>CM047741.1:13635730-14235730 GCA_026225825.1 Pistacia integerrima | reverse complement strand
CGATAATACGGTAAGGCTATCATAGTGTTGAGCGACCTGTCAAAAGGCCAAGGCGATCTCACTTGTCAAGGTTGTTTGGTGACAACACGGTGCAACACATGGGTGTTTCTTTGTAGGCAATTATACGCGGCAAGTTCCACGGACTCGACCCACCCGAGAGGATTCCATATGGATGGTAACCCCGGTGTCTATGGAACAAATCCTCTAACGAATGGTGGTGCATGTGATCCTTAGACTTGAGATCACCGGAGGCGCCTTGTGCCGATTGGTGCGTTTGACACTAGCCTAACGCAGCTTCTTTTCAGTGTCCATCTGTGGTGATTGGCTGCATCGAGGAGTGTATCAAGACTATGGTGGATTGAATCACTCCCGAGTACGGGAGAAGTTATCTCACGACGCAATTCAGTATATGGCGATGACACTAAAGCGTGGCCCAGGTGGGATTGAGTTGTTGCTCTATCCGGATTATAATAAAGGTCATTGATCTAAGCCCGAATACATAATATCGAGAGTAGGAGATTGGCACTATTTCTATGTCTTCGTCTCGTCCGAGGTACGATTGATGAAAGGATCGTATTGTACGGTAACCATATCGTTGACGGTAGCTACTTTCTTTGAATCCGAATCTATCGGGTGGCCATGATGCCTTGCTAGGGGCCAATCTTGAGTACGTGTATAAGTGAGGCGATTAATTGGTATTAATCGCGATACTATACACTACCGGTATGATGAGGAGCCTATGGGTCACACACATAGAAGATAATTTAAGAGCCAAGAAGAAAGAAGGGCGTTTTCATCTTTTTGGGCAAAAGAGTATTTTGGTAATTTCACAGTACAATTAAATTTCTTGAGGTTCGTAGCCTTTATTTAATTTAATTTGTTAGAGAAATTAAATAAGTGAAATTCCGTCTAAATATTTGTTCGCATATATTTAAATAAATTACCATTATTGTTAAATGTTAATATATATATATATATATATATATATATATATATATATATATATATATATATATATATATATATATATATATATATATATATATATATATATATATATATATATATATATATATATATATATATATATATATATATATATATATATATATATATATATATATATATATATATTAAATATATATATTAATTGATTTTTAATTGAAATAATGATGAAATAAATAAAATATCTAATTTGGGAGTGTTTGGCAACATGGGGTGTTTGGGTTGGAGCCCAAGCCCATTCCATGTGGGAATAGGGCAACTTAGTTTGCCTATAAAAGAAAATGTGTGTGTGAAATTAAACAAGTTTTTTATTAGTTCATTTTTCAATTAAAACAAACACACCACGACCTATTCAGATTCTCCCACGCCATTTTCACCCTTTTGATTGAAAAATCAAATACTCCTTTTCTTCTTGATTTCTTAAGGCCAAGGAGGATCTAGCAAATCCCTCCTTGGTTCTTGGTGGTTGTCTTCGTGTGGACTTCTTGGTTCGATCCTACACTTGGATCGGTAGCAAACACGTTCAGAGGCAATATTGGTGGAGCGTCCAACGTGGGTATTAATCTAAACTTTAGATTTATTATATTTTTTCTGCAGATTCTTGATATTATACATAAACTGTAAAATTTGTGCCTTGATTTTGGACTTTAAGGAACGATCTACGGTTGTATAAAATTTTGTTTTCCGCTGCGCAACCGAGTCATATCCGAACACTGACAACCTGGTGCAATGCATGGATGCTTGCTAGAGGCAAGTTCACTGGACAGACCCACCAGAGGATTCCATATAGATGGTAACCCTAGTGTCTATGGAATAAATCCTCTAATAGATGGTGGTGCATGTGATCCTTAGACTTGAGATCACCGGAGTGCCTTGTGCACCAATTGGCGTAGTTTGACACTAGTCCAACATAGTTCTATTCAGAGCTATCAATACGGTAGTGATTGGCTACATTGAGAAGTGTATCGGGACTATGGTGGATCGACAAAGGATTCATCACTCCTCGGTACGAGAGAAGTTATCTTACTGGGTAATTCAGTAAATGCCAATAACACTAAATCTGTGGCCACGATGGGATTGAGTTGATGCTCAATCCAATTTATTATTCCGGTCATTGGTCCATTAACTGGATACAAACATGTCGAGGATATCTGAGGTTGACACTATTTCTGTACCTTAGTCTCGATGAGATAACAGATGATGAAATGATTGGATTGCACGGTAACCATACCATTGATAGGCTATGGTTTCGATGAATCCGAATCTATCGGGTGGCCATGATGCCTTGCTAGGGGCCAATCTTGGTCTGTGTGTAGTGAGACAATTAATTGGTGTTAATCGCAATACTACACACTGTCGATATGATGAGGAGCCTACGGGTCACACACTTAGAAGATAATTTAAGAATCAATTTGTGAGAAGGGTATTTTTGTCTTTCAAGACGAGAAGGTACTTTGGCAATCTCACAATGTAATTAAATTTGCTGAGGTTATTGCCTGTATTTAATTTTAATATTAAAATTAAATTAGTGAGATTATATTTAAATATATCTATGTATATATTTAAATGAATTATTATTATTAATTAAATGTTAATATGTTATTTTATATTAATTGATTTTAATTATAATAATAATTAATTAATTAAAATACCATAAAGGGTATGTTTGGTTGCAAGGGTGAACTAGGGTTAGAGCCCATGGCTATTCCTAAGTGGAATAGGGTTTTAATTGTTGCACTATATAAGTGCAACTTAAAATTAAAACAAAGTGATATATTCATTCAATCAAAAACCCTAGCCACCCTATCTCTCTCTCTCTCTCACGTTACACTCTTGTGTGAAGAAGAAAATTTTTCTTGTTCTTCTTTTTTGATTCTTGAAGCCCTTAATTGTTTTAGCAAAATAATCAAGTGTTCTGCGGATTATTTTCGTGTGGACTTCCATGAGTGTGATCCTACATTAGATCGATTAGCGAAGAATCACATGAACAGAACTAGAAGAAGATAACAAGGGATGAGCGATGAACATGAACTATAACGTGTCGGTGAAGCGATGGTTGGTGAACAGTGTTCATGTCCGAAGTCAAAGATATTCGGAGGAGCCTCCAAACGTCGGTATGAACTAAATCCTTGTATGGATTGGTTTTTATACATTTTTATTTTACGTTTTAGTTTATGCATGAAAACGTTATAATCTGTACTCAGATCTTGGTTCGTGTAATTGATCGACTCGTTTTAAATATTATGTTTTTCCACTGCGCGAATACGATCAGTTACTAACAATGGTCTCAAAGCCTTGGGTACCAGATTATAATGTTTAATCGTTGATTGATAACATGTTGATGCAAAAATTGATTGTTTTTAAATCTGTAAAATTTTATTTAATTGATCAATTGACTAATGATGTGTTAATGATTGAGTTATTGGTTGGTTAATGTCCTGGTCGAATGATTGTGCATTCGATTTGGTCCATATCATTACGTGAAAAAAACGCAAAAGGGTTACTTCGTATGCATTCATTGTTTTCTAATATCGTTACGTGGCGAAATAACACTTCGCCGCAGCAAGATGCAAAAGGTGAATCTAGCCGCGGCGAAATAAAACTTCACTGCGGCATGAAACTCTTTGGAACATTTTGTGTTTTCTAGAAGTTTATGGCGTTTGCCGCGGCGAAATAAAATTTCACCACAGTGACCATGTGTATGAACTTCGCTGGGGCAAAAAATTTATTTGCCACAGCAAGAAACCTACTGTTCCGTTTTGCTTTTTTGTTTTTTGCACGGGGGGCCAAATGGTATTTTTTGAACCTATAAAGCCAATAATAATTCTGCACATATAAGAAGGGTAATTTAATAATTCCACCCACCTAAATTGAAAATGTTAATTTTGGATGTATGCAATGTTCTTGTTTGAAATTGCATGGTGCCCGGTACATGAGCCTTAGACCTTTGGTTTGTTTTTGTAATTTTGGGTTTGCTTGTAATTTTATAAAGAAATAGGACATGTGTGTCCTGCCTCTCTCGCTTATATCTCCATGTATTTCTTCTTCTCATCTTACTCCCCTCGTATGTAATGTGAGGTTTCTATTTTATCGATGTAAATTAGATTAGTTTTTTTTTTTTATTATTATAAAATACTTTGTAATGATCATAAAGAAGAAATGGAGCTATGAAGAGGAATAACTTGAAGACCCAAGATTTACTTTTAAACCCCTAGGTTGACCCACCGATTCCTCTAGGCCCGAGGAAATTGGTTTTAGTGGGCCATGTACCAGGACATTTTATTTTGTTTAGAATGCATGCTAAGGTTGAATGTTCAATAACATGCCAAACAATGACATTCTAACAAAGATAATAATCTGGTGAGACATTAAATAAAACCCTCAACTTAAGTAAATTAAGTCACGTATGCCTTCCATCACCATGGTTTTAATCAAACCACTGTTCGTCGGAACCTTGTTCACCAAAGCGAAGGGTACACCTCTACCAGTGGGAGGTTAAAATTCATTGGAGTTTTCTTTAATGGTGATGGGTCGACTTAAAATGACAGTTTTGCTTGTTCGCCAAAGTGAAGGTTGATAAACACGTCATAGGCATAATAGAGAAGTATACTCATTATGTGTACGTGGTGACATGTAATCTCCACTCTACTGATACTGGGAATCACACTTGAGGACGACGGCTAGGCCGTTAGATTGTGTGATTGGCTTGTTGGCTTGCTTCACATTTGAGGTTGGTAGTGGGAGCTATCAACTTGTGTGGATTAAGTTTGTTGGCCTACCTAATCAACCCATTTTGGCTTGTTCACCAAAGCGAAGGTTTGGAATGGGCTAGATGGGATCTCAGTCCACTAGGATAGCCAACGGGCTTTCCCGAGTTAATAGTGAAGACTATTGGCTGGAGGAAAATAGTAGGAGCGATTATTTAATAAAAGGCCTTATTAAATAAAAATAAACATGATAATAATTTTGCTTTATTCTACACTTGTAGTTTCACTTAATTGAGCAAAATGATCCCAACATCACAGCGACAAATCATCGAACTGGGAGAGAAATGGAATGGTGAGAATTTCGTTGACTGGTATAGAAGTATAATTGATGTACTTCAGTCAAGCGATAGATTATACACCATTGAGCAGGCTTTGTCACCAGAGCCCACTGATAGTTCTATCCATGAGACTAGGTATGTATATGTGAAGCATACACATGATGCAAAAGCATAAATGACTAGCTACATTGTGCTTGCATCAATGACACCATTACTGCGACAACAGTGCCAGAGAATGGACTTGGCTTCTATTATTCATTTTCTTCAAAGAAATGAGAAGCATATGGTGGCTCAGTCATTATTCAGATGTAGGATGGAAGAGGGTATCAAAATTGGCGATCATATACTCAAGTTGATCGAGTATATGAACAGGCTTGAGATTTTGGGATACAAACTTATTGAAGGTTTAGCAATAAACCTAATATTACAGTCTTTGCCAGATTCTTACTCTCAATTTGTCTATGACTTCATTGAGGATGATAAGAAGAATACCCTTTCCGAGCTTCTGGATATGTTGAATGCTACTAAGTTAGGCATGAGTGTTAGAGTCATGAAAGTGACTCTATTTTGGTGATAAAAATACCCCATGTGTGATTAAATTGAAGTATATTGAGACAATTAAAGAATTTATGAATTTATTCACGAAAATCGCCTCCTAATATTTTTCTTATGAATTTAACGTGTTTGGAATGATTTTTGGAAAGTATATGAGTTAATATTAGGTTGTGGTTTATGGATTAGGGACGATTTTGTCTCATTTATGCTGTTTAAGGGGTAAAATGTCATGTTTTAAGGGGCTAATTTTGTCACTTTTTAATTATGCAAGGACCAAAGTGATATTTTTCATTTTGTTATATAAAAGAAAACGAAAAGTCGCAGATCCAGGAGGCGTTGTTCATCCATTTTCCGGTGACTCTTTGTCTTCCATTTCTCGCGACCTTCGGCGACTCTTTGTCTTCCATTTCTGGCGACCTTCGGCGACTCTTTGTCTTCCTCGTGCACAGAGCTTTAGCTTTCCGTCAACTCCACTGCAAGCCACCACAGCGAACGATCACGCAGTCGCGACACTTTGTCTTCTACCACCATGACGTTTCATCTTCTAGGCCAGTTTTGGCTGTTTTCTGACGACATTTCGGCTCCCCAGGACTTGATCTACATTCCCCACGACCGAATCTACACTTCCCTAGCTTCAACCGCCGCGAAAATCGCCGAAATCCACCATCTAGCGATCGCGACTCTCCATCTTCTAGCCTAGATCCTGCTCATTTCCGGTGACTTCTCACCTCCCCAGGACCTGATCTAAACTTCCCATCACCAGAGCTTTCAATCGGTACCTTCGGATCCCATTTCCGCCACTATTTACTGACTGACCCGCTGGAAAATTAACGTTTTCCGCCGAGTGTGGCTATTCGTATTCTGGGCTGTCCGTTAGTCGTTTTTGCCCCTTCTTCGCATCATATAGCTGTTAATTACCTCATCTTCGCCATGATCAGCTTCGTTTCCACCGTTTCAGCCTCCGTCATCACCACCATGAGCGGCTAAGTTTCCGGTTGTCTGTTACGGCATAGGCGAGATCGAGATTGACTCCACGACTCTCCTCATCAGCTCTCGACTAGTTGGATGAGCCCGATTGTAGGACATTTGGTAGTATTGTGCTTCGGATTATATTTGTTTTCGTTTCATGTTTGATTTCGATACTTTAATATGATTTGAGCATAACTTGTGATGAATATTGTTGTCCATTATGATTTAATGTTTTCATAGAACTTGTTGAATGATAAATGTTGGTTTGAAATAATTAAATGATGAATATTGCTTTTCATTACTTCGCATAGATTGTAATTGAGTTGTGTTCGGATTTAATTTAATTTCTATTGTTGTTGCGTTTATTGTGAAGTTGGTTGATTGGAATTTACGTGTTGACAAATTGTATTTGTTAATCGTGTACCAACTAGTGGTATTGCCTTGTAGCGTTTATCGGCATTTAATGATAGTCTTTAACCAATCGAACTTGAGTGATCGGGTGAGACATGATAGATTATACCTAGAGTGTCGGGAGGCCATTTCATTGATTTACCTTGCCTTGTAGGTTTAGGGGATCGTAGAGGATGGAGGAGAATTGTGTGAGTCAGTCTCGTGTCGAACCAAAACCGTAACGGCAACATTTTTATTATAAAGTCTTTATTAGTTTTAATTTCACTCTTTCATTATTTGCATTTAGTCTATTTAGTTTCATTAATCAATTGTCAATTTCATTTCAACTACTCAAAATACATTAGGTTGTTAGTCTTGCTCCCTGTGGATTCGATCTTGCTTACCACTAACTACGGTATTTAGGTTTAATTTTGTGACTGTGACGACTGGTTCAACAATGAGAATGTCAGAAACATTGACGTTGGTTGAAGCCAACTCAAGTGAGAAGGTAAGGGCTTAGTAGTCGTTGGAAGGAACTGCTATAGATAGAAAGAGCGTTTGTCCTCACTGTGGGAATCCCAGCTACTGGAGGAAACATTGCAAGGCATTTCTAGCAAAAAGGAAGAAGAATGTTACTTTTTTGTTAGGTATGTTCTTGATTGAGATTAACTTCTCCCGTCAACATCTTGGGTCATTGACACAGGATGTGGTACTCACATTTGTTCTAATGTACAGGGACTACGGCAGAGTAGATTGCTCGCGAGGGAGAGGTAGACCTACTAGCTGGAGATAGAGCACATGATGCTTAGCTGTAGGATCTTATTGTCTGATTTTGCCTATGGGCTTGTCCCTTGGAACTTGTCGATTGTTATGATATTCGTTCAGTTTCTAGAAATAATTTTTCTGTGTCCATTTTGGACAAGTAAGAATATTGCTTTACTAATGGATTGTTGTCTTTTAGTATAAATAATATTCTATGGAACTGTTTCATAATAATATGTTTTCAAAAATGGACAATAAGAATATTCTCAAAGTCATATCTACGCCGAATGTGGCAAGTTGAGTTAAATATACTTGAAGGAATGTGGGAGTTAGGTCCATGATGAGTTTTAGTGATCTACTTGCATCATTCTGGGGTTATGCCTTGGAGATTGTGACTCACGTATTAAACCGTGTGCCATCAGAGTCAGTAGATAAGACTCCATATGAATTATGGAGTGAGCGAAAGCCGAACTTGTCTTATCTAAAGATTTGGGGTTGTGAAGCTCATGTCAAGAAATTGACTTCGAACAAGCTGGGCTCGAAATCCTACGAAAGTGTATTTATGGGGTATCTTAAGGAGACCAAAAGATACTATTGCTACCATCCAAAAGAGCACAAAACCTTTTGTTGCTCATACTGGTGTCTTCCTAGAAAAGGAATTTTTTTCTAAGAAGTACTAGTGGGAGAAAAGTAGAACTCGATGAAGTTCTAGCACCACAAGATACATTAGACGAAGAACATGATGATGTGCCACAAGAAGTGGTTGAACATCAGGAGGAGGTTACTCCACAACTTGTGGATCAAAGTGAACCACCTCAGGTAGCACAAGAGCTACGTAGATCTGGGAGAGTACGTCGTGAGCCCGAGAGATATGGTTTTCTCGTGACTAAACATGGTGACGTACTGGTCTACCAAGACCATGAACTCAAAATCTATGATGAATCTGTATCGAATCCAAATTTCGTTAAATGGCTTAAAGCCATAAAATCGGAGATGGACTCTATGTACCAGAACCAGTCATGGTTTCTGGTGAATTCACCTAAAGGGGTAAAACCCATAGGGTGTAAATGAGTCTTCAAGAGGAAGACAGACATGGATGGCAAGGTGCATACTTATAAGGCATGATTGGTTGCCAAAGGTTTCAAATAAATTCATGGTATTGACTATGTATAAACCTTTTGCCAGTTTCCATGATTAAATCCATCTAGATTATGCTTGCAATTGCTACATATAATGATTATGAGATTTGGCAAATGGATGTCAATGATGCTTTCCTGAATGGAAACCTTGAAGAGGATGTGTATATGGCAGATCCCGATGGTTTCGTTCTTGATGGACAAGCTAAAAGATATGCAAGTTGCAGAGGTCCATTTATGGACTCAAGCAAGCTTCAAGGAGCTGGAACATTCATTTCAATGAAGCCATAAAATACTTTGGTTTCATCAAGAACAAAGATGAGACCTGTGTTTACAAAAGTGTGAGTGGGAGCGCAGTGGCATTCCTAGTGTTGTATGTCGATGACATACTTCTGATAGAGAATGATATACCAAACTTGCAGTCGGTAAACACTTGGTTATCCAAGTGATTCTCCATAAAGGACTTAGGAGAAGCAGCTTACATTCTCGGAATGAAGATCTATCGTAATAGATCAGGAATTTTGCTTAGCCCAAGTCAGAGTACATAGACAAGGTACTGAAGAGATTCAATGTGGAAGAATCCAAGAAGTGATCTCTTCTAGTGGCACATAGTGTCTATCTCTCTGAGGATATGTGTCCTAAACCATACATTAAGGGAGATAAAATGAAGAGGATCACACATGCTTAGTAAGTGGATCCATCTTGTATGCTCAGATTGATGTTTAATGTGCATCAAGCACTTGTAAGGGATATCAATCGGATCCAAGAGAGCGATGCTGTGATTGCATGCTCGGACTAATATCTTATGTGCATTAAGCCCTTGCCAAAGATATCAATAAGATCTTAGTGAGCAATGTGTTATGTACTCAGATTGATATCTTATGTGCATTAAGCAATTATAGAAGATATCAATCAGATCCATGTGAGTGACACTAGATAAGTGTTAATGGACATCCTTAAATACCTAAAAAGGGGCTAAGGATATGATCTTGGATTATGGAGGGGAATATGAGCTCACTGCAAGAAGATATAGTGAGGTTAATCTCTAATTAGATAAAGATGATTTTTGCTTACAATCTGGGTTTATATTTTGTCTCAATAGAGCTGTAGTGAGCTATAAGAGCTCGAAGTTAAGTACTGTAGCAGATTCTACATTGATGCTAAGTATAACACATTGTTTAATGTAGCCATATAGGTGGTTTGGATCAAGAAGTTCATTACTGAACTTGATGTGGTTCCAAGCATTGTTGATCTAGTAAAGTTCTACTGTGATAACAATAGAGCCATTGTTGTGGCTGAGGAATCACGATCTCACCAGTAATCTAAACACTTACTTAGTCGATTCAATCTGATATGAGAAGTCAATCAGAAAGAGAATGTGTAGATTTGCAAAATACCTACTAACCTACTGTTGAAATTTCTGTTGGAGTGGAAGCATGATGAGTACTTGGGTTATTCGATGTTAAATACATGAATGATTGGCTATAGTGCAAGTGGGAGATTGTTCGAGTAGGTGCCCTAAAGCTAGTCTATTATTGTAAAATTGACTCTGTAATAAATGTTTATTTATCAATAAAAGGCATATTCTTCTATATCGTGTGAATCATAGTTATATGTAATGATATATGTCCTTAGGATGGTAGAACCGTGACGAGGGTATCAAGTGTTTCAAATCTTGATAGTGAGCACCCTATGATCACATATGGTGGTCATCCTAGAAACGTTTGTAGCCCCAGTATTATTCTAACCAAGAACACAGATAATACGGTAAGGCTATCATAATGTTGAACAACCTTGTTGAAAAGCAGTGACTGATCTCACTTGTCAAGGTTGTTTGCTGACAACCTAGTGCAATGCATGGGTGCTTGCTAGAGGCAAGTTCATTGGATAGACCCATAAGAGGATTTCATATAGATGGTAACCCCAATGTCTATGGAATAAATCCTCTAACGGATGGTGGTGCATGTGATCCTTAGACTTGAGATCACCAGAAAGCCTTGTGCACCAATTGGTGTAGTCTTACACTAGCCTAACGTAGTTTTATTCAGAGCTATCAATACGGTAGTGATTGGCTACATTAAGAAGTGTATTGAGACTATGGTGGATCGACAAAGGATTCATCACTCCTAGGTACGGGAGAAGTTATCTCACTGGGTAATTCAATAAATGGCAATGACACTAAATATGTGGCTACGGTGGGATTGAGTTGATGCTCAATCTAATTTATTATTCCAGTTATTAGTCCATTAACTGAGTACAAACATGTCGAGGATATCTGAGGTTGACACTATTTATGTACCTCAGTCTCTATCAGATAACAGATGATGAAAGGATTGGATTGCACGGTAACCATATCATTGACAGGCTGCGGTTTTGCTGAATCCGAATCTATCGGGTGGTCATGATGCCTTGCTAGGGGTCAATCTTGTCTGTGTAGTGAGACGATTAATTGGTGTTAATCGCGATACTACACACTGTCGATATGATAAGGAGCCTATGAGTCACACATTTAGAAGATAATTTAAGAATCAATTTGTGAGAAAGGTATTTTTATATTTCAGGACGAAAGGGTATTTTGGTAATCTCATAGTCCAATTAAATTTGTTGAGGCTGTTGCCTGTATTTAATTTTAATATTAAAATTAAATTAGTGAGATTATATGTAAATATATCTATGTATATATTTAAATGAATTATTATTATTAATTAAATGTTAATATGTTATTATATATTAATTGATTTTAATTATAACAATAATTAATTAATTAAAATACCATAAAGGGTGTGTTTGGTTGCAAGGGTGAACTAGGGTTGGAGCCCATGGCTATTCCTAAGTGGAATAGGGTTTTAATTGTTGTACTATATAAGTGTAACTTAAAATTAAAACAAAGTGATATATTCATCAATCAAAAACCCTAGCCACCCTATCTCTCTCTCTCTCTCACGTTACACTCGTGTGAATAAGAAAATTTTTCTTATTCTTCTTTTTTAATTCTTGAAGCCTTTGATTGTTCTAGCAAAATAATCAAGGGTTCTGCAGATTATCTTCATGTGGACTTTCGTGAGTGCGATCCTACAGTGGATCAATTAGCGAAGAATCACATTAATAGTAGCCGATGAACAGTAACTATGAATAGTAACCAGTGGACAGTAGCTGGTGAACAGTAACCGTGAACAGTGTTCATGTCTGAAGTCAGAGATATTCGGAGGAGCCTCCAAACGTTGGTATGAACTAAATCCTTGTATGGATTTGTTTTTATACAGTTTTATTTTACGTTTCAGTTTATGCATGAAAACGTTATAATCTGTACTCAGATCTTGGTTCGTGTAATTGATCAATTCGTTTTAAATATTACGTTTTTCTGCTGCATGAATCCAATTAGTTATTAACAATATACACATCCTCTTCAAGGTTTCCGTTCAAGAAAGCTGTTTTGACATCCATTTGCCAAATTTCATAGTCATGATATGCAGCAATCGCAAGCATAATTCGGATGGACTTAATCATGGCAACTGGTGAGAAGGTTTCTTCATAGTCAATACCATAAATTTGTTTGAAACCTTTGGCAACCAGTTGTGCCTTATAAGTATGCAGCTTGCCATCCATGTCAGGCTTCTACTTGAAGACCCATTTACGCCCTATGGGTTTTAGCTCTTCAAGTGGATTAACCAGAGACCATACTTGGTTCTGGTACATGGAGTCCATCTCAGATTTCATGGCTTCAAGCCATTTAACAGAATCTAGATCCAATATAGCGTCTTTGTTAGTTCTGGGCTCATTGTCTTGGTAGACCAGTACGTCACCATGTTGAGTCACGAGAAAACCATATCTCTCAGCCTCATGACGTACTCTCCCAGACCTATGCAGCTCCTATGCTACTTGAGGTGGTTCATATTGATCCACGGATTGTGGAGAAACCTCCTCATGATGTTTAACCACCTCTTGTGGCACATTTTCCCTTCCTTGGTCTAATGTATCTTGTGGTTCTAGAACTTCGTTGAGTTCTACTTTTCTCCCACTAGTACTTCGTAGGAAAAATTCATTTTCTGGGAAGACACTAGTACGAGCGACAAAAATTTTGCGCTCTTATGGGTGGTAGAAATAGTAACATTTAGTCTCCTTTGAATACCCCACAAATATACACTTACAGGATTTTGGGCCCAGCTTGTTCGAAGTCAATTTCTTGACATAAGCTTCACAATCCCAAATCCTTAGATAAGACAAGTTGGCCGTTCGCCCACTCCATAATTCAAATAGAGTCTTATCGACAAACTTTGACGGCACACGGTTCAATACGTGAGTTGCAGTCTCTAGGGCATAACCCTAAAATAATGCGGGTAGACCACTAAAACTCATCATAGACCTAACCATAGCAAGCAAGGTCTTATTCCTCCTTTTAGACACTCAATTGTACTGGGGTTTATATGGAGGGGTGAGTTGTGATACTATCCCACATTCCTTCAAGTATTCAGAAAACCCTGAGCTCAAGCATTCACCTACTCGGTTCGACCGAAGAGCCTTAATACTTATGCCCAACATATTCTGTACTTCATTCCTGAATTCTTTGAACTTATCAAATGCTTCAAATCTATGTCTTATAAGGTAGACATAACCATATCTATTGAAATCATCAGTAAATGTGATGGAATAGGAATATTCACCTCTGGCTTCAACTGTTAGTGGACCACATACATCACTATGGATGATGCCCAATAGTTCAGTAGCTCTTTCACTTTGTCCTGTGAAAGGTGACCCGGTCATCTTGCCTAAAAGGCATTGTTAGAGTAGATGCCCTAGAGCCAATCAATTATTGTAGAATTGACTCTTTGTAATAATGTTCATTAATCAATAAAAGACATTTTATTCTATATCGCGTAAATCATTATTATTGCAATATGTATTGATATATGTCCTTAGAATGGTAGAACAATGACGAGGGTATCAAGTGTTTCAAATCTTGATAGTGAGAACCCTGTGAGCACATATGGTGGCCATTCTAGAAACGTCCGTAGCCCCAGTATTATTTTGAAGTAAGGGCACAGATAATACGGTAAGGCTATCATAGTGTTGAACGACCCTGTCAAAAGGCGGGGGAGATCTCACTTGTCAAGGTTGTTTGGTGACAACCACGGTGCAACACATGGGTGCTTGTTGTGGCGAATACACCGCAACAAGTTCACTGGACTGACCCACCAGAGGATTCCATATGGATGGTAACCCCAGTGTCTATGGAACAAATCCTCTAATGAATGGTGGTGCATCTAATCCTTAGACTTGAGATCACCGGAGCGCCTTGTGCACTGATTGGTGTAGTTTGACACTAGCCTAACGCAGTTCTTTTCAGAGCTGTTAATACAGTGGTGATTGGCTGCATCAAGGAGTGTATCAAGACTATGGTGGATTGACAGAGGATTCATCACTCCCGGGTATGGCAAAGTTATCTCATGGCGCAATTCAGTATATGACAATGACATTAAAACTGTGGCCATTGTGGGATTGAGTTGTTACTCTATCTAGTTTATAATACGGGTCATTGGTCCAGAAACTGAATACATAATATCGAGAGTAACCGAAGGTTGACACTATTTCTATGCCTTTGCCTCGTCGAGATAACGGATGATGAAAGGATCGAATTGTACGGTAACCATATCGTTGACAGGTAGCTACTTTGCTGAATCCGAATCTATCGGGTGGCCATGATGCCTTGCTAGGGGCCAATCTTGGTCTGTGTATTAGTGAGACGATTAATTGGTGTTAATCGTGATATTATACACTGCCGGTATGATGAGGAGCCTATGGGTCACACACATAGAAGATAATTTAAGAGCCAAGAAGAAAGAATGACGTTTTCGTCTTTTTAGGCGAAAAGGTATTTTAGTAATTTCACAGTGCAATTAAATTTGCTGGGGTCGTAGCCTTTATTTAATTTGTTAGAAAAATTAAATAACTGAAATTATGTTTAAATATGTGTTTGCACATATTTAATTAAATCATCATTATTGTTAAATGTTAATTAAATATTAATTGATTTTAATTGAGATAATGATGAAATAAATAAAATATCTAAATGGGAGTGTTTGGTAACATGGGGTGTTTGGGTTGGAGCCCAAGCCTATTCCATATGGGAATAGGGCAACTTAGTTTGCCTGTAAAAGAAAAGTGTGTGTGTGTGTAATTGTGAGAGAATTTTTAATTGGAAAAAAAACACACACAACAGCCTATACACACTCTCCCACGCCACTTTCATTGTTTGATTGAAAATCAAATATTTCTCTTTTCTTCTTCTTGATTTCTTAAGGCCAAGGAGGATCTAGCAAATCCCTCCTTGGTTCCTTGTGATTATCTTCGTGTGGACTTCATGGGTTCGATCCTACACTTGGATTGTTAGCAAACACGTTCAGAGACAATATTGGAGGAGCCTTCAACGTGGGTATGAATCTAAACTCAGATGATTTTTCTGCAGATTCTTGTATTTATATAAACTGTAAAAATTTGTACCTTTGATCTTGGCTCAATGGGAACGATCCTAGAAATTATTGTTTTGTTTTCCGCTGCGTTAATGGGTCGTTTCCTAACAAGCATGACTCGCATACCTTAAATGACTAGAAGTCAAAAAGGGTCCAAAACTCCATCCTCTTGAACTTTTGCAATATGGGTCTGATTAACATAACCCAATCCATAATGCCAAATGTATGTATGGTTTTGATCGCTATGTTTAGCTTTCTTAGTTTCAACGTTAATAATATCCTTATTGTTTAAATCAAGAATATATAATCCATTATATAACCTTGCAATTCCAAATAGAATACCATTCAAACTAAAGGACAACAATCCATTAGAAATCTCAAAATGATATCCTATATTATCCAAAGCGGATACTGAAATAATGTTTCCAGAAATTGCAGGTACAAAATAACAATAATCGAGTTCCAATAATAAGCTCTTAGGCAAAGATAAACAATAAGTCCTTACAACTAATGCAGCCACACGTGCTCCATTTCCAACTCGTAGGTCCACTTCTCCCTTGGCTGGCAATCTACTCTGCCTTAGTCCCTGCACATCAGTACAAATGTGAGTACCACACCCTGTGTCAATGACCCAAGATGTTGAAGGAAAGAAGTTAATCTCAATCATGTACATACCTGAAGTCGAAGCGTCTGACTTCTTCTTGTTCGCGAGGAAAGCCTTGCAGTGTTTCCTCCAGTGGCCAAGCTTGCCACAATATAAGCAGCCTACCTTCCCAATGTCACCCTTAAGCTTGAGAGCATCCTGTCCTTTGGGCTTGGCCTTGGGATTGGCCTTGGCCTTTCCTTTGCCCTTACCCTTACCCTTTCCTTTATTGGCAGCAACTAGTAAAATAGGCTTGGACTTTTTCATGTCCTGCTCCGCAATCCTCAACATGTTCAGAAGCTCTGACAGGGATTTCACCATCGTGTTCATCTTGAAATTCATAATGAATGGTGCAAAAGAATCAAGTAAGGATTGCAGAATTAAATTCATATGCAATTCTACATCCAACCCAAATCCTAAAGTCTCAAGCCTCTCTATGTACCCAATCATCTTGAGCACATAAGGACCAACTTGGGCTCCCTCAGTCATACGACTTCTAAATAATGCACTCGACACCTTATACCTCTCATGTCAAGCGTTTCCTTCGAAAAGCTCCTTGAGGTGCAGAATTATGGCAGCAGTGTCCATATTCTCATGCTGCTTTTATAGCTTAGGTGTCATCGATGCTAACATAAGACATTGAACAGTATCAGCATCGTCAAGGAAACTTTGGTAAGTTTCCTTTACTTCCTTAGTGGCATCAGGATCAGGCTCAGCCAAATAAGGCTTGTCAAGGATATATAATTTCTTTTCGGACTTCAATACAATCCGAAGATTTTGATAACAGTCCGAGAAATTAGATCCATCCAACCTGTTTTCTTTCTGAATTATCGATGTTGGTTGATATTGCTCATTTTTAAATGAATCTACAATACAGAAAAGTAAAGTCAATATAATGTTTATTATTATTTTGATATGGTCTTTTATTAAAAACGCTCCCACTATTTTCCTCAAGCCAATAACCCTCACTATTAACTCGGGAAAGCCCGTTGGCTTTCCTAGTGGACTGAGATCCCATCTAGCCCATTTCAAACCTTTGCTTTGGTGAACAAGCCAAAATGGGTTGATTAGGTAAGCCAACAAACTTAATCCACATCAGTTGATAGCTCCCACTACCAACCTCAAATGTGAAACAAGCCAACAAGCCAATCACACAATACGATGACTGAAGCCATTGTCCTCAAGTGTGATTCTCAGTATCAGTAAAGTGGACACTACATGCCGCCATGTACACATAACAAGTGTACTTCTCTACTATGCCTATGACATGTTTATCAACCTTCGCTTTGGCAAACAAGCAAAACACGTCATTTTAAGTCGACCCATCACCATTAAAGAAAACTCCAATGAACTTTAACCACCCACTAGTAGAAGTGTACCCTTCGCTTTGGCGAACAAGGTTCCAACGAAGAGTGGTTTGATTAAAGACATGGTGATGGAAGGCATTTCAATTTTGACTTAATATACTTTAGTTGAAGGGTTTTTTCATTTTATGTCTCACCAATTGTATCTTTCTTAGCATGTTATAGTCATAACATACACCCTTAGCATGCATACTAAGCATAAAATAAACGTGTTGGTGCATAGCCTTAACTAAAACCGATTTCCTCAAGTCAAGAGGAATCGGTAGCTCAACCTAGGTTTAAAAGGAAATGGATTCTTCAAGTAATTTCACCTCCTTCCCTTCCATCGCTTCTTCTTCTCGAACATTACACAACTTTCAAAAATAAAATTACATTTTACATTATTTAAAAGAAACCTCGAGTTACATTTGAGGGGAGTGAGATGAGAGAAAGAAGTTACATTGGAGGTTTAGAGAAAGGCAGAACACGTAGGCCCTATTTTAAATTACATAACCCAAAACAATTAGACTAGGTTCGTAGGCTTATGCACCAAGCACCATGCATATTCACAAACAAGAACCATGCATAAATGATAAAAATTTAATTTTGATTAGGTTGGTAAATTACAAGTTACCCCTTGAATTTTGGCAGTGCTGTATTCAAGTCCAACAAGTTTTAAAAATTTCATTGTAGTCCCTTGTTATCGGGCGTTACTCAATATCATGCAATAACATAATCGATACATATCAAAATCAATTCAACCAAACGTCAAATAACTATGTAAAAGGTATAAGGAAGGCTCTGATACCACTATTAGTCACTGACGGGGTTTACACAGCGGAAAACAGAAATAAAATCCCCAACAACAACATTGAAGCCAAGAACCTTATACTCGATTTACGCTATTTACATATGAAATGATATTGAATATAAAATTTCCAGATTTCATACCAGCGTTTGGAGCCTCCTTTAATTGATACGAATCGCTCCCACTCTAAGATAAGAGTGAACTCTCGGTATCCACACGAAGACAGGATGGCAATCGACTTGCGGTCTCAAGTGCTAGCAAGATACACAAGCAAAAAGGATGCAGAATTTTTCTTCAAGAAAAATTCTCTTCTCCTCCAAGTGAAAAACGTGAGAGAGACTCAGGTGAGTGGCTTGGGTTTAATTAATGTGTTCTCCACTTTTATTTTTAATTTTAAGTTGCCTTTTATATGCAACAAAAATTAAAATCCTAATCTAGTCAGGAATAAATTTATTCAATGACTAGAATAGCAAATTCAAATATGTTTTTCATATTCATATATTATCTTTATTAATATCATCAAATATTAATATTAAATAATATATATATATATATATACACATGAATATATTTAAATACATAATCTCACTAATTTTATTTTCAATATGAAATTAAATATAGGCAACGACCTTAGCAAATTTAATTGTACTATGAGATTACCAAAATGCCCTTTCATCTAAAAAGACGAAAATATTCTTTCCATCATAAATGACAAAAATACCCTTTCTTCACAAATGAAGAAAATACCCTTTCTCTCAAATTCATCCTTAATCTGTCTTCTATGTGTGTGACTTGAAGGCTCCTCATCATATCGGTAGTGAGTAGTCTCGCGATTGACACCAATAAATCGTCTCACTAAACACAAACCAAGATTGACCTCTAGTAAGGTATCATGGCCACACTATAGATTCGGATTCAGTCGATTCGGATTCACCCGATACATTCGAATTCAGTAAATATATCTGGTTTTATCTCCTTAAGCTGAAATCTGAAATCAAAGGTGTCTTTATACGTTTTAAAGCCATTGTGGAAAAATACTTTCAAAATGAAATTCAAACAGTTTATTCAGATAATGGTGATGAATACGTGGCTCTTGCTCCGTTCTTTGCAATTCATGGCATTTCTCATCTTACTACTCTGCCCCACACACCTGAACACAATCGCTATTCTGAAAGATGACATCATCATTTTGTCGAAATAGGTCTCACTCTACTCTCCCATGCCTCACTTCCTTTAAACTTTTGGCCTCATGCTTTTGCCACTGCAGTTTACTTATTTAATTGTATGCCCACTCCCACGTTAAATTTTTCATCACTCTATGAAAAAAAATTTGGTTCTACCCCAAACTACTCGAAGCTTCACATTTTTGGTTGTTTGTGCTACCCTTGGCTTCATCCCTACTCCACTCACAAAACTGACTCTCGGTCCAAACCCTATATCTGTCTTGGGTACTTTCTCACTCAAAGTGTCTATTTATGCTATCATCTTTCTACATCAAGAATGTTTGTCTCTCGTCATGTCAAGTTTGTTGAGTTCGTCTTTCCTTTTCAAACTCTTTCACTCAATCTCCTTGTCCAGAACCTAACACTATCTCCAGTTAGATCCCTCATGTAACAACAATCCCAACAAGTCTTGCATCTTCAATGCCATTCTCCACCTCATCTGTAGTTCCACCTCAAGGGAAGCCTTTGTGTGATGATCAGTTAACCTCTACCACCACCACACTGCCCCTACACACATCACCACCATTGCAGCAAGAATCTCAAACTCCACCAACCACCTCTAAGCGTTCAACTGAATCCCTACCACCACCACCACAACCACCACCCATACACACTATGATTACTAGAGCCAAAAACAATATCCAAAAACCAATCCAGAAACTTAACCTTTCCACTCAACACAACCAAGCTTGTGATGTAGAACCAACCACCACGACTTAAGCACTCAAAGATCTAAAATGGTGTCAGGCCATGTCTAAATAATATGATGCTCTTGTTCAAAATGGGCCATGGGAACTTGTACGTTTTATTTCTAGTCCTAATATAGTTGGTTGCAAGTAGATTTTTTGCATTAAATGTAATTCTTTTGGTTTTATTAACAAGCACAAAGCACGCTTAGTTGCAAAAGGCTTTCATCAATGTCTAAGAGTTTACTATCATGACATATTTAGTCTTGTGGTCAAGCCTACTATAGTTCGTATTGTTCATAGCCTTGCGGTTAGTCGTGGATGGTCTCTCCGACATCTTGACGTTAACAATGCATTCTTGCAAGGCCATCTCTTTAAGGATGTATACATGTCCCCACCTCAAAGTTTTTTTCATTCTGACTATCCCACTTATGTTTGCAAGCTTCGAAAAGCAATTTATGGACTTGAGCAAGCCCTACGAGCATGTACTATAAGCTTCGCAAATTTCTTATTGCTTTGAGATTTCAAGGCTCTAATGTTGACACCTCTCTATTTGTTCTAAAAATGGAGGTCATATTATGTATCTTCTGGTTTATGTTGATGACATTATTGTTACTGGTGATAATGATGATTTGGTTCGTCGGTTTGTGCATTTACTTTCTCACCAATTTTCTCTTAAGGATCTTGGATAGTTATCTTGTTTTCTTGGTGTAAAAGTTATTCAAAATTCCCATGCTATCCTGCTATCTCAAATATGTTATATTATGGATCTTCTTTCTTGAACAAACATGATGAATGCTAAGCCGATACTCACTCCCCTCTTTACTTGTCCTCTTATTACACTATAATCAGGTACCACTCTCTCGGATCCTACAGAGTATAGAACTATTGTTGGGAGTTTACAATATCTACCAATCACATGCCTAGATATAACTTTTGCAGTCAACAAGCTTTCTCAATTCATGCATCAGCCAACTATCAAACATTGGGTTCTTGTCAAATGCCTTTTGCGTTATCTTTGCAGTTCCTCTAATGATGGCATTCAGTTTTACTGTGATTCTCTACTTTTTGCACATGCCTTTTCTGATGCTGATTGGGCTGGCAACAAGGCTTTTCGTCTACTAGTGTTTATGTTGTTTATCTTGGTCACAATCCCATATCTTAGAGTTCAAAGAAGCAAAGCATAGTTTCTTGATCCTCTACCAAGGCTAAATACAAAGTTGTTGCTTCTACTATCATTATCTAGGGCTTTTCCCTGAGAGCCACTGGTACAATTATTGTGCCTTTGGGAACTGATAATCCGAGGATTATACTGTTTTATTTAGGCTTTTTAGCCGGATTTTGGATACTTCTTAGTTCGTTTGTGTCTGAATTTCTACTTAATTCCACATATTTTATATTTCAGGCCCGAACGTGTATTTTGAGTGAATAATGAGCGGATTGGAATTTCTGGAACTAGAAGCAAGCGAACCTCAGAAGTTAGGAAAGTTCTGAAGTGGATTTGAAGCACTATGAAGTTTATTCTCATGGGAAAGCATTGAAGATTGAAGATTCAAGCAAGGAAGCAAGCGGAGGGCAATTTCGTAAATTCAAAATTTTTCAGGAAGGTTTGCCGCGGCGAAGTTTATTCTTCGCCGCCGCGAGATAAGCTAGGCACGAGATTCACTTTAGCTCGTCGCTGCGGCGAAATTCTTTCTTCGCCATGGCGAAGTCTACGAAATTTTGTTTTCTCCAAAATGCACAGCTTTATTTTAGGAAAGTTTTTAGATTTTTGGGCGGACTATTTAAGGAAAACCTTGCCATTTTCGTAGAGGTTCATTTGGATTAGAGTAGCTTTTACATTTGGAGAGAAGATTGGAGTTAACCTTGTGGATTCATCAAATAGGGGAGATCTTTACTCTCTTTTCTTTGTTTCACTATGTTGACTACTGTGTCTACTGTTTTTCTTGCTATTTGTGTTAATTTAGTTATGAACTAACCCATTTTGGGTTAGGGTTTTGATGTAATTCGGATTTCTATGGATTAATCAATTGATTATTGTTGCTTTTATATTCTATTGCATAGATTGTGTGATTATTCTGATTTTTATTGATTTTACTTGTTGAACATGATGAGATTGAGAAATGAATTATGTTGAGCTTCTTGGGTAATCACCATTGTTGTTTTGAATGCTAGAGATAGATTTGAGAAACAATGATATCAATCTGGGATTCCATTAACTTAATGAACTTGGATTTATTAATCTTCAATTTGTTGGATGCGGAAGATGATAAAAGCTGGAAAATACAAATTTTGTTAGTGATTCAATTGGATTATTTGTGGAAAAATGTGTTCAATTTGTGAAATTTAACTTAATTATTTCATAAATGTCTTTTATGGGATCATAGGTATGTTTCGAGTGTTTTCAGGTTCTTAAAGATGATATTCAGATGAAGGTTATATCGATGATGGAATGTGGGACAACAAGAATCAAATGGTTCGTGATTTGGAGCTGAAACGAAGAAGTTAGGGCGATTTGAAGTTAAAGTGAAAATCCTGGAAAACGCTCCAGTTTTGAACATACGACAGTAATTTGACAATAACTTGAGCTGTAGATTTTTGATTGAGATGATTCTTAAACCGTTGGAAAGATAATTCAAAGGGCTACAATTCATGTGTTTAACACTTGGCAAGATTCGAACTTTATAATACTCAAAAATCACCATCTTGTCAAGATTTTGTGTTTTGGGGCAGAATCAACTATGCCTAGGCACAGTGCCGCGGCACAACTACGAATCTGGGTTTTTTTAGATTAAATTTATGACGTGTATTTCCTGTTTTAAGAGTTCTAAAGTGATTAGGATAGTGGGAATCATAACCCTAAAACCCTAGGAGTATAAATAGATGTCTTTAGCAGATTTTTTGGTTGAGAGAAAGGGCGAGAAGTTCAGCTGCTCTTTGGAGATTGGAAATTTCTGCAATTTTGAGTCATCAATTAGAGAATTTTTTCTACTCTTTCTTATACTCATGTTTATGAATACAATGGTTTTCATTATTGAAAGTATGAACTAATTTTATTTTCTAGGGCTAAGATGTAGCCCAATTTTATGAATATGCATTGAATTATTTGTTGCTAATTTTTATTAAGTTTTGTTTTAAGTTTTATTATTGCGCTTAAAGCTTTCAATTCTTAAGGGCCCTAGAGTCGAATGACTTTATGGGTTAGGTTGAGATCGAGAGATGAAACCTAATTAGTCTAAGGTAATAAAACCATAGATTGAGCGAACGCTAGAGATAGGTTACCGCGATCTGTGAGGCTCTGGTAAATTCCATAGAACTTAATGATCTCCAATTGCTTAAATCTGATTAGAGATAATTCAGGTTTGTAATTAGGAGTTAATTTGTTAATTGTTCGAGAGAAAGTTAACGAAATATTAGGGAGTTTGGTCTTTAGAATAAACTTAATTGGGTCAACGATAATTGTCAATGCATAGGATTAAATTGGTGTGAAATCTATGCCCTAGGTTTAGTCGTATTGATTTCCCACCAAAGTATTAATAAAAGTCTGTTTTTATTTTGTTTCTAAGTTGTTTTATTTTTCATTGAATCATTCTGAAAATCAAATTAATCAAATAGCAATAAGATAGGTTAGTGTGGTACTTGGTATTAGTAATTCCCTTGGGTTCGACATCCGTATTCTTACACTTTATTACTTGCACGATTTCGTACATTTGCGAAAATCAACAACAAGTTTTTGGCGCCGTTGCCGGGGAATTGCTTTTATATTATCAATATCAATACTAGCTATTTAGTTGCTAATTTGGTTTGTAATTTATTTTTTTGTTTTTTGTTTTTAGTGCTTTAATTTTTATTTCTGTATTTTTAGTGTTGGACCGTACAGAGGAGTTAGTTTCAATGACAGATACAGGTGGAGAAGAAGTTCAAAAGGCACTTAAGGATTACTCAAGACCTACAATTGAGGGATGTGCTTCTAGTATTAGAAGACCACCGATTCAAGCAAATACCTTCGAGATAAAGCCAAACATTATTCAGATGATACAACATTCAATTCAATTTGCAGGGTTGTCTAGCGATGATCCTAATTTTCATATCGCAAATTTTCTGGAGCTATGCGATACATTCCGACATAATGGGGTATTTGATGATGCAATTAGGTTAAGGCTTTTCCCATTCTCTCTTCGGGATAAAGCTAAGGCTTGGTTAATTTCTCTACCACCCGGAAGCATCACTACTTGGAATGAGTTAGTTCAAGTGTTCCTTGCGAAGTATTTTCCATCGATCAAGTCTGCCAAGATGAGGAGTGACATCAAAAAAATTTTCCAGCAAGATATGGAGTCACTCTACGAAGCTTGGGAGAGATATAAGGATCTCTTACGGAGGTGTCCTCACCATGGGTTACCAATATGGTCGCAAGTGCAAACATTTTACAATGGGTTGATTCCAAATATACAAGCCATGGTAGATGCTGCAAGTGGGGGAGCCTTGAATAACAAAACACCGGAGGAAGCCCATAATTTGATTGAAGTGATGGCAAGCAATAACTACATGAGGCCTTCAGAGAGAAATTCAACAAGGAAAGTAGCGGGAGTGCACGAAGATGATGGCTACACCGCGTTGGCTGCTAAACTTTCAACCATCCAAAAGCAATTAGGAGTTGCCCTAAAGGTAAATGCTATTGATACTCGTTCTCTAACTTGTGAATTTTTTGCAGGGAATCATTTGTCAAGAGATTGTCAAGTAGGGAATCCATTTCTCCATCTCAACAAGCAAATTATGTCAACAATTTTCAAGGAGAGCAACAAAATCCATATTCCAATACATATAATCCAGCATGGAGGAAACACCCGAACTTTTCATGGAGCAACAACAATGAGCAAAAACAAGCTCCTGTTTTTCAACCTCAAGAGCCAAAATCTAATTTAGAGAATGTGTTGACCAAGTTCATTGAAGAGACAAGTAAGAGGTTTGAGAAGACCGACGTCCTGGTTCAAAATCAATCAGCCTCTATTAGGAACCTTGAGACTCAAATTGGGCAAATCCATAATATTTTAGCAGGAAAAGTTCAAGGAACGTTGCCAAGTGATACTGAGAAAAATCCAAAGGAGCAACTCAATGCCGTCATGTTGCGAAGTGGTAAGGAGCTGAAAGAATCAAGAAAAGCTGAAGAAACTGAGGAAAAAGCTGAAGACACGAAATTGGACAGAACCAATAATGCCTCAACACAATGCCTAGGCACAAAACCAGAACTTGAGAACAAAGCCCAAGATGTGAAGAAAGATGAAGCCTCTCTTCCGTATCCTCATAGACTACAGAAACAAAGATTAGACAAGCAATTTGGTAAGTTCATGGATATGTTTAGAAGCTTACACATAAATATTCCTTTTGTAGATATGTTAGAGCAAATGCTGAAGTATGCCAAGTTCTTAAAGGAGATCCTTACACACAAAAGGAGGTTTGAAGAACATGAGATGGTCATGCTCACTGAGGAATGTAGCGCGTTACTTCAAAAGAAACTACCACTGAAATTAAGAGATCCAGGGATTTTTAATATTCCTTGCACAATTGGTCGTTTTTATTTTGATAAAGCTTTATGTGATTTAGGAGCCAGCATTAACTTGATGCCACTTTCTATTTTCAGGAAACTTGGTTTAGGAGAGGTGAAGCCAACCACGATTCATCTTCAATTAGCGGATAGATCCATATCATATCCTAGGGGAGTGGTGGAGGATGTCCTAATAAAGGTAGACAAATTTATCTTTCCAGTAGATTTTGTAGTTCTTGATATGGAAGAAGACCGGAACATACCTTTAATATTAGGAAGGCCTTTTCTAGCTACAAGTAGGACTTTAATAGATGTACACCAAGGTAAACTAATCTTAAGGGTGGAAGACGAACAAGTGGAGTTCAATGTTTTTAACATCATGAAATGTCCACCCGAGTCAGATATTTGCTTTAAGATTAGCATCCTTGATGACAAAGTAGCGGAAACCTTAGAAGAAAACTACCCTAGCTCACCCCTAGAAAATTGTTTAGTCAACTCTATGATTATAGAGGCTGAATTTCAGAAGGTAGATAAACAACAATTGAAGCCTTATGTGTATGGTGGATTGAAGGATAGAAGGGCTTGGATCCTCCTAGATGATCCAGATTAAAGAAAACGAAAATTCAAGCTTACGACTTTAACCAAGCGCTTCTGGGAGGCAACCCAAGTTTTTATTTTATTTTAATTTTTTTTCTTTTTTTTTATTGATTAGTGTGTTACGTTTGCAGGTGTTAATTTTCAAGTATGTTTAATTTTTTTTTTTATTTTTTTTTTGTTTAGTGTAAATAATTTTGATGTTATGTTTGTTTCTCTAAATTCATAACTTTAACACGTGATGTGTGTTTCCGATGAGGTGCACCGTAAGTTTCTTTGTTTTGACAGAATTAAAAGGCAACAATGGAATGAAACGAGTTGGTGATCGAATTGTCACGCGTATTCGCACTTCATTATTGCAAAAGGGGGTAACTTTTCTTTTTCTCTATTTAATTTTGTTTACATTTGTACATTGAGGACAATGTTGATTTTAAGGTTGGGGGTAGGAATTCGAACCTTTGTGCAAATTATAGACATATGGATTTAGAGAGCAGATTTTTTTTTCTTTTATAGTTTTTTTTGTTTTATTGTGTGAGTTTTTTTTTTCTCTTGGATTAATTTATATGTCTATGATAGGAATATGATTGCAATAACAAGTAACAAGTAGAGGACATTAATTTTTGCCTTTAATTATGGATGATTGTGAATATTAATGACATTTAGTTTGAGACCCTAGCGGTTTGTGGATTGAAAGTGGTTAAGTTTACTTACTTAGAGACGTTTTATGTGTGAATATTTCATGGACATTTTTGCGATCTCAACAAACTCTAGAACTTATTTGACAACCACTCGAGACGAAATCCTAGAGTTCACATCACTTAGAAAATGATTTAGGCTGTTTTTAGACCGATTGAGCCTTTCAAGCCGACCATTTTTATCATTATTACTAGTTAACCCTTTGAGCCTTTTTGAACACAATTTAGCCTTGTTTTTCTTTCTTTGAACTTAATTTTTACCCTACCATAATTATGAGCCTAAAACGCAATCCTACCCGTTTTATCTTTAAGAGACTTAATTGTAATTCAAGCTTATTATGAGTGTTGGTGAGGAAGTGTAGTTTTGCCACAACCTAGGTTTATGCGAAGAAATTGGTTGGGAGTTGTGGAGTGCTTGTAAAATCAGTGGGGCTATGTGTGTATTTTCTACTTTCTTTGTATTAAAAAAAAAAAAAAAAGGAAAAGGAAAAAAAAAACTGAAAAAAAAAATAAAAAGAGAAAGAAAAGAAAAGTGGGCATTGAAAAGCATTGTGAAGATTTGAAATTACGCAAATGGGTTTATATTACTGTCGAAAATAAAGAGCTTGATAAAGGTTGGGAAGCTACTGAGTGAAAAAGGGAAGTGTTTTTGTATGACAGTAATAAGAATGAATGAAGATTAAGTCTCTCAATTTGATTTTTGTTGAATTCCCTTTCCGTTCTTTTGTGAACCCATACCCTGACCTAAAGTTACAACCTTTACAAAGACCTATTGATCCAAGGTAGTGTGAATTTCTACATTAGTGGAGAGTGGTTTGAAAAGTGAGCTTATGGAGTTTGATTCCATGATTCACCTATAAGTCATAACCCGAATACTGAGATCAAAATTTTGTTCATGAATGTTGTGCATAAAACCATCCGGGTTTGTAGACTAATGGTTTGTGGTTGTATGGATGTTCTAGGGTTGATAACGAAAACGGAATTGATGTTTGCATTGTCTGTGAGTTTAGGTGATTTTTAATTATTCTATTTGTTTTATGTGTATGCTATTTTGAGACACCTTTATGAATTGATCCAAGAATTTTTGTTAGTTTTTGTTCTTGTTTGTATTGTTGGAGTTTAGGTTAAGTTTAGTATGGATGTTTGTGGGTATCATCGCTGGAAACCCTCACAAGACTACAACTCGTCCAACTAGGGACGCCTAGGGGTTTAAAGGCTTGTTGCATATGCTAAATGCAACAGTAACAATCTACGAAAGTGACTTAGGATAGTTTAGATATAGGTTTTCATTGTTTGTTTTATTTTCAAGCTTAAAGACATGTTTTATCGCTTAATTTGCTAGGGACTAGCAAGAAGCTGGTTGGGGGTTGTGATAAAAGCTTGAAAATACATATTATGTTAGTAATTCAATTGGATTATTTGTGGAAAAATGTGTTCAATTTGTGAAATTTAACTTAATTATTTCATAAATGTCTTTTATGGGATCACGGGTATGTTTCGAGTGTTTTCAGGTTCTTAAAGATGATATTCAGATGAAGGTTATATCGATGATGGAATGTGGGACAAGAAGAATCAAATGGTTCGTGATTTGGAGCTAAAACGAAGAAGTTAGGGCGATTTGAAGTTAAAGTGAAAATCCTGGAAAACGCTCCAGTTTTGAACATACGACAGTAATTCGACAATAACTTTAGCTGTAGATTTTTTATTAAGATGATTCTTGAACTGTTGGAAATATGATTCAAAGGGCTACAATTCATATGCTTAACACTTGGAAATATTCGAACGTTATCATGCTTAAAAACTACCATCTTGTCAAGATTTCGCGTTTTGGGGCAGAATCAACTATGCCTAGGCACAGTGCCGCAGCACAACTACGAATCTGGGTTTTTTTAGATTAAATTTATGACGTGTATTTCCTGTTTTAAGAGTTCTAAAGTGATTAGGATAGTGGGAATCATAACCCTAAAACCCTAGGAGTATATATAGATGTCTTTAGCAGATTTTTTGGTTGAGAGAAAGGGGGAGAAGTTCAGCTGCTCTTTGGAGATTGGAAATTTCTGCAATTTTGAGTCATCAATTAGAGAAGTTTTTCTACTCTTTCTTATGCTCATGTTTATGAATACAATGGTTTTTATTATTGAAAGTATGAACTAATTTTATTTTCTAGGGCTAAGATGTAGCCCAATTTTATGAATATGCATTGAGTTATTTGTTGCTAATTTTTATTAAGTTTTGTTTTAAGTTTTATTATTACGCTTAAAGCTTTCAATTCTTAAGGGCCCTAGAGTTGAATGATTTTATGGGTTAGGTTGAGATCGAGAGATGAAACCTAATTAGTTTAAGGTAATAAAACCATAAATTGAGCGAACGCTAGAGATAGGTTATCGAAATCTATGAGGCTCTGGTAAATTCCATAGAACTTAATGATCTCCAATTGCTTAAATTTGATTAGAGATCATTCGGGTTAGTAATTAGGAGTTAATTTGTTAATTGTTCGAGAGAAATTTAGAGAAATATTAGGGAGTTTGGTCTTTAGAATAAACTTAATTGGGTCAACGATAATTGTCAATGCATAGGATTAAATTGGTGTGAAATCTATACCCTAGGTTTAGTCGTATTGATTTCCTACCAAAGTATTAATAAAAGTCTGTTTTTGTTTTGTTACTAAGTTGTTTTATTTTTCATTGAATCATTATGAAAATCTAATTAATCAAATAGAAATAAGATAGGTTAGTGTGATACTTGGTATTAGTAATTCCCTTGGGTTCGACATCCGTATTCTTACACTTTATTACTTGCATGATTTCGTACACTTGCGAAAATCAACAACTGAAGATTAGTAGGGAAAAGTAGGAATTCATAGCCTGAGAAAGTATGTTTTACAACTTAGGAAATTCGATTTACAATGCATGCATGTGAGTGTAAAAGTAGCATAAAATTGTAGAATTAATCCATAGGATCCTAATAAAGTCAAAACCTTAACCGTTTGCTTTATTTGATATTACCCTTGCTTTAATCTTGCTTTCAATAATTAGTCTTTTAATTGCTTAGTAGATTTTGCTTTCAGTTTAGTTTTAGATTCTCCCATAAATCCAAACACTTTTGGTTTCTCCAACTTGAAAACAAATAGGAAAATCAGTGCTTAGCAATCAATCCTCGTGGGAACGATACTCACTCATCACTTTATTACTTTATGCGACTAGTGCACTTGCAATATTTGCATGTTGTAGAAACAACGCATCAGGAACATACTATCCCCAGTAAATCCATACAATGGTGTCTAGCATGGCTTCAGATCCCGCTCGGCAAACTTCATTTCTCAGAAGGCCTCTAAGTAGATAATATTGACTATACTACCATTGTCAACCATTGTAATGACTTCTTTCTACTAGTATTCTTTATAACATATACAATAAAACATACATACTTAGTCTATGAAAATAGTTGGGCCCAAATTTTTCTTTACTTACAAAACATAATTCTTTACATATATCAAAATAACCAGTACAAAAACTTAGCAACGATGGACAGTAATGCTAATCCTCTGAGCTTGTCGACGTCCCTCCGACTGCTGCCCACCTATGTGCTGCAAAAATATGGAAAAACAACGGGGTGAGCATAAAAATGCTCAGTAAGTAAATCCCTTAACTCTTCTCCTTCTTTGGTTCTTTCCTTACTTAATTCCTTCTCTTTTCTTTCACTATTTCTTCCTCTGTTTCTTACTCTTACTGTTCTTTGCTTTCTTTCTATTTCTCTCTGTTCTTTCTTTCTTATTCTTTCTATTCTTCCTAACCATGATGAAATTCATGGCAATATGCGTGAATAAAATGCATATGCAATAATGCATAAAATGCTTTTTCTTTCTTATTTCCATTTTCTTGTTCTATTTCTTTCTATTCTTTTCTTCTCTTCTCTTGTTTCTCTTTTCTTTTCTTTTCTTTTCTTCTCTTGCCTTGTTCAAGCCTTCTCCTTCTTTCTTATTCTTATTCTTTCTCATTCTCTCTTATTCTTTCTTTTTCTCTCTTATTCTTTCTTTTCTTATTCTTTGCCGATCAGCCTCGGTTGATGTATGGATTTGGAACCTTGGTCATGTGAGTGAGTACAGTCCTCATCTACATGCACTCTTGCGGACCGTACAAATTCTTCTTTCTTCTTAGGCCACTCAATTAAGGTGGCGTGCATATAGGAAATTCTTCTGGGTACAACCCTCATCCACAGACACTCTTACGGGTCGTATAATTCTTCTTCTTCTTATGCCACTCAATTAAGGTGGCGTGTATGTGGGAATTTCTTCTTAGCACTACTACGGCTCATCACTCTTACGGTTCCCCGTATAATTTCTTCTTATGTGCACTCATTAAGGTGGCGGCGTGGAATTTCTTAGTATCACGGTTCCCCATCACAACAACCTATTCTTTTCTCTTCTTTACCACTCCTTAATTCTTTAATGCTTATTCTTCCTTTCTCTTTATTCTTAGAGTGTTTTATTCTTTCTTGCTTTATTCTTTATTCTTTATGTCTTTATTATCTATTCTTTCTTAAATTTCTACACATATACAATTATATGTATGTGGATGGCTCATGCTTGAAATTCTTACTTGGATGCACTCATGAAATGCAAATATGCAATGTTGCATAAAATTAAGGTTTCTACTCAAACTTATACTTCTCTTAGGCATTTCATCAAACATTACTTGTGCATAAACAAACCCTAATTTAATTATCATTCAATTTATTTCTCAACCATCCAAAAATGAGGGAAAATCTCTCTTGTAGCATCACCATACCTACACGGCAAACACACTCCCAAAAATTCCTCCAATTCTTCCAATTTCAACCCATCATCAAACCATCAAATACACTTCTCATATTCAAATATATCCAACAACAAGCATAATTTATCATCAATCTCATCTCAATTTCTCAATAACCATAACATATGCATACTTAAAAGAAATCTCTACTCACTTGAATTCTTAAACTTAAACTTGAGTTGGATTTTGAATGAAATTTACTTACCTTATGCTTGAGTCTTCTCTACTAAGCTCTCTACTCTTGTTGGATTCAAAACTTCTTCTAACCCTAAGCATAAACTTCATAAGAACTCAACTTTTACATAAATAAATCATAGATAAAGAGCATGAATTCTTACCTTTTGAAGTCTTGAATCAAAACCCTATTAAAAATCACTCAAAAGCCCTCAAAATCCTTAGAGGATTGAATGAAAATTTGTGAGAAAATGGGGGAGTAGTGTGGCGGTGGAATGAAGGAAATAAGGGCTACAGACCCTTATCATCTTATTTTATAAACTCACTTTCCCATTTTGCCCTTACACTTTTGTGGAAATTCCATCCTTGTCCCTTAGTCAATTACCATAATGCCCTCATTTTTATTGCATTCTTTATGAAATTCTACCTCTTTTCACTCCCCACTTTTTCAACTAATTTTGAGTGAAAATACCATTTTACCCTTAATGCAAGTTTAAGGCATTTTATTCATATTCTCTTAAAATAACTTTAATAAAAATTAACTAAGGGCTATAAAACATAATTTAAATCATGTACCTCCATGTTGGGCGTTACAATTCTCCCCCCTTAAAAGAATTTTGTCCTCGAAATTCAAACGAACAGCTCAGGGTGACGGTTCCGCATGTCTTACTCTGTCTCCCATGTAGCTTCTTCAACTTTATGATTTCTCCAGAGGACTTTCACTAAAGGGATACTCTTGTTCCGGAGCTCTTTAATTTTTCTGTCCAAAATCTATACTGGTTGCTCCTCATACACAAGATTCTCTTATAAGTCTACGTCTTCTATACTCAGAATATGAGAGGGGTCACTTATATACTTCCGAAGCATCGAGACACGAAATACATTATGAACTCTGTCTATTCTGGGTGGTAGTGCTAATCTGTAGGCCACCTTTCCTACTCACTGTAACACCTCAAATGGACCAATGAATCTCGATGCTAATTTGCCCTTATTACTGAACCGCATCACCCGTTTGTAGGGGGAAACTTTCAGAAAAACTTTGTCACCCACTTCGAACTCAACTTCTTTTCTTTTCAGATCAGCATAGCTTTTTTGCCTCTCTTGGGCTTGTTTCATTCTGTTTCTGATCAGCTTTACATCTTCTATCATTTTTTGAGTCATTTCTGACCCAAGAACTATAGTCAACTCATCTCTCTCGCCCATCTCATCCCAATGAAGTGGAAATCTACACCGTCTACCATACAAAGCCTCAGAAGGAGCCATCTTAATTGTAGACTGGTAGCTATTATTATAAGCAAACTCCACCAAGGGTAACATGCCAGGATACTTTATAATCCATACAGCATGCTCTCAACATGTCCTCAAGCACTTGATTTGTTTTTCTCGTCTGCCATCTCGTCGAGGATGATAGCGTACTAAAAGTCAATCTAGTACCCAAGTTCCTCTCAGAAACTCATCCGAGAAAGCCGAGACAAATCTGGAATCTCTGTCCGATACTATTGTCTTGGGTATACCATGAAGTCTCATTATTTTTTTAATATACATCTGGGCCAATTGATCCGAAGTGGTACTCTTCTTTACTGGAAGAAAATAGGCTAATTTCGTCAATCTGTCTACTATCACCCATATAACATTGTATCCTTTCTGCACTCTGGGAGACTCGTAATAAAATCCATCGAAATACTCTCCCATTTCCATTCAGGAATACTAATTGGCTGAAGCAACCCTGATGGCCTTTGGTGTTCTACTTTCACTTGCTGACAAGTCAGGCATTTAGCTACAAACTTTGCAATATCTTTCTTCAAACCTGACCACCAATAGCCTTTCTTTAAATCTTGATACATCTTGGTTGCTCCAAGATGAGTAGTGTACGGTGTATCATGAGCCTCTGTCAGGATTCTCTTTCTCAACTCATCATCTTGAGGAACACACAACCGACTCCTAAAACAGAGAACATCATCCAACAATCGAAACTCTGATGTCTTGCCCTCATGCACTTGCCGAATCAAGTTTCGACACCACTCATCAATTAGCCTTTTTCTTTAATTTCTTCCAAGAAGGTAGATCAACCTCTAATCGACAATATTTCCTGTATGACCTCAATCAGCTTCTTTACACAACTCTTTTATTAACTCTTTCTGCCTTGTGAGTCGGGACAAATAAGCTTTCCCGCCGTAGCATCGGCTACTACATTAGCTTTCCCCGGCTGATACTTAATCTCACACTCATAATCTTTAACCAACTCTAACCATCTTCTCTGTCTCATATTCAACTCCTTATGAGTAAAGAAATACTTTAAACTCTTATGGTCGGTGTAGATATTACTCTTGGCACCATAAAGGTAATGCCTCCAAATCTTCAAGGCAAAGACTACTGCTGCCAACTCTAAATCATGTGTAGGGTATCTTGTCTCGTACTCTTTCAATTGACGAGAAGCATAAGCTATAACCCTACCTAACTACATCAATACGAAGCCAAGTCCTTGCAGTGAGGCATCTATATAAATGTTATAATCTACACCTTCCTATGGTAATACTAACACTGGAGCTGTCGTTAATCTTTTCTTCAACTCTTGAAAACTCTCCTCACAGGCAGTTGACCATATAAAAGGAACTATCTGTTTGGTAAGAGCTGTCAATGGCTTAGCTAGCTGGGCAAACCCTGCCACGAACCGGTTGTAGTAACCTGCTAGTCCCAAGAAACTCCTCGCTTCTTTTACTATCTTCGGCCTTTGCCATTCTAGGATTGCCTTTACTTTACTAGGATCCACTGAAATTCCCTCACTAGAAACAGTATGGCCCATAAATATCACCTGATCAAGCTAGAACTCATATTTGGAAAACTTGGCATACAACTTCTTTTCTCTCAATCGCTGCAGCACAAATCTCAAGTGTTCCTCATGCTCTTCTCTTGACTTCGAATAAACCAGGATGTCATCAATAAATACCACTATAAACTGATCCAAACAATCATGGAACACCTGGTTCATTAAGTCCATAAAGACTGCTGGGGCATTAGTTAACCCAAAAGGCATCACCACAAATTTATAATGCCCATATCTTGTCCGGAAGGCAGTCTTAGCCGCATCTTGTTCTACCATTTTTACTTGATGATAACCCAACCTCAAATCAATCTTGGAAAATACTGCTGCACCATTTAACTGATCAAAAAGGTCATCTATCTGAGGTAATGGGTATTTATTCTTCACTGTCACTTTATTCAATTCTCTGTAATCAATACACATCCGTAATGACCCATCTTTCTTCTTTACAAACAAGATTTGAGCTCCCCAGGGAGAATGACTTGGTCCGATAAAACCTTTATCTAGGAGCTCTTGGAGTTGCTTTTTCAATTCCTGAAGCTCGGTTGGGCCTATTCGGTAAAGGGCTTTAGAAATTGGCACTGTCTCTGGTGCCAATTCAATACTAAACTCAACTTCTCTTTCTGGAGGCAAACCCGATACGTCTTTCGAAAATACATCTGGAAATTCCTGGACTATTGGCACACTCTGCACTTCTGGTTGTGGGACATCTCTACTTTGCACCACATGAGCTATATACCCCGAACACCCTTTTCTTAACATCTTTCTAGCCTTCATACTACTAATCAACATACTCAATTGATGGCTCTCTCCGAAACTAAACTTATCTCCACTATCAAGATTAAATCTCACTTTCTTCTTCCGACAATCAATTTCTACTCCATACCTCCCTAGGAAATCCATACCCAAAATCACATCAAAGTCGGGCATATCAGACACTATCAAATCAATTGCTAACTCCCGACCATGGATCACTACGGACTCTCCTGACAGCATCTCATGGGTCACAACACTAACCCCATTAGGTAACTCTATATTAATGGGTTGGCTTACTCTAGTAGGTTTCAAACCTAATCTTTCTATCATCCCATAAGATATAAATGAATGAGTGGCTCCATAATCAATTAAAGCATAAAGAGATACTGCATGAAATAATAACTGACCAGTAACAGCTGATGGACTGGCCTCTGCTTCACCTTGTGCTACTGTAAACACCTTGGCATTAGTACCTGTAGAACTTTGTGCTGCCGGTGGAAAAAGAGCTTTACAATCTCTCATCAGATGCCCTGGCTGCCGGCATCGATAACACATATTACGGCCCAACTCTCTCAGACACTCTCCTGGATGAGTCTTCCCACATTTAGGACATGGGGGAAACTCCACTGTTCTCGGCCATTTATTCTGCCAATCTTTTCTGTTCTTCTTCGGCTGAAACTTTTTCTTATTCTTCACTTCTCTGCTTCTCTGCTTCTTGCACTTTCAAAACTTTCTCTCTACAGGGCATGAGATGGTTCACTTGATCCTCCTATCGAGGGACTTGCTGGGGTGATTTTGTTCTCAAATATTTTCGCCCTCAATGCTCGCCTTAAGGCCTCACTATAGGTTTGAGGGGGATCGGCACCCGTCATTATATCACGAGCTATCTCCGGCTTCAACCCATGGACAAACTTATCTCTTCTCAATTCTGGATTACTGACTATTCCAGGTGCAAACTTGGTAAGGGAATTAAATCTCACTAAATACTCTTTCATTGTACTAGACCCCTGCTGTAAACTAATAAATTCTTGGACCTTCTCATGAACTCGGTCCTCCATTCTATACTCAGCTTCAAATAATCCTCTAAACTCGCCCCAGGTCATCATCGAAACATCATAAGTGTCTTCCATCAATTCCCACCAAATGCGGGCATCACCCCGAAACACGAAACTGGCATACCAGATCTTCTCTCGGTTCGTTATAGGAAATAGTGCCGTTGTACGCTCAACGGACCTAAGCCATTCTTCTACCACTAAAGGGTCCGTTGTACCTTTAAAGTCTAATGGCTGATGTTGACTTGGAAGCCCATAAATCGGCTCAATCTGATTCTGTACTGTCGAGGTAACGGCCTTTCTCTTTCTTCTCTAGTAGGTGGTACTTGAACGAGGTTTTCAACTCTTCCTGGTTCGACTCTCCCCTGTCTTTCTCCTAAGACTTGTTGTACAATCCCCTGAATTCTAGCTTCATCAAGAGAAGGGGGAGTAGGTTCTGGTGGGTTAGAAGGTTCCCCCGTATCCACTACTTTCTTACTACTTGCTCGAGTTCTACGTCTCATCTACAAAACAACCACATTTAATCAATTCATACAACACTTTAAGTAAGGAAAGAATTTAACTTACAACAATTGGCTACAAAACGTCGCGGCGGTGAGAATGGCACACTGTCAAATCCCAAAATCTTTGCTCTGATACCAAAAATGTAATGACTTCTTTCTACTAGTATTCTTTATAACATATACAATAAAACATACATACTTAGTATATGAAAATAGTTGGGCCCAAATTTTTCTTTACTTACAAAACATAATTCTTTACATATATCAAAATAACCGGTACAAAAACTTAGCAACGGTGGACAATAATGCCAATCATCTGCGCTTGTCGACGTCCCTCTCTATTCTTTCTTTCTTATTCCTTCTATTCTTCCTAACCATGATGAAATTCATGGCAATATGCGTGAATAAAATGCATATGCAATAATGCATAACATGCTTGTTCTTTCTTATTTCCATTTTCTTGTTCTATTTCTTTTCTTTTCTTTTTCTTTTTATTCTTTTCTTTTCTTCTCTTGCTTCTCTTTTCTTTTCTTTTCTTCTCTTGGCTTGTTCAAGCCTTCTCCTTCTTTCTTATTCTTATTCTTTCTCATTCTTTCTTATTCTTATTCTTTCTCATTCTTATTCTTTCTTATTCTCTCTTATTCTTTCTTTTTCTCTCTTATTCTTTCTTTTCTTATTCTTTGCCGATCGGCCTCGATTGATGTATGGATTTGGAACCTTGGCCATGTGAGTAAGTATAGTCCTCATCTACATGCACTCTTGCAGACCGTACAAATTCTTCTTTCTTCATAGGCCACTCAATTAAGGTGGCGTGCATGTAGGAAATTCATCTTAGTACAACCCTCATCCACATACACTCTTACGAGTCGTATAATTCTTCTTCTTCTTATGCCACTCAATTAAGGTGGCGTGTATGTGGGAATTTCTTCTTAGCACTCACGGTTCCTCATCACAACAACCTATTCTTTTCTCTTCTTTACCACTCCTTAATTCTTTAATGCTTATGCTTCCTTTCTCTTTATTCTTAGAGTGTTTTATTCTTTCTTGCTTTATTCTTTATTCTTTATGTCTTTATTCTCTATTCTTTCTTAAATTTCTACACATACACAATTATATGCATGTGGATGGCTCATGCTTGAAATTCTTACTTGGATGCACTCATGAAATGCAAATATGCAATGTTGCATAAAATTAAGGTTTCTACTCAAACTTATACTTCTCTTAGGCATTTCATCAAACATTACTTGTGCATAAACAAACCCTAATTTAATTATCATTCAATTTGTTTCTCAACCATCCAAAAATGAGAGAAAATCTCTCTTGTAGCATCACCATACCTACACGGCAAACACACTCCCAAAAATTCCTCCAATTCTTCCAATTTCAACCCATCATCAAACTATCACATACACTTCTCATATTCAAATATATCCAACAACAAGCATAATTCATCATCAATCTCATCTCAATTTCTCAATAACCATAACATATGCATACTTAAAAGAAATCTCTACTCACTTGAATTCTTAAACTTTAACTTGAGTTGGATTTTGAGTGGAATTTACTTACCTTATGCTTGAGTCTTCTCTACTAAGCTCTCTACTCTTGTTGGATTCAAAACTTCTTCTAACCCTAAGCATAAACTTCATAAGAACTCAACTTTTACATAAATAAATCATAGATAAAGAGCATGAATTCTTACATTTTGAAGTCTTGAATCAAAACCCTATTAAAAATCACTCAAAAACCAAAATCCTTGGAGGATTGAATGAAAAATTGTGAGAAAATGGGGGAGTAGTGTGGCGGTGGAATGAAGGAAATAAGGGTTACAAACCCTTATCATCTTATTTTATAAACTCACTTTCCCATTTTGTCCTTACACTTTTATGAAAATTCCATCCTTGTCCCTTGGTCAATTACCATAATGCCCTCATTTTTATTGCATTCTTTATGAAATTCTACCTCTTTTTACTCCCCACTTTTTCAACTAATTTTGAGTGAAAAGACCATTTTACCCTTAATGCAAGTTTAAGGCATTTTCTTCATATTTGCTTAAAATAACTTTAATAAAAATTAACTAAGGGCTATAAAACATAATTTAAATCATGTAACTCCATGTTGGGCGTTACAACCATTCATTATTTGAAACACCTTGCTATTGCCAATCCTCATTGCGATTACGATCGCATCACGGTTAGGGCGAGGTACGAAGTCGCCCTCTTCTTTTGTGAAGCCTATCACTTCACTTTCTACTCTGAGCCGCTTTGGCGACCTTACTTCGAAACTCATATCTCAGGGAATCGAGTCTATTCTGGCTTCTCGTACATATTGCTCGCAAGCATGTCTAGAGTTTCCTATAATGTTAAGTCCGCCATAAATCATTCTCACCATGACATCGTCAGGCGACTGGGAGTGCTAGTGTTGATCATTTTGGTCATTTTGCTTATCACGAGCTTGGTTTACCTTCACAAACTCTTTTAGATGACCTTTCCTTATCAGGTCTATGATTGCATCCTTCAAGGCTCGGTAATCATTTATGTTATGCCCAATATGTTTGTGGAATCTGTAATATTTTTGCTGATCCCTTTTGTTTGGTGTCCCCTCATTTTCTCTGGGGGAGGCAATCTTCTAGCCTCATGAGAGACCTCATAAATTCGAGCTACATCCTCCACCAAAAGATTATACTCAGCAAATCGAGGAAAAAACTCTTTTTCCTGGCGAAAATCTATTGGCTACCTTTTATGGAACCTATTCTGGTCCCTCTCACCTCGATCTTGGCCTATTCTTTAGTTTGTTGAGCGATCTTGCCACTAGTCGGAGGCTTTTCTAGAGGAGCTACCAGCTAAGGCTGTTAGTGGACTCTCAACTCGCTGATGCTTGGCTACTATTTAATAGAATTTGGCCAAACTCACATGATCTTCACTTTGGAGCTCTTTCCATAGTTCTATTTGCGACCTTATTCTGGTGATCAATAAGCTGCGAATCAATTCTTCTAATGCATCCGCAACTTTGGATTGCTCATTCTGGAACCTCGTTAAATATGAAGTCAAAGATTCGTCTCTTTCTTGACGAATATTGCTCGGGTAGCTGAGAGGCATGGCGAACTATCTCCTCGCTTGGAATTGCTGGAGATACAACGAGGAGAACTGTTGTCATGACTGGATTGAGTTCACCTTGAGTCTTTTGTACCACCTCTTGGCGTCTCTTACTAAAGTTACCACGAAACAACGACCATTTGCCAAGTTAGAGACCTGATGCAATTCCGTCAGATCGTTGAAAGTGTCTAGGTGGTCTCTAGGATCATCTTTCCCATCAAAATTATTCTTTGGCGCCCTAGATTTCTAGGGAAGTGGTGCCTAACGAACCTCCTCCGAGAATGGAGAACTTATTATCCCTTTCGACGAGTTATTCTGGTGGGCTCTCAGATCATCGAGCATTCTTTGCACTTGATCTAACTCTTCATTATCCAGAAGGTTTTGTACGTAAGCTCTGTTCATTCTCTCCTCAAGTAGATGAGTTCTAAGATCGATAGCTTGTGAGCCTATCTTGTCTTGTGTGCTTGTGTATGAGGTGAAATCATGATAGTTGGGATAATATGTGTTGTCATGCTCCTCGGCTTCCTGCCCACAACATTGGTTAAAATCAGAACGACAGTTATTACCAGATTGGCGTGCATGGCTGATCTCACATGCTTGCGAGGTATGAGCTTGCCTTTGGCGTGGGTTAAAACTGGCATGTAGGCCCTGGGCATTCATCGTTTTGGACGAGAATCTCCCCAACAACCATTATTCTCGTTCTCCCCCATAGGCTCCTTGCCTGGTCGCCTTCTGGGATTAACCCGTTCTCGAGCTTTGCGCTTATGAATGGAATATGCCCTTTCTCACTAGGGAAGATGGTCGCTTCTTGCCACTGACGAACCAGATTGGTCGCTAATTGGCATATTCTGCTTGTTGGGGGTAGGCTTAGTGAAATGTGGCTGGTCGAGATTCAGGTTGGTCTGCTGCTCTTTTCTCAATTCCGCCACATTTTGTTGCACTACTTGTACAACTAACGACCATATCATATCCATTGGCTGAACATTTTTTAGGTTGGAAGTCCCTGCCCCAACTAATTAGCGACCTGCTGTGGTCGTGGCACTAGTGGCAGACGGTGAGTGACAGCCTGATTCACTTCCTAGTGGGATGTGTCCACGTTGTCGTAGTTTCCAGTGATTGCCTTAGATCTTTTACGAGCCTTAGGGAATCTCAAGTGAATGGTTGTCACTAAAATTTTCTTTTCCTACTGGGAATAGGAGAGCTTATCAGTGGCCCTCCTTCTAGCGCCAAAATATTGCTACAGAAATCCGCAACAACCAAAGAGACCTGATAAACCTTGACAAAATCGAAATAGATGTGTGTGTGATTAATGAAATCAGCTATGGATGTAAAAAATGAAATGAAGACAAGAGGATTTTTAAATTGTTTCAGCGAGCCATAACTACAGCCTATGTCCACTGTTATTATTATTACTTAGAGAGGTACAACAATATGCCTTTTTGTCTATAATAAAAGTCTAACCTCTTTTGCATTGTTTTTTGGTGTATTTATACATGATTTCTACAAAGGAAAGAGAGACAAATTCGGGATTGTGATCAAACTTGGTATGCATCCTGTGATTTCTACGATTGTGTGCTGAGATTGCACTACAATCAATACTGGTCTTATCTTCTCTGAAATATCAGAGATTGATGTTTATCCTCTAAACCGTAAAATGGCTGTTAAGATTGGTTGCTGCGATGAGCTTCTGCTAGGTCACACTAATTCTGGGTCGAACTACAATTCTACAAGCTTCTGAGATCTTCGAGCTTCTGACAAAATCACACACAACAATGTATTGCATTTATTAATTTAAAGTTAAATAAATAGATGTCCAGATATGGATGATTCGTATCATAGATTTTCTCTAATTTTTTTTATTAATACAATTGACCCAATAATATGATATTTCAAGACTGTAACCATTATTTTGAAACAATAAAACACATTTCAAGCAAGCATTTATGGCTTGAATAATAATACACACACATTTATTGTTTCTTGGAGGTTAACAAATCAATTTCCTGCAATCAATCAAAATTCAAGTAAGTTTCATAATTGTTATGGGCCATAAATTTAATTTCATTAGAAGCATAGTACAACCAACGAGTAAAAATTAACAGCCCAAATATCGCTCTGAAGGCCTATAATACAGATCAGGGTCTAATATGTATATATTTTACATGCTTAAATTGAAAAGAACAAATATAACATTAATCCAGACAAGGATCAAAGATCTTACACACGTTTGGAGGCTCATTCAAATGTCTCTGAATCTATTTCGCTATCGATCCAAGAATAGGATCAAACGAACGGTGATCCACACAAAGACAATCCGAAGAACTAAAGAGGGATTTGCTAGATTCTCTTTGGCTTCAAAAATCAACTCAAAAATCAAAGAAAAATCTTTGATTCAAAGAGAAGGCAAAACGTGAGAGGAGTAGAGAAAAAAGGGGGCTGCCCCTTTTTACTTTCAATGAATGAAAAAGAGATATATCATTTCTTTAACACACACATGCACTTCTATAGTGCATGTGTCAAAACCCTATTCCAATGAGGAATAGGCATGAGCTCCAACCCTTGTATCCAAACACTCCTCTTGTGGTATTTTTATTTTAAATTGATTATTATTATAATTAAAGTCAATTAATATATTTATAAAATATATTAACATTTAATTAACAATAATAATTCATTTAAATATATGCGTACATATATTTAAATATAATCTCACTAATTTAATTTTAATATTAAATTAAATATAGGCAACAACCTCAGCAAATTTAATTGCATTGTGAGATTAACAAATTACCCTTTCGTCTTAAAAGACGAAAATGCCCCTTGCACAAACTTATTCTTAAATTATCTTCTATGTGTGTGACCCGTAGGCTCCTCATCATACCGGCAGAGAGTAGTATCGCGATTAACACCAATTGATCATCTCACTATACACAGACCAAGATTGGCCCCTAGCAAGGCATCATGGCCACCCGATAGATTCAGATTTAGCAAAATAGCTACCTATCAACGATATGGTTACCGTGCAATCATATCCTTTCATCATCCGTTATCTCATCGAGACTAAGGTATAGAAATAGTGTCAACTTCAGTTATCCTTGATATATTTGTATTCAGTTACTAGACTAATGACCGGAATAATAAATTAGATTGAGCAACAACTCAATCCCATTGTTATCACAGATTTACTGTCATCATCATTAACTGAATTGCGCCATGAGATAACTTCTCCCATACCTAGAAGTGATGAATCCTCTGTAGATCCACCATAGTCTTGATACACTCTTTGATACAGCCAATTACCGTATTGATAGCTCTAAATAGATCTACGTTAGGCTAGCGTCAAACTACACCAATCGGTGCACAAAGCGCTCTGGTGATCTCAAGTCTAAGGATCACATGCACCACCATTCATTAGAGGATTTGTTCCATAGACAACTGGGGTTACCATCTATATGGAATCCTCTAGTGGGTCAGTCCAGTGAACTTGCCTACAGAAACATCCATGCGTTGCACCAGGTTGTTGGCAAAAACCTTGACAAGTGAGATTAGTCATTACCTTTCGATAGGGTCGTTAAACGCTATGATAGCCTTACCATATTATTTGTGTCCTTGGTCAGAATAATACTAGGACTACAAACATTTCTAGAATGGCCACCATATGTGCTCATAGGGTTCTTACTTGATACCCTCGTCGCGGTTCTACCATCCTTATGACATATATCAAAACATACAACTATAATTTACATTGTAATCTATTTTGGGGGATTCCTCCAGAGAGAGAATCTAAGACGGAGACTCAAAAAAGAGAAAACTCAAGAAGCTTAACTCATTGAGATAACTCTTTGTAACTCAGAATGATTCTTTGTAACTCAGCTCCTCAATATACTCAATAATATAGCAATGGACGTAGGTTTTGTATTATAAGCAACTGAACCACTTTAAAAATCATTTCTTGCTTCTATGTTATCTTATGATTATTATTGCATATTCGCTATCACACTACTTCTGTCTCTGATTCATTAAGATCACCTGTACATCCCATGTGGTTCTAGCACTGTTAATCACGTACCTCTGGTTGTTACGAATTTTCTCATCAATACAAATAAACATTCTTATATATGTTTCGTGCATAAGGAAATGGGTACATTTTAAAAAAGAGGAAGCAAAAGGGAAATGAAGCTTTTCCCAGTATCCAATGGTTTGATGATTCACCACAAGAAGCCCATCGGGCACCACGAACTGTGATTTTTTTTTCGGCCTTTAGTATGAGAGAAAATGAGATCCAAATTCTGATATTTGATAAGGCATTCAAAATAATTTTTCTTGGCAATGAAAATTTGAGAACTGGTGAAGCAATTATTTGCTATGAATACAACAACAAACAATACCTTAATATTGCATTGGCTAGCTTTGTTGGCCATCAGCTAAGCCATGGACGCAGATTTAGGTTTTTTTTTTTTTTTTTTTTTTTTTGGGTTTTTGATGTTTGATTTTGTTGGTGTCTTAATTTTTTTTTTCTTAGTAGTTCTCTAAATTTTTATAATAATTTGATTTTATTATTTTTGGTTTTTTTAATTTTTAACTTTTTATAGTAATTTCAGTTTTTTTTTTAATATTTTCTTTATGTATTAGTTAAGAGGCACTTCTATCTTTTAATTTTTTTTCCATTAAAGTTAACAGTGATTAACAGTTTACGACGAAAGACCACAGAGTAGAGAGATAATAAAAAATTCAACCATCGAGTACGCAACAACCACGGAGGAGAAAAATTAGGATTGTGAAAGCATTAGATAACTGAGAAAAATCACTTTCAATCCAAATAACAGACCAACCTTTGAAGCTACATCTTCAATTGTCAAAGTAATTTCTTGTGATTCAGCGAAAACATTTGTATGATGACCAAGGGTAATAGCATAAAAACCCAAAAAAAGTTGCATTAAACCCTAAAAAATAGCACCACAAAGAGATGGCTCAAGATTAATTGTGGCTAAGCCATTAGTATTAATTTTGATCCAACTGTGCGGAGGAGCCATCCAAATGACGCCTCGGCATAAAGTGGTAAGGAATGATATATGGCTGGTGCATAACGCTCTGAGTCCAAGGACGTAGCCACTTACTGAAAATAGTTTCACTTGAACCCATTGAAAATTTAAAGGCTACTTTACTGAATATAGGTTCACTTGAACCCATTGAAAATTTAAAATAAATTAAAAGAGGTTTACATTTTATAGTTTTTGACAATTTTGACGCTAAAATTTATATTGGATCTACAAAAATTTATATTAATTAATTATTTTTCACCTTTTCTCTCTTCTTCATTTCCTCTCCTCTTCTCTTATACTTTCTTCTTTCTTTGGTCGGATTCATTAAATAAATAAATAAAAAACTACTCCTTTAGAGATCACAAGATAAGATAATGCTCATTTTTTGTTATTTTGCTTAAAAATCTCTTCTTTTATCTTTTTTTATTTGATAAAAGATCGTGAGCTATAGATTTTTGTTTAGTTTAATAAATGGGTTTGAAATTAAAAGATGATTTTTCTAGATTTTGATGTGAGTTTTGATTTATTCTTATTTATGTTGAGGTATGGATTAACTAGTTGTTGTTTTAAGTTGAGTTTGATAAATTTTTGTTAGTTATTGACTTAATTTTGAATGAGTTTAAAGAATTGATGAAACCCTAAGTTATAGAGATTCGAGGATTTGGTTTAATTTTGATATATTATTTAATTACTTGATATTTAAAGCGGATTTTATGACTTTTATGGGTTTATGAGATTAATTGCATTGTGTTAGTAGAAATTGTTTGAAAAGCCTAAGTTATAAGTTTTTGGCTTCAGTTAATAATTAATGTTTGACCTCACTAACTAAAAATCCTGACTACATCCCTATCTCAATCTATAAATGCTTATTTTAAGTCCTTTAAATATGATAAATAATGATAAGCTCAGCCACTAAACATAGATTAGAAAAATAGGAGTTAAACCTGTTACTAAAAAAAAGCCACAAATCTTCCAATGTTCTTGTACTTGGTAAAGAAGTATGAAATAGACCAATAATCCACCTCCAAAGACTTTGGGCAAAGTCACATTCAAGGAACAAATGATTTACAGTTTCCTCATAATTAAAAGAATTACACAAGAGACAAGTGGCCCAGTTAATAATCGAAGAAGTATCACCACTTGTAGCCACGTAACAATCTTTAAGAGTGAGGTGACCATGGAACAGTCACCAATTTTCATTTGTAACAATCACCACTCCAAATGAAATTACAAATCCAACAATTAAGTTATTTTTATAAGATTTTGAGGCCATTTGTTGATTATGAAGGAATGAAGAAGCATAGAGTCAATTATTGATTAAACAAGTTGAACTCTACCAGCCATAGATAAAAGTCTCCCCATCCAGCATTCCAACTTTACATTTAATTCTATCCATAAGCTTTTGAAGATAAATTCGTTGCTGATATGCTGACCTAAAGCCTTACAATAATCATCCTAAAAGCCATCAAGTTCTTAAGAGATCTAGAATCTCATTTTGAGAAAATGAAGACATCATGTAAATATAAGGCATGAGAAGGAGTAGTGTTAGGATCTCACATTAGAAAGGAAAGGGGTGGGCATGTGGGTTATAAATGGCTTGGGCACCCTCTCTTGGCAAACCGGTTTTCTAAGGAGAGTTCTACCCAAGCCCACAAAAGACATATTGCCCAACCCAATTCCTATTAAAGGCCCACTACCTAGCCCAATTCCTATTAATTTGGGAGTGGGTTCCTATCAATTGGTATCAGAGCATGATCTTGCACCTATGTGGCAAGCTGATCCATGGCAGGTTGACTTTGGGCTCGGGCTGCTATCTCAAAGAAGGGTGGATTAAGGGGATCCATGAAGTCACCCAAGGGATAAAGAGGCAGACATAGACGTTGGTTGTGGAGTGTGGTGGAATGTTAGGAATATCCCACATCCCTTGGCAAGCCGGTTTTCCAAGGAGGGTTTTACCCAAGCCCATAAAAGGCCTATTGCCAAGCCTAATTCCTATTAAAGGCCCACTACCTAGCCCAATTCCTATCAATTTGGGAGTGAGTTCCAATCAATTAGCCGGTTTTCCAAGGTAAGCTCTACCCAACCACCTAGGCCCTTGACCCAAGGTTTAGGCCCAAGTTCCTATCAATTGGCATCAGAGTCAAAACCCGCTCGAGCCCACATTCCGAAAGGGGCGGCTTAGGAAAGGGCTACTTAGGAAATGGTGACCTAGGAGAGGACTACTACTAAAAGGTAGTAAGTGAAGTTGCCTAGAGTAAGCCACCCAGAGAGAAGCCATCTAGAGTGGACCAACGTGAACGTTGGGTCTGGGTTAAGTGGTTTATAAGGAGTTGGGCACCCTCCCTTGGCAAACCAATTTTCCAAGGTGAGTTCTACCCAATCACCTAAGCCCTTAGAATAATACTACATATACAATATTTTTATACAACATTTTTCATACAACTTGATGTGGCAAATTATAATTGGCTGATTTTAAATTAAAAATAAACTTTCACCCAATCATCTTTTGCCACATCAGGTTGTATGAGAAATATTGTATAAAAATGTTGTATGTGTAATATTACGCAAGCCCTTGACCTAGGGTTTAGGCCCAAAATCCTATCAAGCATAACCTCTTGGTTGGAAATATTTTAATTAAACCTATTTTTCAAGAATCAAAATACATCTAAAATTTCTTTATCCAACGAATAAAAATTGATGAAAATCCAAATGGGAAAAGCACTTGAAATTAAAAACTCCACTTCATGGTATCAAAGGCCTTAATAATGTCAAGTTTCAAACCAGTATTACCACCAAAACTTTTCCTACCAAGAAGATTAATGCTCTCTGAGACGGTACCAATACAATTCAATATATTTGTTCCTTCAACAAAACAAACTTGGTGAGGCGATAGAATCCAAGCAACAATAGAGGAAAGACAATTAGCCAAAATCTTCATAATGATCTTGAAATTGAAGTTTGCTCGAGCAATAAGACGAAACTATCTCATTAGCACCAAATTCTTTTAGGATAAGAATAATAAATTGGCATTAATATTTGGAAGCTGAGTGAGTGGGTAAAAAAAGTTATATCGGAATTGGTCAACACACTTTGGCGTTTAAGGACCCATTTTAAAGTGCAGCAGAATATTTACCAAGTAGATTATACAAATCCAATTTGAACACACCAAACATAAGTGCGAAAAAAAAAAAAGAACACAACCATATACATGGTTCTGCTAAATCCACTTTTAGCCTACATCCATGAGACCTTGGCCAGATCAAAGCAATCCACTAAGTCAAAAATACATTACAAGATAATGTTCAAAGTTGATCTAAGTTACAGTAAAAAGAACTCCTTGTTCAACTTTACACTTAGCACCACACTTTGAATCCTTAACGTATAGCAACTCCTTGGATCTTCTTCACGTCGGGAACACACTTGAGAGCAGCTTATGAAACACCACGCTTCAAGCACCGAGGCCACGCACCAGCATCATCAAAGGAACCATGTTCCAAGAGCCATCAAGTCTATGTTTGATATGGTGAGGTTTTGGCACACAATGGAAATGAACCTTGAACCTTAAGAGAAAGAATATTCTAAGGAATTCATAGTACAATGAAACAAAATGTCAAAAGGTTAGATTCATATACGCAAGAAAGAATATTATATAATGAAGGGTTTCTTGCTCAACAATATAATTGTAACGCCCCACTTGAGGTACGTAGCTAATGTTTCTTCTTTTGCTCTTTTTGAGCCGGTTTATTAGTATTATTGTTTGGTTCGTCATTGACAGCTGCCTTACTAGCGACAGAGGCTTTTTCGCCACAAGGCCATGCTGAGCAAAATGTTTGCCAAGTTTTAGATATTTTCTTCCCTAAGGGCAATTTGACCATTCTACCCCTAATTAGTAGGAAAAGTGGGGAGTAAAATGTAAGGAATTTTCATGGAGAATATGTTAATATGCGGGTGTGTTTGTAATGAATCAAAGGATATAGATGGAATTCCCAAGGAAGAGTAAGGGCAAAATAGGAATGCTTGTGCATAAATTGTATTAAAAGGAATTAAGTCATTGCAAACCCTTCATTCTTCTTCTGCACCGCCACTCTCCTTTCTCACTTCCTCTCAACTTCTCTTTCATTTGTTCAAGGATTTTTAGAGGGCTTTTGGGAGTGATTTGGGGTAGAAAATCAATCTAAGGCATCCTAAGGTAAGGATTCTTGCTTTGGATGTGAAGTTTTGTGAGATTTTGTGTATATTTGAATATTGAGGTCTTTTGGTTGAATTGTTTAATTGTTTAAAGGGTAGAGAAAAGTCAAGCAAACCAAGAGAAAGGAAGTGCTAGTGAGATCTCTCCATCACAAGGTAAGTAAATCCCAACCCAAGTAGAGATTTGAGAACTTTCTTGAATAGAGAATGAATAGCAATTATGTATGTATGTATATACATGTGATATGCTATGTTATTAAGATTTAAATGGAGATAATTATTGCTTTGTGGTTGTTCATACACTTCAATTATGAGAAGTGAGATGTGGGTTGGGAATGTAGTTTGAGATGGAATTGAAGGATATTGAGAAATCCTTTTTGGAAGTGTTATTCTATGGCAGGATTTATGGCTATGTGAGGGAGTTTTCTCCCATTTTGGATGGTTAGAGAAAGACATAGAATTATTGTTATAATAGAGTCTTGTTATGCACTTGAGTTGTTTGATGAAATGTCTAATAGAGGTTTGAGTATGAGTAGTGAACCTTAATTCTTGCAACATTGCATGTTGGCATTTCACAAGTGCATTAGTGGAGATGAACCATCCATATGCATTAATTGTGCATTAAGAAGTGACTTAAGAAAGAGTAGAAAACTTTGTGTATGCACTTGCTCTATGAGTAGAGAACTTTGTGAATGCAACTACTCTAAGGGTAGAGAGAATGAGAAGTGCTAGAGTAGAGTGAATGAGAAGAGCATTAGAAACAAAGTTGATGCTTTGTGATCAGCACCCGAGGTTGATGCTTTGCAGTGATCGTCACCCGATAGTTATTAGAAACGAGTGGATGCTTTGTGATCGTCACCCGAAAGTCATGAGAAACGGGTAGGTGCTTTGTGGTCTCCACCCGATAGTTATGAAAACCGGGTAGGTGCTTTGTGATCCCCACTCGGTAGTCATTAAGAGCGGGTTGGTGCTCTGTGAACTCCACCCGACAGTCATGGAGAGTGAGATGGTGCTGTGTGAACGCTATTCGGCCGTACCTCCGGTAAGATGAGGCCATGACGTTAGTAGAAAACAATAGAAAGAAAGTGTGAGGAAGGAATTAAGAAAAAGAGTTACGGGGATAGACAAATAGAGGGTTTACTTACTGAGCATTATTTTGTGCTCACCCCGTCATTTTCCTTTGTGGATGCAGGATCTAGGTGATGATGTAGTCGGAGGGGAGTCGGCAAGCGAGGAGCAATAGCCACACTGTTTCCCCTGTTTTTGTCCTTTTAAATGGCATTTCGTAAATAATGCTCTTTGTGTATAAAAGACTTATTACATATAATAAAAAGAAAAGTTTTGGGCCCATTTTCTATTATTATTATGCAAGCATTTTACTAGTTTACAGCAGTTGTTACAATAATGCCGAGTCAGCCAACAAGGGACTGACCAATGTTTGTCCAAATAAGGAAAGTATTCCTTCTTTTGGTTTGGACCACAAAACAAATCGAGAAAAGAGTTTTATTCCCTAGGACCACTTAAGGATACAATGACACATGTAAAAAAGGTCATAAAAAGTAAGAGACAAAGATAAACAATATCTTTTTTCTTTTTATAAGACATGCAACTCGTGTTGGGTTGCAAATGTTTAAAGCGAGAGTGTAAGCACAACCTGTTGTGTACACACACTCGAAACGAAACAAGCCAAGGCACAAGTCTGACAATCAGTGTGCACGCAGAATTGATGTGTACACACACAACAGATGAAACAAGCCAAATCATAAGATTGACAACCAGTGTGCACACATAACTGTTGTGCACACATAACTCATAAGTTTGACAAATATGAATATTCCACAGGTTCTGTACAAAATGCGTAGGATCGAACTTATGAAGTCCACACGAAGACAATCACAAAGAACTAAGGAGGGATTTGCTAGATCCTCCTTAGCTTTTAGATTAAAGAAGAAAAGGAAGAATTGATTTCAAGCAAAAACCAAGTCTGCCATGGGAGAGGGAATATAGGGCTGCTGGTGAATAATGAAAAATCACACACTTTTACAATTAAAGTTTTTCTTTTATATTAAAACTTTAGTTGCCCTATTCCCATATGGAATAGACTTGGGCTCCAACCCAAACACCCCATGTTACCAAACACTCCCAATTTGATATTTTATTTTCCATCATTATCTCAATTAAAATCAATTAATATATATTTAATATATATTAACATTTAACAATAATGATGATTTAATTAAATATATGCGAACACATATTCAAACGTAATTTCACTTATTTAATTTTTCTAATAAATTAAATAAAGGCTACAACCTCAGCAAATTTAATTGCACTGTAAAATTACCAAAATACCCTTTCACCTTAAAAATACGAAAATGCCCTTCCTTCTTCTTGGATCTTACATTATCTTCTATGTGTGTGACCCATAGGCTCCTCATCATACCGGCAGTGTATAGTATCACGATTAACACCAATTAATCGTCTCACTAATACACAGACCACGATTGGCCCCTAGCAAGGCATCATGGCCACCCAAGAGATTCGATTCAAAGAAAGTAGCTACATGTCAACGATATGGTTACCGTACACCCGATCCTTTCATCATATCGTTATCTCGACGAGACGAAGGCATAGAAATAGTGTCAACCTTCGGTTACTCGATATTATGTATTCGGCCTGACCAATGACCTGTATTATAATCCGGATAGAGCAACAACTCAATCCCACTGTGGCCACAGGTTTAGTGTCATTGCCATATACTGAATTACGCCGTGAGATAACTTCTCCCATACCCGGGAGTGATGAATCATTTGTCAATCCACCATAGTCTTGATACACTCCTTAATGCAGCCAATCACCACCGTATTGACATCTCTGAATAGAACTACGTTAGGCTAGTGTCAAACTGCACCAATTGGTGCACAAGGCGCTCTGGTGATCTCAAGTCTAAGGATCACATGTACCACCATTCGTTTTTGTTCCATAGACACTAGGGTTACCATCTATATGGAATCCTCTGGTGGGTCAGTCCAGTGAACTTGCTGCGGTGTAATCGCCACAAAGAAGCACCCATGTGTTGCACTAGGTTGTCACCAAACAACCTTGACAAGTGAGATCACCACCGTCTTCGACAGGTTGTTCAACACTATGATAACCTTACCGTATTATCTGTGCCCTTACTTCAGAATAATATTGGGGCTACGGACGTTTCTAGAATGACCACCATATGTGCTCATAGGGTTCTCACTATCAAGATTTGAAACACTTGATACCCTCGTCATGGTTCTACCATTCTAAGGACAAATATCAATACATATTGCAATAATAATGATTTACGCGATATAGTATAAAATGCCTTTTATTGATTAATAAATATTATTACAAAAAGTCAATTCCACAATAATTGATTGGCTCTAGGGTACTTACTCTAACATGTAGTACCATTGAAACATGGTGCACATGATCCTCTAGCCCACGACTGTACACCAAGATGTCGTCAAAGAAAATAATAACAAACTTACATAGGAACGGACGAAATACATCATTCATTGTGCTCTGAAATGTTGCAGGAGCGTTAGTAAGACCAAACGGCATCACCACAAACTCATAATGACCCTTATGGGTGCGAAAAGCCGTTTTGAAAATGTCCTCCTCTGCCATTCTGATTTGATGGTACCTAGAACGAAGATCAATTTTAGAGAAAATAGTCGCACCAAATAATTCGTCTAGAAGCTCATCCACCGTAGGAATGGGAAATTTGTCAAGAATGGTATTTTTATTCAAAGCCTTGTAATCCACGCAGAAACACCATGAACCATCGCGTTTTTTAACCAATAATACCAGTGAGGAAAACGGACTGCAACTTGGGCGAATAAACCTGCTGTCTAGCATTTCGCGTACCATGCGCTCTAACTCACCCTTCTAAAAATGGGGATACCGGTATGGCCTAACCTGAACAGGTGGAGCAGCTGCAGGAAGAGGAATCTGATGATCACTAAGGCGTTGAGGAGGCAACTTTGTAGGGATGTTAAAGACTGACCCATATTGTGTTAAAACGCTACTGATGGCTAGTGCAGGAGCATGATTTTGTAGTTGTGTACAGGACGAAAAGAAAATTGAAATATCAAAACATTGGAAAGATTCATCAATGGAATTCATATTAAGCAAACATTCCAATCGATGGAACTGAATTGGGGTAACGCATTAAGGTTGTCGGCCTTGCAAAGTCAAAGATTTGCCCTGCCAATCAAAGGAGATGGTAAAAGCCTTGTAATCCATAAGAATAGGACCCAAAGTTTCCAGCCACTGCGCTCCCAAAACAAGATCTGTGCCACGGATTGGGAGGACAAATAAATCCACTGGAAATTCATGGCCATCCAGTTGCAGAGAAGCATTTGCACACACCCCATAACAACACATGTGATCTCCATTGCCAATCATTACGTTAAAATTGGTAGAAGCCACTATAGGGAGACCCAAATGAATGGCCACTCTTTCCTGTATGAAATTATGAGTAGAACCGCCATCAATTAATACTTGCTCGCCCTGAAGACGTGTAACAACTGCTGAAAACTAGTACAATGCATGCATAATAACAATAGAAAATTGGGCCCAAAGTTTTCTTTTCATTATTAGTCATATGTCTTTTATACACAGAGTGTGATTTACAAAAATTCACTTTAAAAGACAAAACAGGGGAAACAGAGTAGCTATTGCTCCTTGCTTGCCGACGCCCCTCCGACTGCATCATCACCTAGATCCTGCATCCACAAAGGAAAATAACAGGTGAGCACAAAATAATGCTCAGTAAGTAAAACCCTCTATCTGGTCTGTCCCCGTATGTATAACTCTTAATTCTTTCCTTATACTATTTCTGTTTCTATTTCTGTTTCTACTAAACAGATGGCCTCATCTTACCGGGAGGTACGGTCGGATGGTGTTCACACAGCACCATCTCACTCTTCATGACTATCGGGTGGAATTCACACAGTACCAACCTGTTCTCAGTGACTACCGAGTGGGGATCACAAAGCACCAACTCGGTTTTTCCTAATTATCGGGAGGAGACCACCTAGCACCTACCCGTTTCTCCTGACTTTTGGGTAACGATCACCAAGCATTAACCCGTCTCTAGTCACTGTCGGGTGATGGTCACAAAGCATCAACCCACTTCTACTAAATGTTGGATGATGATCACAAAGCATCAACCTACTTATCTATTAACTACCGGGTGGTGGTCACAAAGCATCTACCCATTTCTACTACTCATCGGGTGACAATCACAAAGCATCGACCCATCTCTAAGGGCTATTCGGGTGGTGATCACAAAGCATCAACCCGATTCCCATAACTATCGGGTGATGATCACAAAGCATCGACCCATCTATTCTACTTTTCTAATTCACTCTATTCTAGCATTTTTCATTCTCTCTTCCCTTAGAGTAGTTGCATCCACCAAGCCCTCTCTACTCATAGAGTGATTCCATACACAAAGTTTCCTACTCTTTCTTAGGTCATTTTTCAATGCATAAATAATGCATATGGATGGTTCATCTCCACTAATGCACTTATGAAATGCCAACATGCAATGTTGCAAGAATTAAGGTTCATTACTCATACTCAACCCTCTATTAGGCATTTCATCAAACAACTCATGTGCACTATAAAACTCTACTATAGCAATGAGTCTAAATCTTTTTCTAACCATCCAAAATGGGGAGAAACCCCTTCACATAGCCACAAAACCTGTCAAAGAAAGCACTTCCAAAAAGGATTCACAATACCCCTTCAATTCCTTCTCAAACTACCTTTCCAACCCAACATCTCATTTCTCATATTTGCAAGGTCTAAACATTCACAAAGCATAGAAATCTCTATTTAAACCTTCATACATGGCATATCACATGTATATCACATACATACATCATTTCTACCAAAACCCTAATCAAGAGAATTCTTAAATCTCAACTTGGGTTGGGGTTTACTTACCTTGTTATGGAGAGACTTCACCAACTCTTCCTTTCCCTTGTTTTGCTTGACTTTTCCTCTACTCTTAACCAAAAGAACAAAAACCCTCAAATTTCAATATAAACTCAAACTCACCAATCACACAACTTAAATAGAAATCCTTACCTTAGAAAGCCTTAGGTTGCTTTTCTACCCCAAATCACTTCAAAAATCCCTTGGAACTCCTTGATCAAAAGAAAAGAGAAGTTGAGAGGAACAAGAATGGAGAGTTGCATATTTGGAGAAGAAGAATGAGGGTTTGCTAACTCTTAATTCCTTTTAATGAAATTTATACCCAAGCATTCCCATAATGCCCTTACTCTTCTTTGGGAATTCCATCTATATCCTTTGATTCATTACAAACTCACCCCCATGTCAACATATTCTCCATGAAAAATCCTTACAAATAACTCCCCACTTTTCCTACTAATTAGGGGTAGAATGGTCAAATTGCCCTTAGGGAAGAAAATATCTAAAACTTAACAAACAATTTAATCGGCTTGTCGCCGCGGCGAAGAAACTCGTCGCCGCTGCGTAAATCCGCCTTGAGCCTTCCCCGTGGTGGGATTCACCACCTTCGCCGCGCGAAGATTCTTCTTCGCCCCGACGAAGCATGGCAGACTGAACTTCTTCTGTTTTCAACCAATTTCAGGGCAAGTATACAACACAACACTCCATATTACCAAATACCAACTCAAATAAGAGCGAAAGAAGAAACAACAACTACGTACCTCAAGTGGGGCGTTACAAGACGCCCACTCATCCAGATGGTACTTGGATTGCGCTGTCCTAGTAAGGCATGCAGACTAATTGCCGCCATCTCTGGATCCCCTAGATTGTCAGCCTCGTTCGTGGTTTCAATCTCCAGTAGCACATCTGCATCCTCCTCAACCGTGTGTAAGTAGAACTTAGCCGTACAGCGATGTCCAGGATGAAAATGTTCCTCACAATTAAAACACAGTCCTTTTACGCGGCGCGCCTGGATTTGAGCTGAGGTTAAATGCTTAATGGGAAGCGAATTGGTACGCCCATTCGATGAAACCTTTGAACGTTGAAATGGCTCTAGTGTGGGTAGAAGGGGCGATAGCTCGGATGATGGAGTATATCTTATTCTCTGAGAATCCTAACTACGCGAACCCGCCATACGCAACTGCTGTCTTAATAAACCCAATTTATCCTCCTCAAGCCGAGCTAATCCCATTGCTTGCGTTAAAGAAGTCGGCTGAAACGAGCGAACCTCATGCTAAATATCAGATTTGAGTCCTGAAATAAAACAACTAAAGAGAAAGGAATCAGAAACACCTACGACTTTATTGGACAACTCTTCAAATTGATTCTAATACTTAGCAACTGACCCTTTCTATGGAATCTTGGCCAACTGCCTCTAGTAATCCACAGAAGCCAATGGACTAAATCGAGTTTGTAAATCTTGTAGAAAGGATCGCCATGAGCGCAGTTGTCCGTTGGCTTGCATCCAACGATACCAAGACAAGGTCGATCCCTCCATATAAAAGGAAGCGATGGTTAAGTGTTGCATATGTGGAGTATCATGATAATCAAAAAATTGTTCAGCCTGAAACTGCCAACCGTCAGGGTCTGTACCGTTAAAGCGAGGAACTTCCAACCGAAAAGGCTTGAAAGGAATGCCCCCTGAGTTCGTGTGCTGGGATCCTGAAGCATAAGAAGAAGTAGCACCGCCTGTCTGATTACCATTCGTACCTCCTATCAGCGTTTGTGCACTTTGCTGCCTATTCACACATTTTGCATCCAAAACGGAAACCTTCCCACCAAGTTCTTTTAAAAATTGCCCCAAGGACTCTAGTTGTTAAACCATAGCGGCCTGACTTGTCACTAGTTGGCTAACCTATGTATCAAGAGTTTTCAAACGAGTACCGTCGGCCATTGGATGAAAGCACCAATTGTTACGTAAAGTCTGCTCTATATGAGTGAACAGTACCTCCCAAGAATAAAGAGAAAGAAGAAACTTTTATTAATTGACTGATTACTCACTTTCCAGACCTCTACTCTGTTAAATACCCCACAAACAACGCCTTCCTAATGAAGTTAGGATTCCTATTTAATGTAAACTACAGATAAAACATAATCATCCTTCCTAATGCTAAAGAACTCCTACTTAACTACTAATCTGATCAGAATCCAAAAACAACTAAACTACTTCCATTGCCGTATAATCCTTGGACCACACTGGAGGCTGCCGAACTCTTCTTGAAACTTTTCTTTCATTGTCAGCCTTGTCATCTGCATCTTCCTCCGGTCTCCTAACAGAGGCTATGTCCAAGGTCAACCGCCTATTGTTTGTTGAGTAATACTACACATACAACATTTTTCATACAACTTTATGTGGCAAAATATGATTGGCTGAATTTAAATTTAAATTAAACTTTCACCCAATCATCTTTTGCCACATAATGTTGTATGAGAATGTTGTATGTGTAGTATTGTTCTTGGTTGTTCTAGCTTCAATTTAAACCATCATTTGGATGGCTCCTCCGCACAGTTGGATTAAAATTAATGCTAATGGTCTAGCCACAGTTAATCTTGGCCTATCTCTTTTTGGTGCTATTCTTTTAGGCTTTAATGCTGCTTTTTTTGGGTTTTTATGCTATTGCCCTTGGTCATCATATAAATGTTTTCGCTGAATCGCAAGAAATTACTTTGAGAATTGAAGATGTAGCTTCAAAAGGTTGGTCTATTATTTGGATTGAAAGTGATTTTCACAGCTATCTAATGCTTTCACAATCCCGATTTTTCTCCTCCGTGGTAGTTAGGTACTCGATGGTTGAATTTTTTTATTATCTCTCTACTCTATGATCTTTCATTATATTCATAATTGTCATGAAGGGAATGTTGTTGCAAATAAACTTGTTAATATTAACCTCCAATTTACATTCTTGGTGGGACTTATTGCAACAAAGCATAAAAAAAAAAAAAAAAGGTTATATGTTGTGTGGGAAATTCGGAGAGGATAATTCCCTATTAGGAGAGAAGATATTTAGATTGGCTCAATTTGGAAGGAAGATATTCAAATTGACTTAGATTCCAACTAAGGTAGTTGAAGGTCATGTAACTTCCTAATTCTACGTATTTGAATCTTACCTAAACTCTATCATGTCAATTGGTGCTATATAAACCCATCATAACTTGTTTTCTAAGGGGCCGGGCAATTGTTTTAGGAAAAGATTCATCATTTGTAATTATCATTCAATAAGAGAAGCAGTGGACGTAGGCTCAAGATTCAAACTTGCCGAACAACTTTAAAAAGTTTCTTGCCATTTACTTTAGCGCATTTATTATTTATACATTGCTAGTTATCCATAATCATGCACACATCAGTTCCGTAATCACGCACACATCAGTGCCGAACCACTTTAAAAAGTTTTTTGCATCAACATTTTGGTGCTAGAAGGAGGGTTTGAACACTCCGAGCTTGTAACGCCCCACTTGAGGTACGTAGTTACTGTTCTTTCGGTTGCTCTTAGTTGAGTTGGTATCGTGGTATTATTGTTTGATTAACATTAGTACGAGTGTTGTGTTGATTAATTGCCTTGAAATTGGTTGAAAAATGGAAGAAGTTCGGCTGCCTGCTTCGTGGGCGAAGAAGAATCTTCCGCCGCGAAGAGAGGTTGAAGCCACGGGGAAGTCGCTAGACAGCTCCGCGCGATGAAGTTTCGCCGCGGCGACAACCCGAATAAATGTTTGTTAAGTTTTAGATATTTTCTTCCCTAAGGGCAATTTGACCATTCTACCCCTAATTAGCAGGAAAAGTGGGGAGTAAATTGTAAGGAAATTTCAAGGAGAATATGTTAGTATGGGGGTGTGTTAGTAAGGAATCAAAGGATATGGATGGAATTTCCATAAAAGAACAAGGGACAAATTGGGAAGAATGAGTTTTAAGAGGTATTAAAAAGGGTTTAGCCTTTGATTGTTCTTCATTTTCCCAATTCCACCGCCTCCTTCATTCTCCTAAACTCTCTCAAATTTCCTTCAATCTTTCAAGGATTTCCAAGAGCCTTTTTGAGTAACTTTTTGTGGGGTTTTAACCTAAAGCTTCCTAAGGTAAGGATTTGTACTTTAGTTGGGAGTTTTCTTATGTTTTGACTAGAGTCTCATGTTGTGATTGTTGGCTAAGTTGTAGAGGAAAAGCAAGCTTCTAAAGGAAAGGAGAAGTGTTAAAGAAGCCAATTTCTCATAAGGTAAGTAAACTCAACCTAAGTTGAGATTTAAGAACTCTTTTGAGTGGATTGAAATACATATATGCTTTCTTTAAATTGTTGAATGAGAGAAGTAATTATGTTTGAGTTATGAGTTATGAGAAGTGTGTTATTTGCTTGTTGTTGGGTTGTGTTTGATAGAAGTTGGAGGAAGTTTTGAGCAAGCTTATGGAAGTGTTTCTCTTTTGATAGGGAATTTAGGGTTTATGAGGGAGTTTTCTCCCATTTGGTTGATTAAAGAAAACAAGAAAAGTTAGAATTAGAGTAGAGTTATTCATGCACATGAATTGTATGATGAAATGCTCAAGAGAACAATAAGTAAGAGTAGAAAGCCCTAATTGTTGCTATATGTTATAGTTCTCTTTCATAAATGCATTAATGAGTATGAGTCATTGATGTGCATTAATTATGCTTTACTTATGCATTAGAAAAGAGAGTAGAGACTTATGAGTTTAGACTACTCTAAGAGTAGAAAGAAAAGAGAATGAGCACTATAGAGTAAAGCTGTGAGTAGGCTTAATAATAGAGTAGTGCTTAATAAGAGAATAGAGTAGGTTGTGTGATGGGGAACCCGTGAGTACGGGTAGAGTATTCCCGCATGTACGCCGCCGCAAAGCGGCGAATATCGAAAGAGTAGTGGTGTAGCCCGTAGTGTACATGCGATGAGGGCTATACCCAAGTTTACCCGAGAGATTCTATGCACTCACATGGCCAAAGGTTCCGAATCCATGCATAACCAAGTCCGATCGGCTAGAATGAGTAGAAGTCACCGGGAGTGGGAGCGAGTCCCACTGCCCGTGCCTCCTGGGCCGATGGGGCCGTGACTTTCTAGAAAGAAAGTTAGCATAAAGGAGCTATGAGAAAGAGTAATTAGCTAGTGATTAAAGAAAGAGTTACTGAGATATTTGAGTTCAGGGGTTTACTTACTGAGCCTTGTTTGTGCTCATCCAGTTGCTCCCTATGTTTTTGCAGGTTCTAGATGAAGGACACAGTTGGATGGACATCGGCACACGAAGAGAAATGGCTACACTGTCCCCCATTTTTGATAGTTTTGCATATGTCACAAGCATTGTATAAATTTGTATAAAGAATGCATGTGTCCAATGAAAGAAAAATTTTGGGCCCAACTTTTTATATTAAAGCTACGTGTATTTTCACTGTGCATATTTTTATAAGAATCGAGTCGTTACATTTTTGGTATCAGAGCAAAGATTTTGGGATTTGACAGTGTACCATTCTCATCGCTACGATGTCCAATAGCCGATCGTAAGTTAAATTATTTCCTTATGTAGAGTGTTCTTTTAAATTGATCCGATATGATCGCTTTTGTAGATGAGGCGTAGTAACCGTAATAAGGGTAAGAGGGTGATGAATGAGGGAGAATCCTCTAACCCCCGTAACCAAACCCCTTTACTCTTGATGTGACATTGATTCGAATATTGTTCAAGAGGTGTTAGCGAGAGTCGGGAGAGTTGCACCAGAAAAGAATGAGACCCTCGGGACGAGGACGGCCCGCAAGACAAGAACGTGATGGGCCGGGTACTCCAGAGTACCGCATCGAGTTGATCCGGTTCAGGGGCTTGCAAGTCAACACCAGGCCACGCCGAGTTTAAGGGCACAAGGGATCCGCCGGAAGGCAGAAGAGTGGTTTAAGTCCGTAGAGCGGATAGTGGCCTTGTTTCCCATGAACGACCGAGAGAGAATTAGATATGCTAGTTTCCTATTTCGGGGAGATGCCCGAATTTGGTGGGAACTAATGGAAGAGACTCATGACTCGGCTTTAATGACTTGGGGCGTAATTCAAAAGACTGCTTTGAAGCCGAATATCGAACGGAAGACCGAGTACATGAAAAAGTCCAAGAGTTCATTAATTTGAAACAGGGGACTAGTACGGTGAAGGAGTATTCGGTAAAATTCAATTCCCTCGCCCGATTTGCACCCGGGATAGTGTACACTCCAGGTGTTGAGGAGGGACAAGTTTGTACAGGGGGTTGAAATCCGATATTGCTCGAGATGTGATGACAGGAGCCGAGCCTCCTCATACCTACAGTGAGGCTTTAACAAGGGCGTTAAGGGCGGAGATTTATGTGAATAAGCACATCGCCGACGAGTCATCATTACAGTACTCGTGAACCATCCCTCGCGTGCAGGGAGAGGCCCTGGATGCATCAAGGAATAGAGAAGTAAGGGTTAAGAAGAAGTTCCAACCCAAGAATAACGAGAGGGATTGGGCGAACTGCCCGTAATCGAAGGGTTGGGTTGCCCTTTGTGCTAAATGCGGAAGGAACCATTCGGGGAATGTTTAAGGGATAGAAATGTGTGTTACAGTGCCGTCGCGGGGCATCGAAGGATTGTAAAGCTCCGTTTCCACCCGGCACGTGGTCCGAGAGGTGCTAATGCTGGAATTTTACGGTGGCTCGGGGGTGAAGGTGAGCCGAGTCCCATCAAGCCTATGGCAGTCTTGCTATTCCATGTCTTTCTTTTATATGCTTTAATTGATTCGGGGCTACCCATTCTTTTATATCGCATGGGATGATCGGGAGATTAGGTTTGAAACCTAGCAGAGTGAGTCAACCTATTAAGATTGAGTTACCTGATGGGGTGAGTGTGTTGACTCAAGAAATGTTGTTAGGAGAATCTATAGTGATCCATGGTCGAGAGTTAGCAAATGATTTAATAGTCTTTGATATGCCCGACTTTGATGTGATTTTGGGCATGGATTTCCCTAGGGAGATATGGAGTAGAGATCGATTGTCGAAAGAAGAAAGCGAGATTTAATCTCGATAACGGGGATAAATTTAGTTTTGGAGAGGGCCATCGGTTGAGTATGTTAATTAGTAGTGTGAAGGCTAGAAAGATGTTAAGAAAGGGGTGTTCGGATATATTGCGCATGTAGTGCAGTGGTGATGTCCCACACCAGAGATTCAGAAGGTGCCTATAGTTCGAGAGTTTGTGGGATGTGTTTCCTAAGATTTACCAGTTTGCCACCGGAAAGAGAGGTCGGGTTAGTATCGAACTAGCACCGCACACCAATATCTAAAGCCCCCCCTTATCGAATAAGGCCCGTGAGCTTGAGTTAAAGAAGCAACTCCAAGAGTGTTGGACAAGGGTTTTATCCGACCGAGTCATTCTCCTCCCCGGGAGCCCCAATTTTGTTTGTCAAAAAGAAGGACGGATCGCTTGGATGTGTATTGATTATAGAGAGTTGAATAAGGTGATTGTGGGAAGAATAAGTACCCGCTACCCCGAATAGATGATTTGTTCGATCGCTTGAAGGGGGCAGCAAGATTTTCTAAGATTGACCTGAGGTCGTGGTACCATCAGTTAGAGTGGTGGGCAAGATGTAGCTAAGCGCTTTCCGTCGAGGTATGAGCATTATGAGTTCGTAGTGATGCCGCTTTGGTTTGACAAATGCCCAGCTTTTTATGGACTTGATGAACCGGGTATTCCATGATTGTTTAGATCAGTTCATAGTGGTTTTCATAGACGATATCCTGGTTTATTCTAAGTCAAGAGAAGAGCATGAGGGACATTTGAGAACCGTACTGCAACGGTTGAGAGAAAAGCAGTTGTATGCTAAGTTTTCAAAATGTGAGTTTTGGCTCGATCGAGTAATATTCTTGGGCCATACTGTATCGAAGGAAGGGATCTCGTAGATCCGAGTAAAGTGCAAGCGATCCTCGAGTGGCGACCGAGGGACAAGAAAGGAGGTCCGAGTTTCTTAGGCTTGGCGGGTTACTACAGACGATTCGTGGAAGGGTTCGCCGCTTAGCCAAACCATTGACAACTCTTACCAAACAAGACTCCTTTTGTATGGTCGAAGCTTGTGAGAAATGTTTCCAAGAATTGCGTAAGAGGTTAACAACGGCCCCAGTGTTAGTGTTGCCGCAGGAGGGTGTAGATTATGACATCTATACGGATGCCTCTTTGCAAGGACTTGGTTCGGTGTTAATGCAATTAGGTAGGGTGATAGCTTATGCCTCTCGGCAATTGAAAGATCATGAAATGAGATACCCTACGCATGATTTAGAGTTGGCAGCAGTGGTCTTTGCCTTAAAGATTTGGAGGCACTACCTCTATGGTGCAAAGAGCAACATCTATACCGATCATAAGAGTTTGAAGTATTTCTTTACTCGGGAAGGAGTTGAATATGAGGCAGAGGAGATGGTTAGAACTGGTTAAAGATTATGAGTGCGAGATCAAATATCAACCGGGGAAAGCCAATGTAGTAGCCGATGCCCTGAGTAGAAAAGCCTATTTGTCCCGACTCACTAAGCAAAGAGAATTGATAGAAGAGTTGTGTAGAGAGCAAATTGAAGTGATTCCGGGAGGGATCGCAAGGTTAGAGATTCAAACTACTTTACTGGGGGAAGTGAAAGAAAAACAAATGGCCGAGAGTGGTGTCGGAAAATAGTTCAACAAGTACTTGGAGGTAAGACAGAGTTTTGTTTTGTGAGAGATGGTGCTCTTTATTTCAGAATCGGTTGTGTATTCCTCCGAACGGTGAGTTGAAGCAGAAAATTCTTTTGGAGGCTCATGACACACCATACACCGCTCATCCCCGGAGCAACTAAGATGTATCGACGTAAAGAAAAGCTATTGGTGGACAGGGTATGAAGAAAGACATTGCAGAGTTCGTAGCTAAATGTCTAACTTGTCGGGAAACAAGTGAAAGCGAGAACATCAAGCGGCCGATCGAGGTTGCTTCACCATTGAGTGTTCCAGTGGAAATGGGAGAGTATTTCAATGGATTTCATCACCGGTCTCCCTAGAGTCCAGAGAGGGTATAATGCTTTATGGGTGATTGTGGATAAGTTAACCAAATCAGCCCATTTTCTTCCAAAGAAAGGAAAGACACTACTACGGATCAGGTCGGCTCGATCTACATTAAGGAAATCGTCAGGGTTACATGATGTGCCCAAAACAATAGTGTCCGATAGAGATTCCAGATTTGTCTCACCTTCCGGATGAGTTTACAGAGGAACTTGGGTACTAAATTGGCATTCAAGATCGCCTATCATCCTCGACGGATGGCCAAACCGAGAGGACAAATCGGGTGCTTGAGGATATGTTGAGAGCTCTGTATGGATTATAGAGCATCTTGGCACGAAGTGTTACCCTTGGTGGAGTTTGCCTACAACAACCTTATCACCACGATTAAGATGGCGCCTTACGAGGCTTTGTATGGCGACGATGTAGGTCTCCGCTACATTGGGATGAGGTAGGTGAAAAGGATGAGTTAAGTGCGCTCTTGGGCCGAGGTGACTCAAAAAATTGATAGAAGATGTGAGGACGATCGAAGCGGGATGAAGCAAGCCCAAGATCGACAAAAGAGTTATGCCGACTTGAAGAGAAAAGAAGTCGAATTTCAAGTGGGTGATAAAGTGTTTTTGAAAGTTTCCCCCTTCAAGCGAGTAATGCGCTTCGGGAGCAAAGGGAAGTTGGCACCGCGATACGTAGGTCCATTTGAAGTCTTGCAACGAGTAGGAAAGGTGGCCTACAGATTGGCACTACCGCCTAGTATGGATAGGGTGCATGATGTCTTTCATGTCTCGATGCTACGAAAATACGTAAGTGATCCCCTCCATATCTTGAGTGTAGAGGACGTTGAAGTGACAGAGAACCTAGTATATGAAGAACGTCCAGTTCAGATCTTAGATCGAAGGGTTAAAGAGCTCCGGAACAAGAGTGTTCCGTTAGTGAAGATCCTATGGAGGAATCACAAAGTGGAAGAGGCCACTTGGGAGGTAGAACGGGACATGCAGAATCGCTTCCCAGAGTTATTTGTTTGAATTTTGGGGACAAAATTCTATTAAGGGGGGGAGAATTGTAACGCCCCACTTGAGGTACGTAGTTACTGTTCTTTCGGTTGCTCTTAGTTGAGTTGGTATCGTGGTATTATTGTTTGATTAACATTAGTACGAGTGTTGTGTTGATTAATTGCCTTGAAATTGGTTGAAAAATGAGAAGAAGTTCGGGCGTATGCAGCCGGGCGAAGAAGAATTCGGCCGCGCGAAGAGAGGTTGAAGCCACGGGGAAGGCTGCTGACAGCCTTTCAGCCGGCGGCATGAAGCTTTTCGCCGCGGCGACAACCCGAATAAATGTTTGTTAAGTTTTAGATATTTTCTTCCCTAAGGGCAATTTGACCATTCTACCCCTAATTAGCAGGAAAAGTGGGGAGTAAATTGTAAGGAAATTTCAAGGAGAATATGTTAGTATGGGGGTGTGTTAGTAAGGAATCAAAGGATATGGATGGAATTTCCATAAAAGAACAAGGGACAAATTGGGAAGAATGAGTTTTAAGAGGTATTAAAAAGGGTTTAGCCTTTGATTGTTCTTCATTTTCCCAATTCCACCGCCTCCTTCATTCTCCTAAACTCTCTCAAATTTCCTTCAATCTTTCAAGGATTTCTAAGAGCCTTTTTGAGTAACTTTTTGTGGGGTTTTAACCTAAAGCTTCCTAAGGTAAGGATTTGTACTTTAGTTGGGAGTTTTCTTATGTTTTGACTAGAGTCTCATGTTGTGATTGTTGGCTAAGTTGTAGAGGAAAAGCAAGCTTCCAAAGGAAAGGAGAAGTGTTAAAGAAGCCAATTTCTCATAAGGTAAGTAAACTCAACCTAAGTTGAGATTTAAGAACTCTTTTGAGTGGATTGAAATACATATGTGCTTTCTTTAAATTGTTGAATGAGAGAAGTAATTATGTTTGAGTTATGAGTTATGAGAAGTGTGTTATTTGCTTGTTGTTGGGTTGTGTTTGATAGAAGTTGGAGGAAGTTTTGAGCAAGCTTATGGAAGTGTTTCTCTTTTGATAGGGAATTTAGAGTTTATGAGGGAGTTTTCTCCCATTTGGTTGATTAAAGAAAACAGAAAAGTTAGAATTAGAGTAGAGTTATTCATGCACATGAATTGTATGATGAAATGCTCAAGAGAACAATAAGTAAGAGTAGAAAGCCCTAATTGTTGCTATATGTTATAGTTCTCTTTCATAAATGCATTAATGAGTATGAGTCATTGATGTGCATTAATTATGCTTTACTTATGCATTAGAAAAGAGAGTAGAGACTTATGAGTTTAGACTACTCTAAGAGTAGAAAGAAAAGAGAATGAGCACTATAGAGTAAAGCTAGAGTGCTTAATAAGAGAGTAGTGCTTAATAAGAGAATAGAGTAGGTTGTGTGATGGGGAACTCCCGTGAGTACGGGTAGAGTATTCATGTACGCCGCATCAGCAAAGCGGCCAGAATATCGAAAGAGTAGTGGTGTAGCCCGTAGTGTACATGCGGATGAGGGCTATACCCAAGTTTACCCGAGAGATTCTATGCACTCACATGGCCAAAGGTTCCGAATCCATGCATAACCAAGTCCGATCGGCTAGAATAAGTAGAAGTCACCGGGAGTGGGAGCGAGTCCCAGCCGTGCCTCCGGTCAGATGGGGCCGTGACTTTCTAGAAAGAAAGTTAGCATAGATGAGCTATGAGAAAGAGTAATTAGCTAGTGATTAAAGAAAGAGTTACTGAGATATTTGAGTTCAGGGGTTTACTTACTGAGCCTTGTTTGTGCTCATCCAGTTGCTCCCTATGTTTTTGCAGGTTCTAGATGAAGGACACAGTTGGATGGACATCGGCACACGAAGAGAAATGGCTACACTGTCCCCCATTTTTGATAGTTTTGCATATGTCACAAGCATTGTATAAATTTGTATAAAGAATGCATGTGTCCAATGAAAGAAAAATTTTGGGCCCAACTTTTTATATTAAAGCTACGTGTATTTTCACTCTGCATATTTTTATAAGAATCGAGTCGTTACAGAGCTCTCTTTATTTTCCAGCAATTTCTTTTCCATCTTCCAATAGCAAAAAACCAACCATGGTTACAACCCATGTCACCAAATCTAACTCTAGAATCAAAGCTGCTAATAGATGGGGAGTATTGAGCATGATAAAATATGAGTCTGGCAAAGTGGTAAACATAATAGTTGTAGATCTTTGAGTAAGATTTCTAACGGTTTAGGAATCGTCCAAATTCGAGGTCTGCAGCTCAAGTTATTCTCAAATTACTGAAACATGTTCCAAACTCGCCATAACTTGTAAATAAGAGTGTGAACTCGCCATAACTCGTAAATGAGAGCGTGAACTCACCATAACTCATAAATAAGAGTGCGAACTCGCAATAACTCGTAAATGAGAGCGCGAACTCGCCATAACTTGCTAATGGGAGCGCGAACTTGCCATAACTCGTTAATGAGAGAGCGAACTCGCCATAACTTGTTGATGACAGCGTGAACTCAAGCATGATATAGTCTGAATATGGAAAAATGTTAAACATAAGAGCTTTCTAAGGGTCTAAGAATCATCAAATCTGAGGTCTATAGCTCAAGTTATCATCAAAATACTGAGGTATGTTCCAAACTCATTAACGAAAGTGCGAAGCTCGTGTTTTCAGAGCTCGTCATTTTAAAGTTTGTTTTGAGAGATCATCGTTTTTAGAGCTCGTTTTGAGAGCTTGTCATTTTAAAGTTCCTTTTGAGAACTCATCATTTTTAGAGCTCATTTTGAGAGCTCGTCATTTTAGAGCTCAATTTGAAAGCTTGACATTTTAGAGCTCGTTTTTGGAGCTCCTCGTTTTAAAGCTTGTTTTGAGAGCTCGTCATTTAGAGCTCGTTTTAAGAACTTGTCATTTTAGAGCTCGTTTTTAGAGCTCGTCATTTTAGAGCTCGCTTTGAGAGCTCATCCCTTTGAGAGCTCGTCATTTTAGAGCTCGTTTTGAAAGCTTGTCATTTTAGAGCTTGTTTTCAAAGCTCGCCATTTTATAGCTCATCATTTCAAAGCTCGCCATTTTAGAGCTAGTTTTCAGAGCTCGCTAGTAGCTCATCATTTTAGAGCTCGCCATTTTGTAGCTCGTCATTTCAAAGCTTTGATAAGAGCTTGAAAATACACATTTACTTAGTGGTTTATGGGGATTATTTGTGAGAAATTAGGCTTAATTTGGTAAAGTTGCTTAATATTTTCATAATTGTCTTTTATAGGATCACAGGTGTGTTTGAGTTTTTTTTTTAGGTTATTAGTGCTAAATGTTATGCTTAGATGGAGAATCATGTCGAAAATGGAATGAGTGATAAGTAAAAACAAACGGATCGAGAATCAAAGTTGAATTGAAGAAGTTATGGAGCTTTGAAGTAAAAGAGGAGATTCTAGATTATGCTCTAGTTTGAGCACGCCTCGGTCTTTCAACAAGAAATTGATATGTAGACCTTGGATTAAGATGATTCTTTGACTATTGGAAAGCTGATTCAAAGGGTTATATTTCTATGTTTACCACTTCTCTAGATTCCATCTTTATCATACTCAAAAATCACTATCTCTATAGTGCTGAGGAATGATGCGAGATTTGAACTAAAGAAGAAGAGTTATCTTTGCGCCGCAGCACACTTTGTCCAGAATCGACCATGCCATAGCATAGTGCCAGGGCACAATCACGACAATTAGGAATTTTTCTTCCGTTTTTTATTAGGAAAATGGGGTTAAGAGTCCTAAACTAAATAGAATTAAGGAAAATAAAACCCTAAGCGTTGTGGGATATAAATAGAAGTCTTTTAGCATTATTTTGGGGATTCTTTGGGGGAGAATTAGAGGAGGCTAACAGAAGAGAAGATCAAAGTGACAGAATTTTTGGAGCTTTAGATTTGCAATATAGAGAACTCTTCTTATTTCTTTCTTGAACTCATGTTTTTGGTTTCAATAAAGATGATTGTTTCTTTCATGATTATTATGAACTAACTTTATTTTCCAGGACTAAGATGTAGCCCAATCTCCTGATTATGTGTTGATTTGTGCAAGTTAATTTTTATTAAGAATTTTTCCTAATTTTTACTATTATGCCTAATGCTTTTGATTCTTAGAGGCCCAAGAATTGAATGAATTAATGGACTAAGTTGAGATCGAGAGATAATACTTAGCTAGTCTACGGTAGTAAAACCATAGGTTGAGCGAACACTAGAAATAGGTTACCGCGACTTGTGAGGTTCTGGTAAACTCCATAGAGCGCAATGATCTCCAATTGCTTAAATCTTATTAGAGATAATTCGAGTTAGTAATTAGGGGTTAATTTGATAATTGTTTGAGAGAAAGTTATTGGAAATTTAGGGAGTTTGACCTTTATGAAGAGCTTAATAAAATTAGCATAAGTGATCAATACATATGAATAAAAGTTGGTGTGAAATCTATGCCCTAGGCCTACTCATATTGCTTTAAGCCCAAAGATTTATTTTAATTGTTTTCTTTTCAGTTCTCTTTTAATTTCAATTGTTATTTTTTTTTTAATTTAGGTTTTCCTTGATACAATTTCAATTAATTAAATAGTAATAGGATGGTTTAAATTTGTAATTGATAATAGTAATTCCCTTGGGTTCGATATTCGTATTTATACACTTTATTACTTGCACGATTTCGTAAACTTGCAAAAATCCACAACAAGCTCGCCATTTTGAGAGCTCGTTTTCAGAGCTTGCCATTTTATAGCTTGTCATTTCAGAGCTCGCCATTTTATGGCTCGTCATTTCAAAGCTCGCCATTTTATAGTTCGTCGTTTCTGAAGCTCATATTTTTTTAAGTCTGAACTCGCACTCCAAAAATTGGGGGGCTATTGTTGTGCAGGAAATTCGGAAAGGATAATTCCCTGTTAGGAGAGAAGATATTTAGATTGGCTCAATTTGGAAGGAAAATATTCAAATTGACATATATTCCAACTAAGGTAGTCGAAGATCATACAACTTCCTAATTCTACGTATTTGAATCTTACCTCAACTCTATCATGTCAATGGGTGTTATATAAACCCATCATAACTTGTTTTCTAAGGGGCTGGGCAATTGTTCTAGGAAAAGATTCATCATTTGTAATTCTCATTCAATAAGAGAAGCAGTAGATGTAGGCTCAAGATTCAAACTTGTTGAACCACTTTAAAAATTGCCTCTTATCATTGCTCATTTTTGCTCTTTAATTATTCAATTGCTGATTTTCCTTAAATCACACACACATCTGTTCCGATTCCACCAAGGTCAATCAGATCTCTCAGTGTTAGGATATCAAACTTAACATTGTTGACCCGTTGACCTCCTGACTAGTACAGTCACTAAGAGCTCACTGTTAACTCAGCTCACTCTACTTACTTAGCTCAGTTCATGTTTGTATATAAAGAACAGTGTAACAACTTTACTCATAACTGAAATAAAAAAAAAACTCGAATCTTCTACTTTCTTCTTCTCTGATTTTTCTTTACTCCCAAATTGTTTTACTTTCTCACTTGGTATCAAAGCCATTAACAAACGTCAAGAATGGCTAATACTTTTTCAAATTCTTCGTCGATTAACAAGTCTGACCGAAATTCAAGCCTTAAACAAGGTTCTGATGCAGTAAATTTCAATAGTTCAGCTTCAATGTCTTCCTCAACTCTCCCAGCAATTTTGCCCAAATTAACCAGAGATAACCATCGATTATGGAAATCTCAGATTCTCTTCGTCGTCAGAGCTCATGACCTTGAAGAGCATCTGACTGGATTAATTCCTTGTCCTACTCCCTTCATTAGAGTACAATCAGTTGAATCCAACTCGGAGGTAATTAACAAACCTAATCCAGATTATTCTCTTTAGAAGAAGACTAATAAGCTGTTAGTTAGCTGGTTGTTGTCTTCCATCTCTGAATCCATGTTTGCTATTATCTTCAAATGTCAATTTGCTACTGATATATGGCTTATGTTAGAGAATGAATTTCTTACTGAATGTAGGACAAAAACTCTTCACGTTAAAAGTCTTTTACAAAACACAAAGAAAGACAATTTAAGTATGCATTATTATTTCCTCAAAATGAAGAGTTTTGCTAAAAATTTGTCTGCCAATGGCACTGTTCTCTGTAATGAAGAACTACTGAATTATATTCTGGATGGGTTAGACTCAGAATATGATGCTGCTGTTGTTAACATTACCACTAGATTGGAGTCTCGAGTTGATCTAATATTTTTTTCAAGAAGCTCAGATTGTGCTTCAAAAACTTGAGTTGAGACTGGAAAATGCAAATTCTACAATGACTTCATTGGTTCATTCTGAATTTCAAGGAGGTACTACTAATGTTGCTAATCTCACCACTGATAATGTAAACAAGAAGCTACAATTAGATCAGATGCCTTCACTTCTTGTTAGCTCTTCTGAGTTTCACACTTGGGTGTTATCTGATCAATAGCCCTCATTCAACTCATCATATTTTCCTTCTCAGTTTCACACTTGGGTGTTATTTGATCAACAACCCTCATTCAACTCATCATATTTTCCTCTGCCTATGTTCTCCACTCCTCAGAGTCAATTTTACTCGAGTCAATTTGGCAAAAATTACACCGATGGTAGAGGCAGAGGTAGAACAGGAGGCAGGGGCAAGTTCATTTGTTAGGTGTGTGGGAAGTTAGGGCATCTTGCTCTTAATTGTTACCACAAGTTTGATGTGAACTATAATGGTAATAATCCCCTGATAAGGAGTAATTTCAGTTCTCCTAATTTTGCAAGACCACTTGAGCTTCACTCTGGAGGACAGTACACCCTAGCCACTCATTCGCACTTTACACAGAACACTCATCCAGGATCTGTAATGCAATTTCAGAATAACTATCCGAATTAGGTTGCACCACTTTCTGGAGGATCACATACTCCTACCAGAACTCAGTCCAGTTCTACTATTGTTAATATGCATAATCAAGCCTTGCTGACCCAATCTCAAAATTACTCTCAGCCTCTTACTGCTATCAACGATATTGCAACTCTATCTAGTGTTCAAGACACTGCCTGGTATATGGATTCTGGAGCTATAGATCATGTAACTTTAGATTTCTCTCAACTAACAACAAGCAACATCTATTCTGGCAGTAAACAGCTCTAGGTTGGGAATGGTGAGTTACTTACAATTTCACATACTAGTTCTGCTATCTTAAATTGCCCTTTTAGAGTCTTACATCTTAGCCATGTATTGTATGTTCCTAGTATAACAAAAAACTTACTTAGTGTCTCTAAACTTACATGTGATAACGGTGTTTTTGTTGAATTCATTACTAATCATTGCATAATTAAGGATAAGTCATCCAAAGCAATTCTTCTTCAAGGAATGCTTAAGGCTGGTCTGTATCAACTTCAAATTATAGCCTATTCTTCTCCTAGTTCTACCGCAGCTTTGGTTCGTCCATTTCATTCCAAGTTACACAGCAACTGCATTCAGTTCTTCCCTACTCTTTTGCATAAGCATTTGGCTACCATTACTCCCTGTGAACAAATGTTAGTTTCTTCAGAGTCTAATAAATGTACTCATGCTTGTATTTCTCCTATTGATCAACCTTGTAACACTCACACTGATTCTTTTGTATCTACTGTTATGTCTTCTGTTAATAAAGTTTGTAATATCTACATTGAGTTGCATGTATCCACTATTGTATCTATTGATGCTGCAAATATTACCAATAAACAGAATAATATTTCCTTTCAATCTTTCCCTGCACAAAAAAATTGATCTTATGTTATGGCATAGAAGGCTAGGCCATCCCAATATTTTTGTACTTACCAAGATTCTCACTACCTTAAAACTGAATCACCATGCTAGAACCAACATTACCTTTTGTCAAGCTTGTCAATATGGTAAACTACATCAATCTGTTTACCCTAAGTCTACTTTTTAGGCATCAAAACCCCTTAAATTAATATATTCTGATCTTTAGGGTCTCTCTCCTATCACATCTCCCGAAAGCTTTAGATACTATGTCCAATTTCTTGATGATCACACTAGGTTTACTTGGATTTTTCTTGTAAAAACTAAGTTTGAAACTTCAACTGTTTTTAAACATTTTCATGAGCTAGTTGAAAGGCAGTTTAGTGCTTCCATTAAATGTGTTCAAACTGACTAGGGGGGTGAGTACCAAAGTCTAATCCCTTATTTCAAAGATCATGGCATATTATTTAGACATCCTTGTCCTCACACTCACCAACAAAATGGTAGATTTGAGAGGAAATATTGCCGGAATATTGTAGAGCAAGGGTTAACCTTGTTAGCTCAAGCTTGTATGTCTCTCAAGTTTTGGTGGTATGCTTTTCAAACAGCTGCATATCTTACTAATAGGCTTCCCTCTCCTGTTTTAGATAACTCTTCTCCATTTCAAACTTTATTTCATGTTGCTCCCAACTACTATGTCATTAAGGTGTTTGGATGTGCTATTTATCCCTTTCTTAGGCCTTATAGTTCACATAAGTTCAATTTTCACACTACCAAATGCACATTTGTTGGTTATAGTTTGCAACATAAGGGATACAAGTGTCTTGATTCTTCTGTTCGATTATATATTTGCCAAAGTGTTAAATTTGATGAGTGAGATTTTCCATTTCAAAATACTTCTTCTTTCAGTTCCCATACTACACACACTCCATTATTATCTTATTCTGCCTTGCATTCCCCTGCTACTTCAATTTGGCATGTTCCTCATTCTGCATTCTCTTTGCCTCATGATTTTGCATCCAATATTCTCACACTGCTTTTCCATCTGCATATGATCAGTTGCATTCACAAAACACTTCCCAGTCTAGTCTACCTACCATCATCCCCATATCAACTTCAACTTCAACCCTTCCTGATGTAGTAACTTCAGACCTTGTTAGGCCTTCTATCTCTATTGCTCCTGGTCAAAATCATACTAGTCCAAATGTTGCTAGTCCCTCAACTTCAGGTCCTATATCTTCAGATTCAGCATTGTCTCTTGTTTCCATTCCCTCGAAACAATCGTATGACACTATCCCTCTTACAGTTAACCTACCCTTAGTTAAACCCATCCCACTTGTGTCAAACACTCACCCTATGGTTACTAGGTCTAAGGCAAAGGCTCACAATACCATTTTAGTTCCTCGAACATCTCTTGACAGAACAAAACCAGTCACTGTGACAAAGGCACTCTCTCATCCAGCTTGGAAGGCTGTTATACAAGCTGAATTTGATGCCCTACTAGCTAATCACACCTAGGATTTGTTTCTGCTACACCTAATATTCATCCTGTAGACTGTAAGTAGGCGTTCAAGATAAAAGCTAATCCTGATGGCTCTATTCAGAGGTTTAAGGCTAGGCTAGTGGCCAAAGGGTTCTAGTAGACTCCTGGAATTGATTACCTTGAAACATTCAACCTTGTAGTCAAGTCACCCACCATTCGAGTGATATTCAGTCTTGTTGTACATTATGATTGGGATATATATAGCAAATTGACGCAAATGATGCTTTTCTCAATGGGGAACTCACTGAAATGGTTTATATGATTCAGCCTGAGGGTTTTATTCATAATCAATATCCTCATCATGTTTGCAATTGGTCAAGGCATTTTCTAGCTTAAAACAGGCACCAAGGGCCTGGTTGAAATGCTTAAGAAGGCTTTTGTTAAGTGGGGTTTTGTGCATTCTATAGCTGATCCTAGTTTGTTCATATATCAATAACAAGGCAAATTAATGTATGTTTTGGAATATGTGGACGACATACTCTTGATAGGGAATGATGATATATTGGTTCAAGAAACTGTCAAAAAGCTCAATACATAGTTTGCCTTAAAAACCTTGGGTTCTCTCAAATATTTCCTTGGTTTTGAGGTAACAAGAACTGCCTCAGGTCTTCACATGAACCAAGAAAAGTATGCAAAGGATTTCTTAAATAAAACACAAATGATGGACTATAAACTGTGTGCTACTCCAATGGTTGTAGGCACAAGGTTAGCACTTAAGGATGGTGCAGCACATGACAATCCAACCCTTTATAGAAGCATCATTGGTGCCCTATAGTACTTCACTCTATCTAGGCCTGATATCTCCTATTCTGTTAATAAGTTGAGCCAATTTTTTAAGGCCCTACTTAGTCACACTGGCAAGCTTGCAAAAGACTATTAAGATACATCAAAGGGACTTTCAACTTTGGAGTGTAGTTTAGCAAAAGCACAAGGTTGAATCTGGAATGTTAAACTGACGCAGATTGGGCTAGTAGTGTTCAGGATAAGAGATCCACTAGTGGTTGTTATGTGTACCTTGGTTCCAACATAATACAATGGAACTCTAAAAAGAAAAAAGTTGTAGTATTATCTTCAACCGAGGCAGAATATAGGGCCCTTGCACAAGGTTCTACTGAGTTAGCCTAGTTCTGAAGTTTATTGATTGAAATTTGAGTCTCTTTAGCTGAAATTCCTATAATGTGGTGTGATAATCAAAGCGTAGGTTCCTTTGCTTCAAATCCTATCTTCCATGGCAGGACTAAACATATTGAGCTTGATGCTCATTATGTAAGGGAACAAGTTATGGCTAATAAACTAAGGGTTCAGTATGTTCCCACTGAACATCAAAGAGCTGACATTTTTTCTAAAGCACTTTTAGCATCTAAATTTGAAGCCTTGCGAGACAAATTTAAAGTACAGGCTCCTGGTGACAGTGCTTCTACTTCTAAGTCTGAAGCATAAATCTTATGTACATTTGAATGAATGACTGGCTAAATCTTGATTATATTTGGCTTTATGCAAAATATATGGTGTTTTGGTGCAGGATTATGGTTCTGTTTCTGTGCTAGAATGTATTCATGTGCAGGACTATATGTTGTTTTTGGCTTGTGCAGGACTATATGCTATTTCGGCTATACTATAGAATGTATTTCTGTTGCTTGTGCAGGACCATATGTTGTTTTGGCTAATATACTGCAGGTTGTGTGAGAAGTTGCAAGTTGTGTGAGAATGTATACTCCTTTTGAGTGATATGCTGCAGATTATGTGATGCTAATTTGTGAAGTTTTGGTTGTTGGAGTTTGTGATTTTACTTCTCTAAAGGGTGCCTGAAGAATGTTCTGAAAGTATTACTTTGTGTAGCAATATATGTCAAGTGTATGCTATTTTGTGGAGCAATGTATGCTGTTTTTTACTGAAGGTTCAATGATGAGTTTTTGAAAGTTATTCAGCAGATATATAATTGGTGGAATAATGCTTCTTCAACTCAGTATGCAATGTGTTTCTTCGGCTCAATTTGTCTATGACCAAGATTAGCAGATGCATACTAGCAGAATTGACAGATTAAAGACCACATGTCTGTTGAAAGAAGTTTGGTTTACGAGAGGATGTTGAGCATATTCAGAAAGAGCAAATTCAGAAATTGTCAGAATTAAGGAGGTTTGGTTTACGGGAGGATGTTAGGATATCAAACTTAACATTGTTGACCCGTTGACCTGCTGACTAGGATAGTCACTAAGAGCTCACTGTTAACTCAGCTCATTCTACTTACTTAGCTCAGTTCATGTTTGTATATAAAGAACAATGTAACAACTTCACTCTTCATTGGATAAAAAAAAAAAAAAACCAGAATCTTCTACTTTCTTCTTCTCTGATTTTTCTTTGCTCCCAAACTGCTTTACTTTCTCACTCTCGGTTTGGTGCAAATTTTTGTATCAATATTATCAATTAGGGGACAATGTTTTTTTAAAGAAGCAGAAAAATGGCACAAGTTTTAAAATACACAAAAAAGGGACAAAAACCTGTTAGCTACTGTTAACTTTAACGAAAAAATATTAAATTAAAGACATAAATGCCTCTTAACTAAAACATAAAGAAAATAAAAAAAAAAATTGAAATTACAATAAAAATTTAAAAAACCAAAAATAATAAAATCAAATTATTATAAAAGTTTAGAAATACTAAGAAGAAAAAAATTGAGAGACCAACAAAATCAAACATAAAAAACTAAAACATTTAACTAAAGTCCAAAAAAAATTAAAAATAAACCTAAATCTGCGTCAATGGCTTAGCTGATGGCCAACACAATATTAAGGTATTGTTTGTTGTTGTATTCATAGCAACCGATTGCTTCACCAGTTTTCAATTTTTCATTGCCAAGAAAAGTTATTTTGAATGCCTTATCAAATATCAGAATTTGGATCTCATTTTCTCTCATACTAAAGGCCAAAAAAAAATCACGGTTCTTGGTGCCCGATAGGCTTCTTGTGGTGAATCATCAAACCATTGGATATTGGGGAAACCTTCATTTCCCTTTTGCTTCCTCTTTTTTAAAATGTATCCATTTCCTTACGCATGAAACATATATAAGGATGTTTATTTGTATTGATGAGAAAAATTGCAACAACCAGAAGTATGTGATTAACAGTGCTAGAACCACATAAGATATGCATGTGATCCTGATGAATAAATGATGGAAGTAGTGTGATGGCGATTATGCAGTAATAATCATAAGATAACAAAGAAACAAAAAAAACTTTTTAAAGTGGTTTGGTTACTTATAATGCAAAACCTACATCCACTGTTATGTTACTGAGTATATTGACGAGGCCGAGTTACGAAGAGTTATTCTAAGTTACAAAGAGTTATCTCAATGAGTTAACCTTCTTGAGTTCTCTTTTCTGAGTCTCTATCTTAGATTCTCTCCCCAGAGGAATCCCCCAAAATAGATTACAACTGAGTTTATATAGCATCCATTACGAGATTGAATTGGAAATAAACTCAAACAAGAAATAACAAGATCTTTGACTTTAATCGTGGAGTCCATATCGTAAGATACCTCCAGGTCAAAATAAGAATTATCGTTTCCAAATTTATCGCACAACACTTTGTTTATTTTTCTTTTAGTTTCTAAGATTTTTGAAATTATTATAGTTTTAATTGAAACTCATTTTTTTTTACTATAATAAAATTATTTCAAAACAATCAGATATTACAAATTTACCAAATGCTATTTCTGCCCTTACTAGAGGTTAAATTTAACACCCTTTAACTATGTTGTCTATTTTCTATGTATTTTGAATTTTGTGTCACTTTTTTGCTTATTTTAAAAAATGTTATACCCTGATTGATAATATCCCAAAGAAAAAGAAAATTTGACGGATGATGCTTTGGATTTGCCATATCATCGTTTCTCTTAATGCTCAATTTTTCTCTTTCTTTATTCCAGCATTTTTTTCACGCTCCAGCTTTCTTATTGTATTTCATGCATTTGCATTGTTTTCCCAGTAAGTAAAGAAATGGAAGAGAAAAAAAAAAAAAAAAACCCTCTTAGTTCATAGCGATCAATGCATCATGTTGGTGAAAGCAAGATTAATTGCACTTAATTGAGAGAATTGTTTGTTCTCCGTAGCTAAAGGAGACACGCCTTTCTTTCCTTGAATTCGTCTTCACAAGTAGTTGAAGCAGCCACTACAGAGCTGACATTTTTTTTTTTTTGATAACAAAACTTCATTAATGAAAAGGGAAATTACAGACAGAAATCAAACCACAAGGTTTGAGATAAAAAGTCTGGAACACAATCCGACCACATGTTGATTCCATCAACATTTCTAGCATACTTAGCAAGATAATGAGCAGCCTCATTGGCCTCTCTAATAACATGTCTAAACATACATTCACCAAAACAAGAGGACAATTGTTTAATTTCATAGTAAAGACCACTAAATTTTGAATTGTCCATGTTGTCTTGAAGCAATGCATCAATAGCAAGGAAACAATCACTTTCAACTTGAATCTTCACAATGCCCATGCTTGCACAAAACTGAAGTCCATGAAGAACAGCTAGCAACTCTACCTGCTCTGGTTCAGCAATAGCTTCCTCCAAAGCGCTAGCAGCCATTAGTAATCTACATGAGCTATCCCTCAAAATTGCACTTGTACCAGCTTTCCCCATGTCTTCAAAACCGGCTCCGTCAACATTTAATTTCAGCACATCATGATCCGGTGGCTTCCATTTGTAGACATCTCGCACTTGTTATCACAATCGTCGCTTTGCCCCTTTATAACATTTCAGCAAAGAGATAGCATGTTCAGCAACTTGATGGATAGAAATTAGAGCTTGTTCATGGATAAATTGGTTTCTCCTATACCATATCCCCCATGCCAAAACAAAAAAAGTAGACAAAGTTTCAAATTATTTGGTTGTACAGAAATGAAAAGCCAACTCAAACACATTCAAGAATTTATCTCTCTCAAGTATAGGAAGATAATCGGTCCAAAGCTTCTGCACATCCACACATTACACCAAAGCATGATATAGCCCTTCAGGTTCACCATGACACAGATTACATCGCACATCAGTAGGGACTTGTTTTCCTAATAACTTCTCCTTCGTAGGAAATCCATCCTTACAAGCACGCCATGCAAATATTTTGATCTTATTAAGCACCGGCATTTTCCAAATGTTTTTCCAGACCACACTTTGAACACGCGAAGAAGAGGATTTAGCAACTTGTGAAGTCTGCTGAGCCATTATAAACTTATAATAGCTTCTAACACTAAACACCCCATTCCTTTCACGACCCCAAATTTGCCTATCAGCCCTATTCCCATCACACAAAACAATTTTTTCTGAATATCCTTCCAAAGTCCCACAGTCTAGAATTTTCACACATGAGAGAATTCACACACTCATTCTGATTCCCTTCACTAACCACATACCCTTCCTTCACCAAAGCATTGTGACTCGGGATCCAATTATCAAACCAAATATTAACAGCAGTCTATCCTCCATCTACACCCTTCTAGAACCCATTTTTTTGCCTCCCAAATGCCTCGCCAAGTATAAGAAGGAGATCTACCCAACCCTGCTTGAAAAAAATCAGAACCCCGAAAAATACTTAGCCTTCAATAACCTGTGTAGTAAAGAATTTTCCTCCTTGAGCAGGCGCCACCCTTGTGTAGCACGCATTGCCAAATTAAAAACTCTCAAATTTTTAAACCCCAGCCCTCCGCTTGCTTTCCTAACACACATTTTATCCCAACTCAGCCAATGGATTCTCCTCTCATCTTTCCTTTGCCCCCACCAAATCCTAGCCATCATGCCTTACAATTCAGCACACAAACTCGAAGGAAGAAGAAAACAACTCATAGAATAAGAGGGTATTGAGAGAGCTACATCCTTAAGCAACACTTCCTTTCGCCCTTGCGAGAGCAATTTTTCCTTCCAAGCTTGAAGTTTTTGCCATACTCTTTGTTTAATAGATCTAAAAGCATTAGCTCGTGACCTCCAAACAATTGGAGGAAGACCTAAATACTTTTCATACTGCTGAACATAAGAATTTCCCCACAGCTGCTTGATCCCTTTTTAGACTCCTCTTGGCACATTCCCACTAAAATTTTCTCGGTTAATACGCTGACTAGAAACAGCTTCATACTGCTCCAAAAGGGTTTGAACTCTTCTATTCTCCTCTATCTCAACCTTACAAAAAACCAAACTATCATCTGCAAATAGCAGATGAGTGACCTTTGGGGGCCCCCTACATATCTTAATTCTTGAAATATCATTTCTTCCACCAGCAGCCTTCAGCATAGTAGTCAACCCCTTAGTACATAGAAGAAATAAATAAGGGGACAATGGATCCCCTTGTCTAAGTCCTCTAGATGGAATAATAGGCCCCTTAGGCTCACCATTTATTAGCACATCAGAGGACACAGAACTAAAACACAGCATAATCAAATCAACAAAACCTTGATTAAATCCCATCACCTCCATAATAGTTTTCAGAAAACCCCACTCGACCCTATCATATGCTTTACTCATATCTAACTTCAACGACATAAAACCCATTTTTCCTTTTTTCTTCAGCTTCAAGAAATGCATGATCTCATAGGCTATCAAAACATTATCAATAATTAGATGCCCCGGTACAAACGCACTTTGAGTTTCCCCAATAATATCATTTAGCACCATTTTCAGCCTATTTGCAAGAACTTTAGCAACTAATTTGTAAACCACATTACACAAGCTTATGGGTCTATAATTAGCCACTCTGATGGGAGTTTTCTTTTTGGGGATTAAAGTAATAAAGGTGTGATTCAGGGTTGAAGGGAAAGAACCTGAATTAAAAGCATGAAGGACAACAACAGTAACAAAACACCTTACCACATGCCAATATTTTTGAAAAAATATTGGAGACATGTCATCCGGTCCCGGAGCTTTTGAAGGATGCATTTGTTGCAAAGCGTCCTTCACTTCCACCACAGTGTACTCCCTACATAACACCCCATTCATCTGAAAAGTGACCTTCCCCTACAAAACAATGAGAAAATCCAGAGAAGCATTTGGATTGGCTAATGTAAACAAATCCCTGAAATAATCAAGAATCACCTTCTCCTTACTCGAACCCTCTTGCCACTGTCCTTTATCAACCTGAATTCGCACCAGCCTGTTCTTTCTACTTCTTTACGATGCTTTCATGTGAAAATATCTAGTATTCTAGTCACTTTCTTTTGACCATAATGCTTTTGATCGTTGTCGCCACATAACCTCATCCCTTTCCAGCCAAAGTTGTACCTCTTCTCTTGCCTTATTCAACACAGAGACATCAGAACCACAATCAGCTTCATAGAGTTTATTAAGCTATTGTTTAGCTTGCTGAAGCTTCTTTTGAACATGACCAAAAGTAGTCATATTCCATGCATCCAGTTTTAACCCGCACTCTCTAATCATACCCACAACATCCACCATAGTAGACTGAGTAGTACTCCTTCCCCGTTGTGCTTTAATAATTTCTTCACAATCCTTAGTGATAATCCGTGGATTATACTATTTTTATTAGACTTTTTAGTCGGATTTTAGATACTTCTTAGTTCATTTATGCCTGAATTGCTACTTAATTCTTTACATTTCGTGTTTCAGGTTAAAATGGACATTTTGAGCGAATAAAGACAGAATTGGAAAGTCTGGACTCAGAAGTAAGCAGATCTCAGAAGTTGGGAGAGTCTGAAGCAGAGTAAAGCACTATGAAGCTTGTTCCCAAGGGAGAGCATCGAAGAGCGAAGATTCAAGCAAAGAAGCAAACGGAAGGCAATTGTGTAATTTCAGAATTCTTCATGAAGCTTTGCCGCGGCGAAGGTTGTTCTTCACCGCTGCGAAATGAGTTAGTCACGCACCAGATTTAGCTTGTCTTGTCATCGCGGCGAGATTCTTTCTTGGCCGCGGCGAAGTCTATATTTTCCAGTTTTTGTAAAACGCATAGTTTCGTTTTTAGGCTAAGTTTTAGGAATTTGGGGGAGGTATAAAAGAAATACTTAGTCTTTTTGTTAAAGGGGAGTTCGTTTTTGAGAGAGAGTAGTTGTTTACATTTTCTTAGATTCATTTTGGGCGAACTGAGATTGAAAAAGGGTGAAGATTCGAGATTAAACCAGTGGATTTGTCATTTGGGGAGATTTCTTTTCTTTTCTCTTGTTTACATTATGTTGAACTTTGGTATTTTCGTTTCTTTTGTTTATATTGTTGATTTAGCCATGAACTAACCTATTTTGGGTTAGGGTTTTGATTGTAATTCAGAATTTCATGGGTTAAGTAATAGATTGTTTTTCTTTTCATATGATTTTGCTTGATTGTGTGATTACTCGGAATTTACTGTTTTTATGTGATGAACATGATGAGATTGAGAATGAATCATGTTAGGCTTCTTGGGTAACCACCATTGTAGTATTGGATGCTAGAGATAGATTCAAGAACCAATGAAATCAATCTAGGATTCTTGTGCTTAATGAGCTTAGATTTATTAACCTTCAATTTGTTGGGTGCGGAAGGTTAATAGGGAAGAGTAGGAAAACATAGCCTGAGAAAGTATGTTTGACACTTTAGAGAGTTCGATTTACAATCAATGCATGTGAATATGAATTTAGTTTAATTCTTTAGAAAGAACCCATAGAGTCCGAATGAAGTCAAAATCCTACCATTTGTTTGAATTGATTTTATCCATATTTTAAATCTTGCTTTCATAGTTTACTTTTATTTTAGTAAATTTTGTTTTAGTCTTAGTTTTAATTGCTCCCTTGAATCCAAAAGAATTAGATTGCTTCAACTTGAAAACGTTAGAAAACTTAGTGCTTAGCAACAATCCTCGTGGGAACGATACTCACTCATCACTCTATTACTTGTGCGACTAGTATACTTGCTACATTTACATGTTGTAGGAAACACGTATCAAGTTTTTGGCACCGTTGCCGGGGATTGAGTTTTAAGTTAACATTGAGTTTTTCTATAGTTAGCTAGATTGGAGTTTTAATTTTTTATTTCATCATTGTCTGTTTTACTCTTGTTTTTAATTTTCAGTTGGTTTGTGATCTCACTTTCTTTCATTTTATTTTGTGTAGTATATGCGAAGAGTGAGACGTCAGCCAGTGGTTCCTGTTGAACTTGAGATTGAGAGAACCGCCAGACGACTTAACAGAGAGAGAAGAGAAAGAGAGGATATAATGGTTGAATCAGAAGAAATAGCTGTTGAAATGGCAGAACCAGAAAATAGGACACTAAGGGAATTCTCAGTTCCCACGGTTAATGGCAGTGGTTCGAGCATTATGAGACCAGCGGTCCAAGCCAACACATTTGAAATAAAGCCGGCAATCATCCAGATGATCCAGCAGTCGGTAAGGTTTAATGGTGATTTGAAGGAAGATCCGAATCAGCATATTGCGAACTTCTTGGAAATTTGTGACACCTTCAAGTCGAACGGAGTGTCAGATGATGCCATTAGGTTGAGGTTATTCCCATTCTCGTTGGGGGATAAAGCAAAGGGGTGGTTAATGGCACTACCATCGGGAACTATCACAACATGGAATGATCTAGCACAGAAGCTCCTAACCAAGTTCTTCCCTCTAGCAAAATCAGCAAAACTGAGAAATGATATCACATCATTTCTACAAGATGAATCCGAGTCATTGTATGAGGCTTGGGAGAGGTACAAGGAATTAATGAGGAAATGTCCACACCATGGGTTGCCAGTTTGGCTTCAAGTCCAAACATTCTGCAATGGATTGATGGGTAACGTGCAAACCATGGTGGATGCAGCATTGGGAGGAGCCTTGCAGAATAAGACATCAAAGGAGGCTTAGGGCATCTCCAACCCACGCTAAAATGGTGCAAAAAACACCAATTTGGCGTGGGTTGGCAGTCCAACCCGCGCTAAACACTGCGCCATTTTGGCGCAGTGCTGTGCTGCGCCAAATTTGGCGCAGAACAGCACTGCGCCAAAATGGCTGTGATCTATAGCAGACTAAAAAAAAAATTTTTTAATTTTAGTTTTTTTGTTTTAATTTTGTTAAGTTAATTTGAGTATTAAATTTTACACCAAAAATCATCCCCAAATTTGAGTATTTGTATTTAATTTAATTTGATTATTATTTATAATAATAAATTTATAATAATGATATAATTTAAAAAATGATGAAAAATTAAAAATAGAACTTTATTCAATGCAAATATTAAACTACAATAACTCAAAATAAAAATTAACACTAATTTAAAAACACTAAAATTAAAAGAAAATACAACATAAACTAAAATAACAATTTAGTATTCCGGTAGATTAGTTCCGGATCCAGTAAGATCATCAAAATATTGAAAAAAACTTGAATGGACAACACATCTTTTTGAATAAGCCACAAATCTCAAAAGCTTGAATGGACAACACATCTTTTTGAATAAGCCACAAAGCTCAAAAGCTTGAATGGACAACAAATCTTTTTGAATAAGCCACAAATCTCAAAGCTTGAATGGACAACACATCTTTTTGAATAAGCCACAAATCTCAAAGCTTGAATGGACAACACATCTTTTTGAATAAACCATAAATCTCAAAAGCTTGAATGGACAACACATCTTTTTGAATAAGCCACAAAGCTCAAAAGCTTGAATGGACAACACATCTTTTTGAATAAGCCACAAATCTCAAAGCTTGAATGGACAACACATCTTTTTGAATAAACCATAAATCTCAAAAGCTTGAATGGACAACACATCTTTTTGAATAAGCCATAAAGCTCAAAAGCTTGAATGGACAACACATCTTTTTGAATAAGCCACAAATCTCAAAAGCTTGAATGGACAACACATCTTTTTGAATTATTATTTTTTTATCTAGAATAGTGTTTTCTTCAACTATAAAACCTCATACCAAATCAACTTCCAAACCATTCAACTAAAATATATCTACAAAGATGAATTTCAATTTTGGAGGTCCATCTCATTTATCATCTTCTAATTCATCATCATTTTCCGACAATGAAATTGATGATGAGGAATTGATGAATGATCTTGAAGCAATTGATGCAGAGCAAGAAGCAATCCTTCGCATGAGAGCTAACAACAACCTCCTCCTCCTTCACTATCTCAATCAACAGAACAACCAGGTGATCCGTAGAGGATCAATTCCTGGTCATAGAGTCATCAATCGCAACCGAGAAACGCTGATCGCAATTTGTTCAAAGATTATTTTGCCGAGAATCCACGGTTTAATGATTCCATGTTTCGCCGACGATTTCGAATGTCTCGCAATTTATTCATTCGTATTGTTGATCAGGTGAAAGGTCATGACAACTACTTTGTACAACGAAGGGATGGGCTCGGTAGGCTCGGATTGTCTGCTTTTCAAAAAATAACAGCGGTATTCCGGATGTTGGCGTATGGTCTACCGCGGATGCTACGATGAGTATATTAAAATAGGCGAGTCTACAACCATTGAAAGTTTGAAGAGATTTTGTCGTCTTGTTGTTGAGGTATTTGCGAACGATATCTAAGATCACCTAATGCTAATGATGTTGCAAGGCTACTTCATATTGGTGAACAACGTGGTTTTCCGGGGAATGTTGGGTAGTTTAGATTGTATGCCTTTGGAAGTGGAAAAATTGTCCAACAACTTGGGCGGGACAATATCTTTGGTCGTAGTGGATCCCCAACTATTATTCTCGAGGCTGTAGCTGATTATGATCTTTGGATATGGCATGCATTTTTTGGTTTGCCAGGTTCCAACAATGACATTAATGTGTTGGAGGCATCTCATTTGTTTGCCAACCTAACTCAAGGTATTGCTCCTCCCGCTCATTATAGCATTCAAGGAAAAGATTATAATATGGGTTATTATTTAGCTGATGGTATATACCCAAAGTGGTCTACTCTCGTACAAACTATTCACGATCCACGTGGTCCCAAAAAAAAATTATTTGCAATGAAACAGGAAGGATGCAGAAAAGATGTGGAACGTGCGTTTGGAGTTCTCCAATCGCGATTTGCAATTGTGGCAGGACCGACACGTTTTTGGGATAAAAATGTATTACATGATATAATGACTTCGTGTATTATTATGCACAACATGATAATCGAGGATGAACGTAATGTTGATGCATCGATTGAGAATCAGATGGAAGCGCCAACTCCCGAAGTTGAAATTGTCATAGATGAGAATGTCCGATTTCGAAATTTTCTTGCTCGACATAAACAAATCAAGGATACAGAGGCTTACCATGCTCTTCGAAATGCATTAATTGATCATTTGTGGGAAGAACATACTAATTTGGAAAATTAAATTACTATCAATATGGAATTTTACCTTTGTGTTGTTGTTGTTTTTTTTTTTTTTTTTGTATCGTTTTATATTAGATGTAATGTTTTTCTATATTAAATGTAATGTTTATTTGATTAAATAAATACTTAATTCTATTAAATTAGTATAATTTTCAAAATAATTATTATTTAATAAAAATATCATTCCCTATATTTAATTAATATATACAAAAATAATAAGTGAAATAGATTAATTGTTGATTATTACAATAAAAGAAAAAAAAGAATATTCTAAAGAATATTCTAGGGAATATTATAGGGAATATTCTTTTTGGTGCAATATTTGGTGTTGTGGGTTGGAGATGGAATAGTGTTTTGCACCAAATTTTGCACCAATTTGGTGCAATTTTGCACCAAATTGGTGCAATGGGTTGGAGATGGTCTTATGAGTTGCTTGAGGTTTTGCCAAGCAACAACTATCAAAGACTAAATGAGAGAGCGATATCAAGAAAATCTACGGGTCTTCATGAAGTTGATGCCTTCACAGCCATCTCAGCCCAACTCACGGCACTTTAGAAACAGTTGGGAAGTATGCAGGTAAACTCTATTCAAGCACCTCAACTAACTTGTGATTTTTGTACAGGAAACCATGTGAGCAGCGAGTGTCAAGTGGGGAACACATTTGCTTCGTCATCTTCATCATCGGAGCAAGTGAACTACTTGGCAGGATATCAAAGGCAACCAAACAACCTGTACTCCAACACATACAATCCAGGGTGGAGAAATCATCCAAATCTGGCTTGGGGCAATCAGAACCAGCAAAATAATCAATGGAACCAAAGGACATTGCCAAATAACCAACCAGGGGTGAATAATCAAATGGGAGATCACTACAACAAAATACACATATAGCTACAAACATTAGCTACGAAAAGAAAAACTGTAGCAAATACATATTTACAGCTAGAAAAGTCAATATTTGTAGCTAATTGAAATGATTTTAGTGATAAGAATTTCTCCCTCGAAGCTAATATTCATCTATTGCTTTAACTTATTAAAATTGTGGCAATAGCTATTCATTTAGCTACAATGTATTAGCTATGGTAAATCATTGTAGCTAATTAATGTATTTAGCTATAAATATTTCATTTACATGGCATATAGTATCATTATTTGCTATGAGTTTTAACTATATAGCTATTATTTGTGCATTAGCTATAAAATATTGAGATTTGTAGCTAATTAATATTTTTAGCTATAAACATTTTATGTACGTGGCATATAGTATCATTATTAGCTACGAGTTTAATTATATAGCTATTATTTTTACATTAGCTATAAAATATTAAAATTTGTAGCTCATTAAGGTATCTAGCTATACAAATTTTATTTTCATGGTAGTGACAATATCTTAGTATCATTGTTAGCTACTAGTTTCAATATATAGCTAATATGTGTGTATTAGCTATAAATTATTTGAATTTGTAGCGAATAAAGAATGTGAAAATTAATTTGCTACAATCCTTATAGTATGCAGCTATAGATATTCTAATTTATCTTGTAAGTAATTATATTTTTATTACTTATGAATTAAATAGTTATAGTAAATATAGTGTTAATCACACCACTAAGGTCAATAGTCAAATCAATTTCGATTTGTCTAATCTAATGGTACAGCTCTCAACTGTCCACCATCAAATATCTCATATTTATGTTGTTTTTTTTTTTTTTTTATAATGTTATCCCTTACTAATAAAAGTTTTGGACAATAGTACTTTTACTTTAAAACAAATTTACATTAATATTTTATTTTAATTTTATCCTTGTTTAATTAAAATTTTAGACAATAATGCCCTTATACTTAAAATAATTTACAACCACCACTGCCACCTAGCCACCACCGCCGACAGCGAGCCAACCACCACGGGCCGCTGCCGAAAAATCGCAGGAGTCCCTAAGAAAGAACGAAATTCAGTGGGAGGCTTCGTTATAGCCGTTTCCGGCCATATTGATGGCCGAAAACGGCCATATCAGGCCAGATCTGGCCGAAAATAAATATTTTACAATTAAATAGGATAAAGAGTAAATGTTTTCCCAATTATAAAAGTAAAAGTGGTGGTACTTTTACCCCTCCTTATGTTTTCAATGGCGCTTTTTTTTTTTTTAGGGTTTTATTTGAAGTTTTTTTATTTTTTTATAACCATGGGCGAATCAAGAACCAGGCACGGCAAACAATAATATTACGGACATTGGTATTTTTACAGCGAAATCTTATACCGGCTTACGTGTCCCGTGATTTACACCAGTAAATCAAATACGTTTTACGTTATTAAATTTTTTTCTAGTGAACGGCTGTTCATCAAATATGGACGGTCGTTTACTTACATGGACTCCTGTCCATATAATATGGACCGGGGTCCATTTACTACGAACTAGCGTCCCCATTTAAAGGACGGGCATCCATCAGTAAAATGGAATAATTTTTTTTATAATAAATTATAACATAGTAATTTTTTACAAAGAATTGTTAATAGACGGGCGTCTATTAAAATATGAACACCCGTCCAATATTTAAAGACAACCGTCCATAACCTGTGAATGGTCGTCCCTAATTTTTATACAACCGCCTGATTATAATCTCAATTAAACAATAACTGATGGATGCGCATCCTTTAAATGGGGACGCTAGTCCGTAGTAAATGGACCCCGGTCTATATTATATGGACAGGAGTCCATGTAAGTAAACGACCGTCCATTTTTTATGAACGACCGTTCACTAGAAAAAAAATTAATAACGTGAAACGTGTCTGGTTTGCTGGTGTGAATCATATGACACGTAGGCCGGTATAAGATTTTGGTGCAAAAATGCCAGTGTCCGTAATATTATTGTTTAATTGAGATTATAATCAGACGGCTGTATAAGAATTTAATTAAATAAATACAAAGTTTTTATAATTTTTTATTTGATAAGAGAAGCACGCAAAAACATAATTATGTAAAATAATTAAAATAAATATTTTACAATAAAATATGATAAAGAGTAAATGTTTTCCCAATTATAAAAGTAAAAGTGGCGGTACTTTCTTTTACCCCTCCTTATGTTTTCAATGGCGCTTTTTTTTTAGGGTTTTATTTGAAGTTTTTTTATTTTTTCACAAACATGGGCGAATCAAGAACCATGCACGGCAAACGAGTACAACCATCAGAAGAATTTCCAGACAATAATCACACTTCAAAGATTAGTTTTCTTTTTGGAACCAATACTACGTCATTGAGGTTTTTATTGTCTAGTGTTCTATATATTTTTTTTTCTTTTGTAAATTGTTTTACTTGCACTTTTCTTTCAAGAATCAGTTTTCTTTAAAGATGAGTTTTTTTCTGCAACTTGCTTTATTTTCTTTCGTGCATTATGTGTTTATATTGAGGACGAAATCTTACAACTTTCTAGGGTTTTCAGAAAATACACTTATTTGATATTTATTAAATTTTTTTTGATGACACAATTATTGATAAAAACACATAATCAAACACACATCAAGTACATAATGTCAAATTTTGAGAAAAAATAATATTATATTATAATATTAAATTTGGTCATGCGTCACACATCAATCACATAATGCCAAATTTTGAGAAAAATTTTATTTATAATATAATATTAAATTGACCATGCGTGTGGATATAAAAGAAATTAAGAAAAAACTCATAAAAAAACTCATGGGAATAATTACCTTTGATTACATGTCTCCTAACCTCTGCAGAGTGCTTCTGCTTTTTATTACTACTTTAGCTTTCGTCTGCTGCAATAAATAGTGTCATAGAGTTTGCTAATTTTTTATATATATATATTTTTTTTTTTGTTTTGACATTTTCGATCTTAACTTGCTACTTTTGAGTCTTTCCATGTCTGCTGTGTCGGCAATGCTAGTTGAAATTTTAATTTTCAAGATGTAATGTGAAGTCAATAAATACTATCAGTTATTTAATTTTGTATTGGATGGTTTATATTAGATGTTATGTATGAAATTGTCACCTTTGTTTATGGTTTTATATTTATGAAATTGTCACCTTTGTTTATGGTTTTTATTATTATTATTATTCATGAAACTTGCCCTGCCTTGCCAAATTTGACTACTCAAACATGTTATCTATTCTAATGTTAATTATCAATACAAATGCTTATATTCTATTTCACTTCCATTCTATTTTATACGGTTTATATGAGTAGAGTTTATATAGAGAAAAGTTTCTTGAATAACCTTCTTTAATTTAAAATTAAAAATATAAAATATAAAAATAAAAAACTTTTAACATCTCAATTCTCTGAATAATGATCATATTCACTTTTTTGACCAATGCTAGTAATCTCTCCGAGTTTTATGTGGTACGTGTATGTTTTGTTCACATCTGTTAGGTTTCTTTGATTCAGCAGAGTTATTTTTATTTGTGCACTCACGATTTGTTTTGGTTGGGGGAGTTGAACAAATTATTTAATTAGTATTTTGCAACCAAGAAACCAATCTTAAGGCAGATTCCCGAGGCATCAAATCATTACATAAATACATTCACAATATATTATTTTAATGACCCACTTTGTTTAAAATACCATTACATAAATACATTCACAACATATTCTTTTCATGACCCACTTTGCTTTTTTATGCGCAGTTTGTCTTCATTCATAACTTAAGGTTTTGGAAAATGGATGAATGATTAGTTGACATTGGGGTTTAAGGAAATTTTCCGTTTTATGGTCATAGCTCAATAATGTCTTTTTCTTTCATTTATTTATTTATAACTCAATGATTTATTTTATTGTAAATAATCCTTTTTTAGAATACCAACAACATGAGTAGGCGTGGAGGTTTAGTTAAAGGCAAAAGAAAAGCTAAGCCCACTGACAAAAAGAGTGATCCTGCCGGTAGTATCTCTCAAGATATGCAGAAAACTCATCATGAAGCACAACTCAATAAGGTGCAATCTACTACAAATAGCATTGAAAAGTCATGTCTTAATCACCATTCTCGTATATAGCCAGAAAAAGCAACTGATTCTATTGGTAAACATCATTTAGTCATTTATTTTTTTAATATTTTCTTGATCACCAAATCAATTCATTGTTATATCTATCATGTACACTCATTATTAATATTGTTTGTTAGTTTATTTAATATTCATCTAACTTGAATTTACTTTTTTTTATAAGCATAGCTATTTAAGTTACATTTTAGCATAATTACTATGTAATTATAAGATATACATATTATTGCTTATTTTATCATTACACAGGAAATGAGCAACAAGAATAAGACAAATAGATCAAAGCGGTCTATGCCTCCTTACACAGGAACTAAAAGTTATGCTCGACTCAGACGTCAAATGGTATGAATTTGCTTTCAAATATGAGATTAAGTTTAATAATTCACATTCATTATTTTTTAATCAATATGTTCATAACTTTTATTATGACAAAGAAAAGAAAAATGGATATACTCCTTCTCGTGTTGAAGTTTGGATAGAATCTCGCAAAAGAAAAAAAGATAAGCAAGTTGAATCCGTTATAGAAGACATTATTGTAATAGCTTTGTATTCTCTTTAACTACTTCTTGATTTTTTATTACGCACACACATCCAAGCTAATACCATAAATTTGTTTTTTAGTCACAGTTTGATCGATTAAAAAAGCAACACGTAGAAGGACAAATCTTATTGAATGATGATGAAATATTTGAAGAGGTCCTTGGTCCAAAGAAGAATGGCTATTTGCGTGCTTATGGTCTAGGAAAAAGTATTACCGAATATTTTGGAAGTAGACCAACTAAAGCACAACTTATGAAACAAGTACAAACAACTAGGAAGGAAGCAAATGAAAGGGTGGAGGAGGCAAAGAGGGAAGCAAATGAGAAATTAGAAGAAGTGAAAAAGCAAATGGAGGAGATTAATAGACGATGGGAAGAGAAGTTCATGATGATGCTTACAACTTAAGGTCAACAATCTTCAATAAATAACTAAATCCCTTTGGATGAAATTGTAAGTTATTTTGAAAATTGCATATATACTATGAAAACCATTTTTCTTTTACATTAATCATAAAGCGATATGCAATGATTACATTAATCTATATGATTAATCTAAGTTTTTTTTCAAATTTGATATTGCGGGTTGGTGGAAATTCTTAAATGGACAGGAAAGATTGCTATGACATTGAAGATTCATATTTTGTAAAAAAAAAATTAGTTGATAACATTTTAAATTACTAGGATGAAGGATTTTATGAGTAGACAATTATTTGGTTGGAAATGACTTTGTTAGTTAGAAATTTTCATGACGTCATATTATCTATTTAATGTAAAAGAATTGCTATAAATTTGTAATTTTTATTAAATTTGTTAATTATAGCAATATTTGTACAATTAATTTTAATTGAAGCAATAAATTATAAATTTTTTATATAAATTATTTGTTCCATAGCAAATAATTATAATATTTAGCTACAAATTAAAAGTATTTATAGCAAGTTATTTCAATATTTAGCTATTAACAAACTCTGTCCATAGCAACTGAATTTCACATATAGATATGACTTCAATATGTCCATAGCAAATAATTATAATATTTAGCTACAAATCAAAAGTATTCATAGCAAGTAATTTCAATATTTAGCTATTAACACACTATGTCCATAGCAATATCTTTTCATATACATATATGACTTTCATATGTTTGTAGCAAAAAAATTAAAATTTAGCTATGAATTCATTATATATGTGGCAAATGATATTTTTATTTAGTTACAATTTTAGCTGTCACGTAGCCAAAAGGTTAATATATTTACTATGGATATTATTTTTGTAGTAGAAATTTTCAAGATTTAGTTATAAATTTATATTTTTGTAGCTAAAATGCAAACATAGCTACACAGACTATTCTTCGTGGCTATAAAGGCAAAGTTTTTGCTACAAGCTTATTATTGTTATGGCAAAAACATTTAAGTTTTTAGTTACATATTAATCTCATTTATAGCAAAAAATATAAATTGTTAGCTACGTAAGCAAAAAGTTACATGGCTAAATCTTAGCTACGCCACTTCTAGCTACGATAAGCTACAAAACATTGCATTTGTAGCTAAACCATTTAGCTACGTAAATTCATACTTTTAGCTACAATGAACGCCATGGCTAGACATACATAATGTTGTAGTGGATCCAAAAGTGACGAAGTTGGAGGACATGTTTGGGAAGTTCATGCAAGAGACCACAGGTTTTATGAATGAGACGAGGACGAATTTTAGAAATCAAGGGGCATCCATTTGGAATCTTGAGGTACAGATAGGGTAATTAGCCGAGAAGTTAAATGAGAGACCGCGGGGATCTCTACCAAGCAACACGGTGACCAACCCACGTGAGCAAGTAAATGCAATTTCGTTGAGAAGTGGGACAGTTTTAGAAGAGGTGGAAAAATCAAGGAAAGATTAACAGAAGTAGGAAGAGGGGAAAAAGAAAAGGAAAGAGAAATTGTCATTCCCTAAGATACCACCAGAGTTGGCGCATCACACACCACCCATGCCTTTTCCTCAAAGACTCAGGAAAGAAAATCATGATAAGCAATTTATTAAATTTCTTGATGTTTTTAAGAAACTGCATATTAACATTCCTTTTGCAGATCCATTGCAACAGATGCCGAGCTACGCGAAATTTCTTAAGGAAATCTTATCAAACAAGAGGAAGTTAGAAGATGAGGAAACGGTGATGCTCACGAAGGAATGCAGTGCCATCTTACAAAAGAAGCTGCCCCCGAAACTTAAAGATCCAGGGAGTTTTACTATTCCTCGCACTATAGGAGATATCACATTTGATTGAGTTTTATGTGACCTAGGTGCTAGCATTAACCTTATGCCTTTTTTTGTTTTCAGGAAATTAGGAATTGGTAAAGTGAAGCCGATAACCATATGCTTGCAACTTGTAGATCGATCAATAAAGCATCCGAGGGGCATTGTAGAGGATGTGTTGATTAAGGTGGACAAGTTTATTTTTCCTGCGGATTTCTTTGTGTTGGATATGGAAGAAGACAAAGAGATTCCTCTTATCCTAGGATGACCATTTCTGGCTACCAGAAGAGCTTTAATCGACGTTCAAGAAGGGAAGTTGATCATGAGGATGCAAGATGAAGAAATAACATTTAAAGTCCTTGAATCAATGAGAGCTCCACCTAAACAACAGTCATGTTTAAAAATCGATGTGGTGGACTAGGCAAAAATTGAAACCTTCCAACTGAACAATCCTAAGGTGGAAATTAAGAGCTGCATTGTCAAACCGAATCAGTTCGAGAATGAGGACCATAACGGAAAGGGTTGCACAAAATTCTGAGATAAGCCACAGTCGAGATTGTGTTTTCACAAGGAACATATCTCTCAGCTCAAAAAGGGTGAGGGAAAGTCAAGAAAACAGAAAGCAGTCGGTGAGAAGAGTCGAACCACCAAAGTAATGACTAAGGGATGGAAATGGGTGGTGAAACTCTCAACAAGGACCCTATGTGAAAAAGATCATCAACAAAAGAAGCTCAAGCACAAGGGAAAATTTCGAGATGTGATGTACTTGGATAATCCGGACTAACGTGAAAAACCGAGAGAGTCGAGCTTACCGACTATAAACAAGTGCTTCTTGGGAGGCAACCCAAGTGTTTTAATTTTTTTCTATTTTTCATTTCATTGTGTTTGAATGTGTTTGATTTTCTTATGAGTTTGAATGATTTTTAATTTGTGTGTTTTTGGGTGTTTCAAGTGAAGTTTTCAGCTAATGCAAGGAAAGAAAATGCTCCAGATTTCGCCAGGGTGAAGAAGTATTCTTCGCCGCAGCGAAGCACATTGTGTGAAAATGAGTTTTGAAAAGTCCCAGACTTCGCCGCGGCGAAGATTATTCTTCGTCGGGGTGAAGCAACCTGAATAATATGTTGCAGCTACTATAAGTTTTCGACCCGGCGAAGAATTTATCTTCGCCGCGGCAAAGCAGGTTGGACGAAATTTCTCTAAGGCAAGTTCGTCGCGGCGAAGAGTTTTCCTCGCCGAGGCAAGTAGCCACTGTAAGTTTTCACCCCGGCGAAGAATTTGTCTTCGCCGTGGCGAAACCTAGGTTTAAATTTAGGGTTTTCGAACGAAGAACTTCGCCGCGGCGAAGCTTGTTCTTCGCCACGGTGACAATTGTTTTATATAAATACCCACTTTCTTCCTTCATTCTTCACGCAACTTTTCAAATCCAATCGAGAGAAAAAAATTTCAATTTCAATTCTTTGCCTTCCAAGTGTTTTCCCAACCAAAGTTCTCACTCCTTAACCCTCCTAAACACCAAAACAACTCATTTCAACAACAATTTTTGCGAAAATTTCACGAAATTCTTAGGTTCAAGAAATTTGGGCTGATTCTGGGTAAATTGGTGGGAATAATCCTTTGTATTGGTAAGATCTCAGGTTCCCTAAGCTTTTTTTTTCCGCACAATTTCGAGTTTTGATTTGTAGATCTGAAAAGGTTGATTGTTGGTTGAGTTGTGAATTTTTGGATGCTTGTGAGTTCGATTTTGTTTAAGGAAGGGTTGATTGTGCATGTTGTGACATTAAGGAGTGTGGGTTTTGAGTTTTGGAGTGTTTTGTTGAATTTGGAGAACTTGTAGTTTGGGGGTCTAAGTGCAAATTTTTGGAAGTGTTGTAAATTTTTGCAAGATTGGATTATTTGTCATAGGCCACCTAGGTTTGAATTTGTGGGGTTGCATTGTTGAGTTAAAGTATAGTTTTTGAAAACATGTTGCTCAAAGTTAAGGTTCCATCCAAGGGCAAGGGAAAAGGAAAGAAAATGGACAATCGCTTCGTGAGTGAGGAGGCCCAGAAACGATATTAAGGGGCTATCCAAAGAAAAGATAAGGGCTTTATTCCTGAGCGCGGATTGACCGCGAGTCAGACTTTGGACTAGAGTCGAGGGAGACAGTGGGAACTGTTTATGAGTGCTCCTGCACAACCCGCTGTAGAACCGCTAGTAAGGGAGTTTTATGCCAACCTCCCGAATTGTGAAGAGGGTACTGCATTTGTGAGAGGGGCTGATGTGCCGTTTACGGAAGACATGATCAATGAGTATTATACCCTGCCTAGGATTGATCAGGATGAGTACGCAAGCTTTAGGACATCACAGTTTCAGGATAGTATCATTCTTCCGGTCATTGCAAAACCAAATGCAACTTGGGCAGTGTCGAAGAAACAAAAGAAGACCATTAAGGGAACTTATTTGACACCGATGGCTCGACTATGGCAGTATTTTGTTAGTGCGAGGTTGATGCCGGAAACGCACTATAGCACGGTAACTTACGAGAAGACATTATTGCTTTATTCTATTGCCACAGGAAAGAGTATAAATGTGGGACGAATTATCTTGAACAACATTCATCATGCCGCCAAACCATGGCGATCAAGTTACTCTTTCCCACATCTCATTACAGCCTTGTGCATTAAAGCTGAAGCCAAGGTGTATGATGATGAGCAACTTATTATGCTACCCCAATCCTCGATTCAGATTATTTTCAAAAGCATCTTGAACGTCCAGAAGCTGAGCAACCAAGAGCAGGAACAAAATGGTAAAGAACCACACAAGGCCCTGTCACATCCTCCAGCTCCACGGCTACACAGAAGGAGATGATACAGCAGATGATAGGTATGATGAAACATATGGCAAAACGTCAGGATTGGTTGGCTGATCAGACCCAGATGATGTATGATATGCAGAAGAGTAACTTCAACAAGCTCAACGTTGACACTACAGAATTCCAATAGGCTGACTAGGATTCAGATGAGTGGATGGACTTCGAGTCAAAAGAGGACGACGACGAGGAAGATGAGGACGACGACGAGGAAGATGAGGAGGGCGAAGAATGAGCACCGGAGCACCTGTTTTTGTTTTTCTTTATTTTTACTTGTTTTTAGTTGATTTTGTTTTTCATTTCAAACAGTAAACTCAGTTTATATTTTGTTTTGGATTGTGGTAGTTGTTTTAGTTATTTCATTTTCTTTTAATTTGTAGTTGTTACAAGGACGAGATTAGGTTGTAATAATATCAATTTCGTGAATGAATTATTCTAACGCAATGGACACCACGGTTTCAATTGTTTTGACAGATGTTGGGTGATGAAAAAGTCACAGATCGGGTGTGCACTACTGGGCGAAACTTCACGGATTAATTAGGGAACTATCTCGTACCTTTGTTATTTTTTTTTTTCTATTCCTAATTTATGCGTAATGGGACATTGGGGACAATGTCATCTTTTGTTTGGGGGTAGGAAAAATTAGAAATTTTTTATTTTGTTTATTTTACTTTGGTTTGATTGTTGTTGCCGATGATGAATTGTATAAATCAATGATGAGAATTGGATTGTTGCGATTTTATTGTTGAGAAATGTTAAGCATTTCTTCAAGTTTAGGTTTATTGACTAGATTTTGATTGAGGTTTGTTGAGTGGTTCAACCACCATTTTCACTTTTTCGGCATGCTTAGATTCATTTTATATACTTAGGTAAAGTTTTGATAATGTTGGTGGACTCTAGATCCTAGTAGAGAAGTGCTTGAGGCGAAATTCTAGGATTAGACATTGTTGAGGAAATGATTTAGGCATTTTTCAGAACGTTTAAGCCTTTTTAGCCGACCCATGAATGAAATTGTCCCTAGCCAACCATTTGAGCCTTTTGAATTATTATTGCTTTATTTTTCTTGGCAAACCAAAAATTGCCCGATCCTTATACCCTAAACACTTTGTCGTACCCTTAGGAGAATTCGGTCTTAATGCAAACACAAAGAACGGAAAAAGTTGTATGAATAAACTAAAAGAATAGTTTGGGGGTTGTGAGAAGGGCAATAAAAACAAAAGAAGTAGTTCACCTCTATTCAATTGATTTGTTTTTCTCTTTAAAAAAAAAAAAAAAAAAATAATTGGTTCAAGTCAAAATCAGAAATAAGAAAGATACAAGTTTGAGGGTTGTAATTGGGTGGACACGTTGATTGGTGGTTGAGAAGAAGTGGAGATTGATGTGATTTTAGTGTTTGCATGAGGAAAACCGAGTTCTCTTACTTTATTATTCCTATCCTTTTTTTTGGAACCCACTACCCGAGCCTAGCGTTACAAGCTTATAAAGACCTTTTGATTCTTATCTATATCTAGTCCACATTAGTGGAGAGTAGTTCGATATTTAGGCTTATGGAGTCTACCACCATTTGATAAACTTTGCATTCTGCATAAAATAATCCGGGAAGTTGGAATGTGGATTGAAGTGGGGATCACCTACTCGGTGGACCGATAGAGGAAGACAGTCGATGTAGCTTATAACTTCTTGGAGTGTTGAACATTTTCTGATAATAATTTTTCAACAACCTTTGAGACTTGTGTAAATTCTAGGCAATTCGTATGTTGAGTTTGAGTCTTGTTGTGTTTGTTCATTTTTCAGTTTTGTTGTGTTTGTGTTTCATGTTTTGTTTGTTTGTTGTTTTTGTTTCTGTGAGTTTTGTACCTTATGCTCGGGGACGAGCATATCTTTAGTTTGGGGGTATTTGATAATCCATGGATTATACTGTTTTTATTAGACTTTTTAGTCGGATTTTAGATACTTCTTAGTTCATTTATGCTTGAATTGCTACTTAATTCTTTACATTTCGTGTTTCAGGTTAAAATGGACATTTTGAGCGAATAAAGACAGAATTGGAAAGTCTGGACTCAGAAGTAAGTGGATCTTAGAAGTTGGGAGAGTCTGAAGCAGAGTAAAGCACTATGAAGCTTGTTCCTAAGGGAGAGCACCAAAGAGCGAAGATTCAAGCAAAGAAGCAAGCGGAGGGTAATTCTATAATTTCAAAATTCTTCATGAAGCTTCGCCGCGGCGAAATGAGTCAGTCACGCACTAGAGACGAGATTCCTTCTTCGCCGCGGCGAAGTCTGCATTTTCCAGTTTTTGTAAAATGCACAGTTTCGTTTTTAGGCTAAGTTTTAGGATTTTGGGGGAGGTATAAAAGAAATACTTAGTCTTTTTGTTAAAGGGGAGTTCGTTTTTGAGAGAGAGTAGTTGTTTACATTTTCTTAGATTCATTTTGAGCGAACTGAGATTGAAAAAGGGTGAAGATTCGAGATTAAACCAGTGGATTCGTCATTTGGGGAGATTTCTTTTCTTTTCTCTTGTTTACATTATGTTGAACTTTGGTATTTTCATTTCTTTTGTTTGTATTGTTGATTTAGCCATAAACTAACCTATTTTGGGTTAGGGTTTTGATTGTAATTCAGAATTTCATGGGTTAAGTAATAGATTGTTTTTCTTTTCATATGATTTTGCTTGATTGTAATAGATTGTTTTTCTTTTCATATGATTTTGCTTGATTGTGTGATTACTCGGAATTTATTGTTTTTATGTGATGAACATGATGAGATTGAGAAATGAATCATGTTAGGCTTCTTGGGTAATCACCATTGTAGTATTGGATGCTAGAGATAGATTCAAGAACCAATGAAATCAATCTAAGATTCTTGTGTTTAATGAGCTTGGATTTATTATCCTTCAATTTGTTGGGTGCGGAAGGTTAATAGGGAAGAGTAGGAAAACATAGTCTGAGAAGGTATGTTTGACACTTTAGAGAGTTCGATTTACAATCAATGCATGTGAATATGAATTTAGTTTAATTCTTTAGAAAGAACCCATAGAGTCCGAATGAAGTCAAAACCCTACCCGTTTGTTTGAATTGATTTTATCCATATTTTAAATCTTGCTTTCATAGTTTACTTTTATTTTAGTAAATTTTGTTTTAGTCTTAGTTTTAATTGCTCCCTTGAATCCAAAAGAATTCGATTGCTTCAACTTGAAAACGGTAGAAAACTTAGTGCTTAGCAACAATCCTCGTGGGAACGATACTCACTCATCACTCTATTACTTGTGTGACTAGTATACTTGCTACATTTTTATTTTCTGTATTACCGTTGAAGCGGCAAATATATAGAGGTTTTCCATAAATATCCCTTTAAAAAATTGTATCAATATTATGATAAGGACATCCAATACTTTTCAATAACAATGGTAAATAAAATAAACCCATATTATATTATTCATTTTAAAAACTAACTTTAAAATTAATATTCCTCCCCGTATTACAACGCATATATATATATGAATCTCTTAAACCATAAAATAATAGAAGAAGTGCTTAAAATAAATAATCTTATAGTTTCATAAAGTTAATCTCTTAACTGTAATTTGCTTTTTTTCTATTAAAAAAAAAAAGCAATTATTAAGAAAGAAACAATTATTTTTTTATTTTCATGTCTCAAATTTACATATTATGAACAAAATTTTCGTAGAATGATCAACCGACAAATCTCTCCAACAAATGCATTTGAGACTAAAGTAATAAAATGTATCTAAAATTCAGAGTGGCTCTTTCTGACAATCTCTAGTGCATCTGATCATCACTTAATTAGGACGTTAACCACATCCAATGAAATTAATAAAATTAATCAATAAAATATGTATAGCAATGCAACTCAATCCAACAGCACAAATCAAAACAAAATCCAAGTTAAAAAAGAGTAAACGACATATTCCCACCCAAGGTTTGACAAAATCCTATGTTGGTACCCTTATTTTCATTTATTCAAGATTTACACCCTTAAAATAATACTATTAGCAATTTTTAAGTTACAGATGGTGTTATTATCATAATGCCCTTAACAAATAAATTAATAAATTATATTTTAACCCCTAAATTACTAAAATTATAAAATTAACCATCTTATTTTTAAATTACTTCAATAACACACTCGGTGAATGCGCACTCTCTCGGTTTTTGCCAGATCTGGGTTGTTTCCGACAGCGTTGAACCCCCTGGTCACCTCCATCACCTTCCCCATCGTCCGTCGTCCAAAACCCCTCTGGTTCCGAACTTATTGGCCTCTTCGATCGTCGACGCCATTAGGCTTAGGGTTTCATTGTTCTTTGCTGGATTCCGATCGATTCCAACAACGAAAATCCAATTGGACATCACCACTGCAACCAACGACTCCAACTTTACAAAACCCCTATGTTCCCAGCAACCGTTTAGTCGTCATTCACCGGTCAAGAGTTTATGTTCATCTCAATTTTTGGTGAAGTGGTGGCTAGAGATCGACGAGTGATGAGGGGTTATAAAGGGCATGGTTTTGTAAAGGGGAGGATGTGGGTTCGAATGGTGGTGACAAAAGTGATTTTGGGTGGAAGAATCGTCGAAAAAAGACAAAAAACGTCAAGAGTGACGTCAACCAACATGTGTCAAAGCACTGTTAGGGGCAACGATCTGCTAACGTGCGTCACCTCCTACAAAATGACCAATTTACCCTTTAACCTTTATATTCAACAATTTTTCATCACTTTACGGGTGGGAATCTAGAATAAATAGAACTAGGAGTACCAATTTAGGATTTCATTAAACCTCGAGTGGGAATATGCCGTTTACTCGTTAAAAAATAACAATATTTTTCCTGTTTCCGTTTCTTCTCTCGGATACATCATTGGCTAAACTGTAGACTGGAAATTGCAGATATATTTCAGAAACGTTGTTCTACCACAAAACAACCTATAAATAATGATCTGGAGTTGCTGAACGGGAATAGAGCAGTAAGGTAATAACCAAAAAAGCAGAAGCTTCAGTGCTAACAACTTCACAATGATAAGTTTGCTCTTTCAGCCTCAGGGTGAGGAATTGCTTGAATCTACAACTAATTAATGCTACTTTGATGTCTCTGTCAATGCTTCTTCTGTTTCACCACCGTGAACCAGCTGGGAAATGGTGAAGACAATTAGTAGTTGTAGTCAAATGAAGAACACAAAATATAAATACAACAGAGGAATAATTTGCTCATACCAAGGAGCCAGCTTGTTCATATGCTTCCATAACTTTTGGATTTTCCTCATCCTCATAGCCAACTTGTAATATTCTTGGTCCATTTAAAGACCAAAAGGCTCTCCGGCCTGCCTCCTGGGGAAAAAAAAAAAAGACATGAGACTTATCATCAAGATAAGATTTCTCCAAGAAGGTCAATACAACAGAAAGCAGACAGGAAGAACAACATAATTCTATTCAGGAAAAAATTATGCTTCTCCCTGGACTTAACACGAGAGAGTCCTCTTGAGAACACAGCTTCAGTGGCCCACATAAGTAAGCACTAAGCACTACATCCAAAGTAATTATCCACTTTCAAATTTATTGGTTCGATTTGATGATATCGACATAATTATCTGTTATCATTGATTACCCTAAGTCACCATGGAGAGAAAAAAGAGGTAAATTACACCTCTTGATATTAAAAATTAACTAAACTGCAAAACATAACCTAAGCCCAGAAAATCTTGACAGTAAAACCAATAACATAGCATGTTTCATTATCCTACATCTACATAAAAGACTAAAAGATTTAAACAACCAATTATCTGTCATATGATTGATTATCCTTGATCACAATGAAGAAGGAAATAAATAAATAAAAATAAAAAGGGAGGTGGACTACACCTCTTGATATCAAATAATAACTAAACAGCTACTAAAAAAAAGAAGTCACTGAACAACCTGCAATGTGAGAAGGTAAATAGATTCCAGTGCTTGAACACGAATTTCAGGATCATCAACTGGTTCACGCTCAATCCTTAGAGCACTTCCAAGCTCAAGTGGCATTTTCGATATGTCTTCTTCGCTATATATCTGGCCAGAAGCAGCGAGATCTCATAAGTTATTGTGTTGCATAGAAACAAGAAACAAGGTTGTAAAACATCCAAGATTGCAGAATATTGGCAGAAACAATAAACTACCTTCAAATTAAGAACATAGGAATCCAATGATACAATTTTCAGATCAAATCAAAGAATGAAAGTATCTTCTAAGATCACTAATGCAGCTGTAGACTAGCAGCTACATTCTCTGTAAAGTGATAATTGGAATAATACCACCAGATAGCATAATATGTAAGCAGAACATAACCTAACAGCCAATGAGATTCAGTGAAGCAAATATTTCCCACCAAAAAAAAATTTGAAGAAAGAGCTTTGGCTGCGTTTGTTTCATTATTTCACCACTATCCTATCCTTATTCCAAATACAAATGCGTGTTTGTTTTCTTATTTTCAAAATCATATCCTAAATTAAGAAATTTTTTAAACCCCCTAAATTTGTTAATTAACAAAAACACCCCCAACAATTTTTTTTTATAAATTAACAAAAACACCCCCACCTACCCATAGTTGCCAGATTCCGGCAACCACCATTGGTAGTGACCGGAATCTGTCACAACGGCGAACTACCGGCCGGTAATGCATTGATCTAGCCTTTTCCGGCCAGCTCCATTTTTCCCAGATCTAGCCTTCAACGACGGCCATATCTTTGGCCGTCACTGACGGCCAGATCCGTGGTAGATCTGGCCGGAAAAGGCCAGATTGGCGAACAACTTCTCAGATCCGGCCGTGCACCATAATGCCAAAATTCAGCCCGATTCCGGCGGTGGTGGCTGGAATCTGGAAACTGTGGGTGGGTGAGAGTGTTTTTGTCATTTTACAAAATTTTTGTATATTGGGGTGTTTAGTTAAATTAGCAAACTTAGGGGTTTTTTTGTTACTTTTTAAATTCTACCTCGTAATAATCACCCAACTCTATTTACCAATAATATTTCAAAAATACTACTCAAAATAATAAAACAAACACGCCCTTATAATTTTAACTGCAAGATCAAGAAAATGCTAAAGACATTACTTTGTTGCCAGCAACTGGAAGTAGTAGAGCTGGCCAAAGAAACTCAGAAATCAGAAGCAGATTCTGCAACTGATGCTCAGCTTCAAAACAACAGTTCCGAATTGTTCCAGAAACCTGCAAGCAAAGGACCATCACCAAAAAAGTCATGCCAGATCAGCAATGGGCTAATCACAATTAATTTAGTTGAATCTATCTTGAGCTTTACTACTCAAGCTTAACTAGTGTAAGCCTTAAACTAGATAATTTGTTGAGCAAGGAATCTTCACAAGACATCAAGTAATCAGTCAATCCAGCAATCACCAAAAGTTTACATATCTCTTTTCCTCGTGCACTATGCTTTTTAACTTCTGTTACTGTAGTCCTAACTTTCATTAAATTTCTCATCACGAGAAACTCTCACAACTGAATGCCAACATCAAGTATGGTTAATACATTGAAAAGCTTCTCAGAGCCATTCTTATAAAAGAAAATGCTACAGAGGGCAGAAAGTCAGACATTGTCCTAGTAAGGGCCAATAGTTATCAAATTTCACAGCAGCCAAAGAGATTATAAACCCCTACATCACTATGGATGATCTAAAGAACAATGGCTTTGTTCAACAAATTTTATATATTGGCTAAGCATCATAACAAGACAAAGCCTAAATAACAGAACCTAAAGTTGAAAGAAGAACAAGTAGAGACCTACAATTTGTGAACTTCACTTGCTAGGTTTATTTTCTTCCATTATTAAGTTGCTCATCCAATTAAAAAACGTATACATAAGTGAAAATTTTGCTGATTAACAGTCCTCTGGAAGAAATTTAATACTTTGCAGTAATCTTTCGTTCATACCCCTTTCTTCCGCAACGGACTAGTTGAATCGAATTGTCTAATAATCTGCTTTAGCAGTCCTCGATTTTGGTCCAATAAAATCTTCCTTCCTGCTTCTTTCTTCGAAATATTTACCAGTATGGAACCAACATGTTCAAATGGACCATCTGGTTCATAAGAGGAAACATAAAATGTTAGACCAAATTGTGGAGAAGTAAAAGATTAATAGAGTTGTAAGTGCAGGGTAAAAACACACACACACACACACACAAAAAAAAGGAATGAACTCATGCTTTTGTAAATTTCAGGAAATAACCTCAAAACGAGGTGCCTATCAACTGCCAGATATTGGGACTCCTACCTGATGAAGCCTATAATTTTATCAAAAATCTCAAAAAAAAAGTTCTGAACATTCCACAGAATTAGAAGGCTAAGACCGCCATTCAAAGCCAGTCCCATAACCACCTAAATATCTCTAATAGAACAACCATGTAAAGTAGAAACAAATAAGGTGTCATTCACCAACTGGGATACATTTAGGACTCAATCCAGTTATCAGAAACACTAAATTTTTTATAAAAATAACCTTCTCTATTTTTGAGGCTACAAAACAGGATAAAATTCAGTATAACAGGAAAGAAGATAAACCTACCACTAGTTTCACTGGAGGATCTACAGAAAGATCTTACAAGCTTCATAAGATACAATCCTTGAATCCGCTCATCGTCAGTCTACTAACCAGGCAAATTCACACTGTCAATAATTAATGTTTGGCATAAAATACATAATCATTATTCACTATCTTTAGGCATATACGAGATCGTGATTACTTAAAAGATAATGCTCTTTTAAATTGGAAAAAATACAAAAGCATCAGTGATAAACTGACACTTGCATAAAATGAAGGAAAGCACCTGAAGCAAGGAAGAGATGCCATCATCCAACTGTGTGAGATTCACTAAAAGCATAACCAGCAATCGTGTAATACTTGAGTCTGGCTTATATAACAAATCCATAACCGTTTTAATCATACCCATTTGAACCATCTTCACAGCTAATTGAGAATTCTGGGATAGATTTACAAGTGCTTCAGCTGCAGGTTCTGAAACCTCCTGAAATATTAACAAATAATTAATCCAAAATCCTACCCAAGGGATAATGATAACAACAACACAATGCTATGCATCATATTCATGAAACCAAACTCCCAAAACTAAGTTGATCTATATCTGCCATAATTCTGTTCCTTATTCAAGCAGTTCTTTATATGCCAAAATTGCCACAGGCCTAAAATTATATCCAATAGATGTTATGCCAGCAATTTTTGTTTTCCTTTTGCTCTTATTTTGTTTGGCAAGCTGCTGTAAGTTTTTCATTAGATCTTTAATATTTTTCCCATGAAATTCACCGTTTATCCAAGTTCAATAACAAACACTCTAAATTGATAAAAATGGAGGAGTCTTACCATATGAACAAAATCTCAATTAAAAAATGACATATTTGGATAGTCCTGATAAATTTAGATACTCCTTTTCCTGCTTCTAACTTTTTGTCACCAAAAGACTCAAAAAATAGAATCCACCAGAATTTCAAATTCTAATACTGTAAATACAAATAACACTATCAATTTCTTCAAATGTGCTTAGTATTCCACCAAAATCAACAGAATTTCAAAAAAATATAAATGAAACAATGATTTCAAAAGTTTAGAGCTTGTTGATGAGAATGAGATTTAGAAGCATCATCCTGTAAATCAATATTAAAGTAACATTAATTTTCACAAAGAGAATACCTTATTTTCACTCAAAAGCCGAGACAGTGGTGGCAACGCCATCTTGGCATACTTGGAAAGCGACTGCAGGCCATCATCAGACCCGGTTAATCCCCGAATAATATCAACAGCTGCCTTCTTCAACTAATTTATTTGCATAAAACAACACATTCATTACAAAATTTACAAACAAAAATCAAGAAACAATTATTGATATCGAATAATCATGAAAATATTAGTAAGCTAATTTCCTAAAAGATCAATAAATAAGTTCTTTTTCTTTCTACTAGTGACTCAACCCAGCCGTATGAATCTCAATATGATCAGAGAAAGAGAATCCAACTCATGAATTTTAACAAATTAAGCAACCACAAAAGAAAACATAAGGCAGAATTAATTCAATTAAAAAGAGAGAATTAACAAATTAATATAAGAATCACCAAAAATTTTAAAAGTGAATCAAAGAACCTTCTTTATATAGGGAGGATTTTACACATGAATTCCATTAATTAGACACCAGAACGCAAATTCTACCCTAGCCAATGCCAAAAAAATTCAAAAATAAAAAATAAAAATAAAAATAAAAAAAATAAAAAACCTCATAAGAAACTAGAGCTACATCAGTTTATATAATTTTTTTTTTTCACAACTACTTTACTGCAGCTTCTCAGAAACCAAACAGAGTGTTAGAGGAGTGAAAGAAACTTACTGGAGCAGATGGAGAAGATAGAAAATCCAGCAACTCTTCCATCTCGGTGGCCATTGCTGCTCCTCTGGCGTTCTGTGCAAATTTTACATGTATTTATAGATCGTCAAAACGACTGCGTGTTGGTTGCTACGTCCAATCAGCTAAACGCAGCGTTTCAATTATTATGTCCTTACACAATTTTGATAAATGAACTAATGAAGTAATGAAACGAGGTGAACTAAATCCAAATTTAAAAGTAAAATATTCCCTTATACTTTAAAAAAAAAACAACTAAAATAGTCAATTATTCACTTATAAATTTTCTATCATATTACTCATTTTATATAAATGCCAAAAAAACTCATACAAAATTATGTATAATCCAATTATACTATATAGTGATAATTATTTTCCTTGTTTGGTTTTAATTCTAAACCAAATAAGAATATTATTAATTAGGATTCCTGATAGCATTAATATATATTAAATATATTAATCAACTAATTAGGAATTTTATTTTTCAATTAATATTAAATATAAAAATTTAATATTAATTAGGGTAATTTAATTAATATAATTAATACTAATATATTTAATACATATATTAACTATTAATTTGGTAATTTATTTATTACACAATAAATACACATAGGCTAGAATTACCAAATCACCCACCCTTGTCTTTATGAAAAGATCAAAATACATTTTAACCCTTCTTTGATTAAATACACATTCTGCAATCAAACTCTCCTTATGTGTGTGACTCGTAAAGGTGGAAAAGTAACCCGCCCACCGGACTCGACTGCGGCGGGTTACTGTTTAGTGTTGGCTGGGCCTAACCCGCCCGCCCAAGTTTGGCAAGCGGGTTAGGTCCCGCCATTTTCAAAATGGAGTCTGGCCCGCCACGCCCTAACCCTCCCGCCGGGTTAGGTGGCGGGTCAACGGGTTAGCCCGATTTTCCTTTTTTTTTTTTTGGTTTTTTTGTTTTTTGTTTTTTTATTTAACTTTTCAAATAAATAATTATAAATATAATTGTTTTTAATTAACTTTTCAAATATCAATAATTCAATTCAATTTTTTTGTTTGTTAACATTTCAAATATTAATTCAATTTTGATACAATAAAATTATAATATAAGAAAAATTATTCATTTATCAAAAAATAAAATAAGAAATTATAACAATTATTGCCTCGTTAAAAACCTCACCAAGAAAAACCCAATGGGAGAAAAACTTGGTAAAGAAAAAAGAGTGCAATAATTGACAATTAATTTACAAATTACATTTTACAAAACAACTAATTTGGGGGCGGTTCACTAGGACCTCCCTCATCTGTATCATCTATATTACAAAATTGAAACGATTCTACTAAAGTATTGTCGATAACCTCGTATTGATCTTGATGGCGCGATCGTTCCCAATCTCGAAAACATGTGAGGACTTCAATCATTTTTAGAGCAAGTTTAGTCCTCCTTTCATTTAAAATCCTTCCACTTGCACTAAATGTTTGTTCAGATGAGACGGTTGAGACAGGAACAGCGAAAACATCCAAGGCAAGTCTTGATAATACCGAAAAAATACATTTTCTAGCTCTCCAATACTCTAAGATATCAAAGTGACCTGTTGAAAACATTTCGGAGGTTGCCAAATATTGTTGAAGTTCATTACTCTGCGACTCCATGGAGGACAGTATATTAGTTGTTGTTGTTGTTGGTGGTGGTGGTGGTGGTGGTGCTTCTGAAGAGGAGGCTGCGGCTGTGCTTCGGATTCGGGTCCTCTTCGGCCTATTCAGTGCATTCCAAGAGTATAAGTCTTCATTTGTTATTTCTTCTGCTACAACTTCTCTGGATATTTCGCTTCTTTGACTGCGGGTTCCCATACCTGTTTTCATATTGGAAATATACTTCGAAAAAACTATTTTTTACCTCTCCTATTTGATTGACAAATGATTCGGTTTGTAAATTTTCACTTAAATTGTCAAAACGATTTTCTAAACGTGCTAATTTAATTCTAGGATCAAATATAGCACCTAAACAATAAAGAAAAGGAATGGGTTCCCAATATTTCAAAAGAAAAATTTCCATTGCCTTTATTGGTGCATTTAAAATTTCATTGTCTCTGTTTTTTGTAAATAACTCAGAAATTTTTATAATTGTATGTATTACCAATGGACTAGTAGGATAATACACACCAGAAAGTTGTAAAGTGGATTGGTAAAAACATTTGAGAAAAGAATGAAATACTTTAGCTATCTTCCAATCATTTTCAACCAAATAATGAGGACCTCTATTATTTGCTACAAAATAACTAATTATATTAGCATAAGGTAAACATGAATCAAGCATTAAATAAGTACTATTCCATCTAACAGGCATATCTAATGCAAAAGTTCTAGGAGACATATTTGATTTTATACAAGCTTCTTGAAATTCAGCATTTCTTTTATTACTACCAGTAATCCAAGCTAAAGATTCCCTAATTCTATCAATATTTTTTTTAATTGTTTTCATTCCACTTTTCACAATTAAATTAATAACATGACATGCACAACATTGGTGGAAAAACTTCAAATTGTTATATAAAGGATAATTAGTTTGAAAAAAATCTATAGCTTTACTATTAGAACTTGCATTATCTAAAGTTAAACTTATCACTTTATCAATAATATCATAATCTTCTAAAACTTCAACAATTTTATTATAGATTTCTAAACCACTATGATCCACATCCATTAATCTAAATCCTAATAAAGATTTATTTAATTTAAATTCATTATCAAAATAATGACTAGTAACACAAATATAATCTTGTTTAGCTCTACCACTCCAAATATCGGCAGTTAGAGCCACACTAATATAACAAGTATGAAATTTATTTTTTAATTCTAATTTCATTTTTTTAAACAATTTAATTAAATCATTTCTAGTTGCAGTTTTAGAATAACTTTTAAATCCTGGAAAAAATGAATTTTAAACAAATCTTTCAAAATATTTATCTTCAACCATATTAATAGGTTGATCAGCTGCAGCAATATATAAAGCTAACTGTTCCCTATATACATCAGAATTATAACGCCAAGTAGTACCCATATTAGTTATTTGAGTTTGATTACTTTCTCTATTTCCATGTTGATTAATATGTTTATTAGCATGCCTTTTTAAAGTACTAGTACCATTACCTGAATCAGCTTTATAAACATTTGCACAATATTTGCATCTTGCTTTCTTGACTTGAACGCCATTTTCTGTCTCGTAAAACTTGTCGAAATACGCCCAAACGTCGATGTGTGTCTGCTTCGCTTTGATCATAGCAATTGATGATCCCGCCTCACTTGAGATGAAGTTGGACAAGGACGACGATTACGAGGACGACTTCTAGAACCACCGGGAGCTGTTGGAATCGACGGCATATTTTGAGGTGTATCGGATTCGAGGACGGGATTAGGGACAATGGGACTATTTGAATCTCCTGCATTCATAGTAAAATCAGCGGGACTAGGACTAGGATAATAGTTTTCTTCATCATTGAAATTGAGGGGAGAGAAATATATATCCATTATAGTTGAAAAAAAAAATTGATGTAGAAGAAATAAAAATTAAAGAAAGAGAATTGGAATATGGAAATTGGAATTTGGAAAATTGGAAATATGAATTGAAAATTGCAAAAACTAATAAAAATTAAAATAAGAGCAAATTGATAACAAAAAGATTAAGAGAATAAATGAATAATTGAGAGAATAGAGATTTGAGAATATGAGAGAATGAGAGAATTTGAGTTGTGAGAAAAATATGAGAGTTTAGGGCCAATTTATAGAAAAAAATGGGGAAAGAAAATAACGAAAAAGACCCCTCCAACGACTATAAAACGGCTATATTTTAAGGGTAAAAGTGTAATTTAAAAAACTAAATTAATTTTGCATTTTTTTTTTAATTTTTTTTGCCCAACCCGGCGGGTTGGCCATTGGCAACAGCCAACCCGCGGGTTGGCACACCCAACCCGTCTGCAACCCGTCGGGTTGCGGTCCTCTGCAGAGAGGACAAAATAGCAACCCGCGGGCCGACGGGTTGCCATTTTGCAACCCGGCCCGCCCGGGGGTTGCTGGCGGGTTGGGCTCAACCCGGCCCGCCATTAAGGCGGGTCGAGCTCAACCCTCTTTATTACGGGTCGGGTTAGGGTTGACCCGTCTAACCCGGCCCATTTTTTCCACCTCTAGACCGACTCATAGGTTCCTTATCATGTTGATAGTGAGTAATATCACGATTAACCACCAATTAATCATCTCATTATTTATAGGCCAAGATTGGCATCTACCAAGACGTCACAGCCACTCAACAGGTAGAGATTAGCGAAGAGCTGATACTTGTCAACAGTATGGTTACCATGCAATCAACCATTTCATCATACATTATCTCATCAAGGCGGAGGTACAAAAATAATGTCATCCTCTGATCATCTTGATATATTTGGTGTTTGGTTATCGAACTAACAATCGAAACTAAATTGGATTTGAGCGACAACTCAATTCCATTGTGGTCACAGATTTATGGTCGTTGCCATATAATCAAACTACGCAAGGAGATAACTTCTCCTGTAACTAAGAGTGATGAATCCTTTGTTGATCCATCATAGCCATGATATATGTCATGATGTAGCCAATCACCATCGTATTGATAACCCTAAAAAGGATTATGCTAGGCTAGTGTCAAACCACACTACTACGTACACATGACACTCCGATGATCTTAAGTCTTATGATCACATGCACCACCATCTATAAGAGGATTTGTTCCATAGATATTAGGTTTACCTTCTGCATGGAGTTCTCTAATGGGTCAGTCCAGTGAACTTGCATCTAGCAAGCACCCACACATTGCACCAAGTTGTCACCTAACAACTTTGACATATGAGACCTGTCACTATCTTTCAATAAGGTCGTTCAACGTTGTAGTAGCCTTACCACATTATCTATGCCATAGGTCAAAATAATACTGGGCTATGGACGTTTGTAGAACGACCACCATATATGCTTATAGGGATCTCACAATCAAGACTTAAAACGATTGATTCCCTCGTTGTGGTTTTACCATCCTATGGATATATATTATAACATACATGAGATACGAATTACATAATATAAATATTGCCTTTATTAATATATAAACATGATACATTAGAGTCAATTATAATAAATTGATTGGCTCTAGGTCACCTACTCTAATAGGTGTATCAGCTTCGAAGAAAACATGACAATAGCCGACCTATCGAACAACAAGTAACTAAACAACGAGACTAGCAACATAACTAGATGATTCGCCATTTTAGGTACAGAGAGTGAAAAAGAAAGAGATAGTAATGTATGATGTGAGAGCTTTATTGAGCTTGAGTGCTAAAGCGATGTGTAGTGCGCACTAGCTAAGGCCAATAATTCGTTGGAGGTTTTTTTTTTTAAGTGTGTCACGTGAAAACCTAGTATACACTAGTAGCAGGTTGGGAGTGCGAGAGTTGCTATTGCTAAATGGCAAGTCATGATCGTTTGGGCCAATGAGGGTTCAAATTTTAAATTGAGAGAAATGATAACAATGGTGGTTAACAATTAATCCCCAACCCTAGAATTTGATTCAAGCCATGATCAGAGCCGATATTAGAATCTATCGACAGATATAAGAGAGGAAAAATCAAATCAGTGATCGATTCGAAGAATGGAAGAAGAAAACAAATCGAATTAAGGGAGGAAAGATGAATATCGGGAAGGGAACTGTTATTGACAAAAAAGGGCATGACTAGGGTTAGGTTTCTTGAGAATGAAATTGTAGTAGAAAAAGGGTGAAAGCCGAGAGGAATACGAAGAACAAATGAAATCAATAAGATAAGAAAAGGTGGATGCAGAGATTCTGAGAAAGGAGATGTGACTGTGAGAATGTGAGATCCGAGAGGAAGATGAAGAACAAATGAAATTGAATTCCTAATTTATATGAAATGTAAAATTACAAAATAAACCCCAATTTTTGCAAAACTTACATTTGCCCCTAGTTCTCGGTTTCGGTTCCTGAAGTGGTGGAACTATACCGAAACTGCATAGTACTAGTTCCACCAAATATGGAACTAGAATTGACCCTATGAAGGGTCAATTTCGGGTAGGAACTAGAATCAACACCTTGGGTGCTCGTCGATTTTGGTTCTACCCTACAAATTTGCATACCCTTATTGGGTATTAAAGTCAAGGTTAGGTATACTTGGCCCCGACCAAAAAAAATAAACCCTGGATAATTTCCCGATACATAGAGTAATACAATAAACTAGGATTGAATTCAAGGATAGTGGTCTCAACCTTAACCTCGGTTTTTATCATCCCTAAAAGTGGCTATTAAACCACGAGATTAAGTCCTTGGAGGCATTTCTTGCTAATGACTTGTGCCAACCAATTTTTGAATACTTAATGTTAATTAAATAAAGTTTAGTGTAATCAGTAATGTTACTCTTTTCTAAAAATGTTTGAAATTTTGTATTTTAAATGATGTGTTGTTCCATGTGGTATTGATATATCAATTCCAAAGGGTGAGTTTGTTTTAGTATTTTGGATAGTATTTTTGATATTTTTAGAGTTGGGTGGGAATAACGAGGTAGGATTTAAAAATTAACAAAAACACCCCCCTAGGTTTGTTAAATAACTGAACACCCTTATAATAAAAACATTAAAAATTATAAAATTACCCCCACCCACCTATTAAATTTTGGCAGCCAGCCACCACCATTGGAGGGTGGCCGGAGTTGCCGTATTGGCGCACGACCGATTGGATCTGGTCGGTCGTATGCCGAGATGGCCTTTTCTAGTCAGATCCAACGTGGATCTGGCCACCTTCTAGTGGTAGTGGTCGGAATTTGGCAAATGTGGGTGGGCGGGGGTGTTTTTGTCAATTTTTAAACTTTTTTTAGGGGGTGTTTAGTTAAATTAATAAATTTAAGGGGTTTAAAAGTAGTTGAAGAAAATATAATAGTATTTTCAAAATAGGGAAACAAACTGGTATTTTGGAAATAGTATGAATAGGATAGTTAAAAATATTTAAACAAACAGACCCTAATGGCTATATTTGTTTCCCTATTCAAAATACTGTCTTATCCAATCCTATCAAAATACATATTTGTTTCAATATTCTCAAAATTCAATCCTATTCTATCCAACTCAAAATATTTAGATTTTTTTAACCCCTTAGGTTTTGTTAATTTAACTAAACACCCTCAACAATAAAAGTTTATAAATTGACAAAAACACCCCACCCACCCACATATTCCTAGCAGCCGGCCACCATTACCAAAAGGTAATCGGAATCTGCCAAAATAGTGCACGACCGACTGGATGTGGCCGGTTGTGCATCGATCTGGCTTTTTTTGAACCAGAAAATGCCAGATCTACATCCAAAGATCTAGCCGTTGATGGCTAGATTTGGCCACATGTGGTCGTCAACGACGGCCATATCTTGGCCATTGTTGACGGCTAAATGACGGCCAAGATATGGCTATCATCAACGGCCAGATCCATGGTGAATTTGATTAGAAAATGCCAGATCGACACACTACCGGCCAAATCAATGCACTACTGGCCAGATCCAACCGATCGTGCACCATTCCGGTGACTTCCAACCACCATCCTATGGTGGTGACCGGCTACAGACATTTAATGGGTGGGTGGGGGTGTTTTTGTTAATTTTAAAATTGTTATTGTAGAGGGTGTTTAGCTAAATTATCAAATGTAGGGGAGTAAAAATAATATAAATATTTTCAAAAAAAAATTTCCAAAAATTTACCTAACACATTTTCAAATTCAAATCCTATTCTCATAATAACAACCCAACTTAACTTTTTTGAAAATACTATTCTAAATACTCTACCAAACACAGCCAATAGTATCATATTCCAAATTGGATAGGGTTTTAAGTTGGTTATATAAGACAACTTAAAAGTAGGTTTAATAAGAGAATTCATTCAATCAAAAATTGAGAGAATTTTTTAGAGAGAAAGACCCTAGCAATTGGGATTTCCTTTGATTAATCTGGAAGCCTCTCTGTGTGGTTACTGAAATGTGATTCTGCCCTTGAATCGAGTTACGAAGAATCAAAGAGAAGGAGCCTCCAAACGAAAGTAAGTAATTCACTACCTTGTATGTGAATTAACATGTAAAATAATTAAATCAATACCTGGATCATGGGATTAAGGTTTAATAAAAATTTTAAAAGACTATTCCGCTGCATATTTTGATCAAATTATACCTTACAACACCTATGTTCCGATGAAGCGAAAGTGAGATGGATTTCAAGAGGTGGTAACACGTCGGTTGCTGATTCATGGCCGAATTAGAAAAGTGTGGAGTATATGGAGTTGCTTTTGGGTAACGACTTGAAATGGCCAAGAATGACATTGGATTTACAAAGTAGTAACAAGATTTTGAATTTAGGGATCCATTGTATTCTACATTTGTAATTTTTGTAAGCACTTAGGGGTATTAATGTGCAAATTTAATGCTCGCAAACCACAAATCACTAATAGCTAGTGATAAGTATACTCCCAAGGTCAATCTCTCGCAGAATTGCAATGGTCAAAATTTTGTATTTATTTTCTTTAACAACCAAAATAAACAATTAATTAAATCCTAAACACTCTGACCAAAAGATTGATTAGATTAATCTAAAATAAAATTGTAAATTAATTAAATTAAAAAATGCAATATGCTGAATGCAAATTAAATCTATGAGAGCGATAGTGGGGATTTAGCTAACTTCTCAATCATGTATTGGAATATTTGGCAAATAAAACAATTAAATCCTAAGTTCAGATTGATGATTTTTCCCCTAAGCCACAGAGAATTCCAATGATAAATCATATTCTCCGTTTATAATTAACTAATTAATTTCTATGATCAAGTTGTTAACTACTTAATCGTAATTAATTTGCACAAGGAAATCACACAACAATCCAAATCAAAACACTGATCATGTATTCAATTTGAACTCTTGTTTAATGAAACTTAATTAAGACAAGATGATCACTAGAACCCTAATTCTCAATTTTAATTATAAAAAGTAGTCGGTCAGCCAACAAATTATAATTAAGATCATGAAGTACAATTAAACAAGATACAATCTAAAACTTTCAAAAAACAAATCACCAAATACCCAATATAATCATGGTAGTCAAACTAAACACCCACAATATATTTAATTGCTCATAATTAAACTCAAACCAATGAATTATGAATGAAGAACTAATTATATTGCAAATTAAGATAAAATTGAAAATAAGTCACCTAGGAATCGAAGTAGAGTGATCATCTTCCTTCTCTCTGTGGTTGAAAACTCACAATTTTTTCACACTAAGAACACACTCTCAAAAATGTAAAGACATCCAAAAAAAAATCCACACACGTCCCCTCTTGTGTTAAAAGTATGTATTTATAGCCTAGGGTTTTCTAAGAGTATGATTAGGAATAAAACAAAAGGAAAAATCAGGTAAAGACTAACAAAATATGCGCACTTAAGGTTTCTGGACACTCACTGTAGCGACTACAATTGTCCTGCAGCGATCACTCAATTGGCTTCACATTTGACTTCTCAAAACATGCTCATTGCGACGACAAAAATGGCTGCTGCAATGATCGTTTTTTTCATCCAACGAGCCCGATATCTTTAAAATTAGACAAAGTCATCAACATAAAAATTATAGATCTTTGAATCAGATTTCTAATGCCACAAGAATCATCCAATTCCGAGGTCCAAAACTCAAGTTATGGTCAAAATACTAAAACACGTACACGATTGAAGAAATTTCCAAGATTCGAATTTCACCTTCAAAACACCACGTTTCAACTTCAATTCTCGACTCGTTTTGCACGATTTCTTCCAAATGCATTTCAAAAGCCCCTGTACCTAAAAAATGGTAAAAACCACCTCAAAGTAACATATTCTCGGTAAAACACACAAATAAAAGCCAAAAACATAACAAAATACTAAGATAAATATTGGTTTATCAAGTATATCTATAAATTTATGTAAATAGTATGGGGTATATTTATTATTTTTCTGAATAGTAAGGGTGTCTTTGTAATTTGATGGAACATGGTCGGGTACCTGGAATGGACCGATTCCAGTTCGAAGGGCTTGGGCTAGGTTCCCAAACTTGCCCACCCCTAAATTACCCAGTTTAGGCCGAAAAAAAAAAAAAACACCGGATTTCGTTGGACCTAACTTTTGGCCTCTTCGCATTCCACTGCTTACAAATTTTAAGATTCAATGTCTTAATAACCATTTATTTTCCAGCTCTAGTACAACCTCACACAATTATAAGATTGGATTATATAAAATATTATTAACCTTTGATTTTCTTTCAACTCTTCTATTATAAAGCACTCGCATGTCAATGTATATGTTTTGTATTTTTCTTCTTCATTCCAAAAAGTTTGTCAACAATTTCCATGCCTTGATGGTAGTATCATTCATTCTCCTTTTTAAAAGAAAAGCAAGAAATGAATACAAACAAAATAATAATAATAATAATAAAGAGAAAGAACGATTCAATTTTATCTTATGATTGAATATAGAGTTTATCAATAAAACAACCATTGTATTTTATAATTTCAAATTATTATTTTTCTCTAATAATTAAATTCTTCACCTATTCAAAATAGAAGTATTAATCGGTGCAAGTTTGATTTTATGTTCAGTTTTTCCTACTTTTAATCTTTAATTTTTAACATATCGATTATTTCTTTTAAATTGCTCCCACTGAAACAAATAGTTGGCTCCTTGACTCCGTCACTACAAGGAGGTGGTGATACTGCTAATAGTAAGTTGCTAGGCTGTAATACGTAAACTCCATCAGGTTAAATCCATAATCTACCCAGAAAGAGGCTTGCTGCTTTTTTTAATAGGGAACCGATGGTAATATGCTTAAAGAATTTACTAAGTTGTCTCATTAATATTATTTTTATTAGAGAAAATCAACCTCCAAGCATGGTTTTAAAACCCGGACCGGCCTGGCTAGTTTAACCGGTTGAACCGAGACCCGAGGCCTCCTTCGAGTCGGGTTACACTTTCAACTGTTTCAAGTTTGAAATCTTGCAAACACACCCCTGATTAATACAAAGTAGTCCCTGAAGGTTTGAAATCTAACAAACACACCCTCTAGCCAAATGCAAATCGATGGTGACCTCCCCTTTTCCGGTGAACTTCCACCTTCCCTTGCTGTCGAAAACCACCTTTTGACTTTCTCCAAGGCCATGACACTTCAACTCCCACCGCCGCGCGATGTTTCATCGTCCAATAATTTTTCTTCCATTTCCCGGCATCGATCGGCCTTCTCCGGCATCGAGAGGCTTCCTCAGCCACCGATCTACCTTCTCCCAAGTCCCTTGCCATCATTCACGAAGAACCACAGTCATCTCGCCAAAAAAAGTCACCGCGACCTTTGACTTCCACCACGGATCTGCCATTTTCGGCGATGCCTCAACTTGCCACATCACTCGATCTTCCCTCCCTGGTGTGTCACCACCAATTTGCATTTAGTCAGGGGTTGTGTTTGCTAGATTTCAAACCTATAGGGTCTGATGGTATTTATCAAGGGTGTGTTTGCTAGATTTTAAACCTGTTAAATCATTGGTTAAACCAGTTAACCCGTGACCTGGTCACCTGAACGGGTCACCCCCGGGTCGAGTTTTAAAACCTTGCCTCCAAGACTTGTTTATTGGGGCAAGGTATACCTATTCCAAACCTAGCCTTGGCCAGGTTTGCTATTTAACCTTGTCTCCATGGAAAATTCCTAGGATCTTGGGTAAATATCCAAGCCCCAGGACACCTAGTAAACCTAGGTACCCAGGCCTGCTAGGTAATTTTGCCATCCCTAGCCTCTTTCTTCAGTTGGTCACTTGAGTTTGATCCTTGAGGGTAGGAATTAGTATAGAGGTTCAAAAAATGCTTTGTGCAATAACTCACTTCTATCCTTTAAAGAAAAAAAAAATTCACTATTAAGGAAAATGTTCATATTCTGTTAAAGATTTTGTCATAACATGGACTTTTTATTTCTGGGCATTAATGTAAATTCATAAAATGGAATGCGAAATTCACAAAAGAATAAATAATAAATTGTAGCATAAAATACATATTTTCTATTAGTTATCCTTATTAATACACAGCTAATATTGTATTTGTATATACATTTATTTTATAGCTAAATTGCTAAAGCCCATTGCCAATTTATAGTTAAACACTTGATAAACTCTGATAAATAAATTAGACACAAGTTTATGAGTGTTTTTAATGTTATTAAAAACGTTTTTACATAGTTAATTTTTATAACATAAGTGAAAATCACAGTCCTCCTCCTACATAAGATTCATGTACTATGTTGAATTGGATTACATTGGTTATGCCACTAATTCATACTGTTATTATGGCTAAATTTATTTGGATTTAATTAATGCACAACATTAGTCCAAACCCATGTCTTCGTAAGTCTTTGTAATTTTATTGAAAGTGTGTTTTACACAAGATTCCCTGACATAGTGCTTCTTTTATATGTGAGGAGCAGGTAAATGAAACGGTTTTCCACAATAGATGATTCTGACTTCTCTATCGTAGTAATTTAAGCCTTGCAGCTTGTTAATACAAGCGCGAACACAATGCAGAACAATAAAAAGATGCCAAAGAGTGTTCTTGGTTTTTACCCTTGCCACTTTGTCTTCTTCCAAATATAATCGATTTGATAATAAAGTCAATTCACAAGAAGCAATAATATATGTTTATTGATCAGTTTCTAGTCCATCTTCCAGCCTCAGCAAACGATGCCACCTTAGCTTTATTGATAATCGATCTTTTTAGTAGCCAAGCACACAAAACAATCACAATAAAACAAGCCACCGCAACCCCTCAAATAACTGCTACTTTCACTCTAAAACTACCATCACTGCCACCATCTTCATTACTCTCCCAAATCCTAACGCCCCCAAAACCAGAATCATTGCCAATTAACCACCCACCACCATTGATATTAGAGAAGAACTTGTAACTCTCATTCCGCACAAAGCAATGTCCAGAAAACACAGTGCCTCCTTCTCTGCTACCACAACGCTCATACAGCTTTTGAAAGCCTTTCCCCACACAAATTTCACAGTCTTCAGGTGACACATCGTGGACACACTCAACAAGACCTCAATAAACTTCAGTTGAATTCCCAGATGGGGCCTCGACCTTCCTAGTTGAAAACCTGAGGTGGATGGCCATTTTGATATCAGCTCTAAGTCTCAACATAAGAGTCTCAGCAGTCGGTTCCATGACTTTGGTTTGGTTATGGCAAGACCAATAATTGATAGTGTCAAGATTTGCGTATTGAGAAGAGAAGTAGTGAAGGTAGCAACCATCAAGCCAAGCTGTTACGGCGGTGGCATTTGGGCAGTGAATGGAATGGTTTCTTTGGCCATTTGGGCACAGAGTGTGCATGTTGCCAGGATCAAATTGGGGAAGCATTGCATGACAATAAAGAGCCGGTCCAGCCCAATATTAGTGGTTGAGGTGATGAACCGAGTTTCTGTTAATTGAAGGGTGAGATAATCAATGACGATTTGAATGGATTTGTTGTGAAAGAGAGCATTTTTAGAGGGTGGGGTGCAGTTAAAAGATAATACAGACGGGGTTGGAGAATGATGTGTTGTAACTACAACATACATAAATAGCAAGTGCACTAGCCGCACAAAGTAATAAAGTGATGAGTGAGTATCGTTCCCACGAGGATTGGTTGCTAAGCACTAATTTTTCTAAGTGTTTTTCAAGTTGGAGCAATCGAATTTGTTTGGATTAACGGGAGAGAAGTAAACTAAAACAAAAAATATGCTAAATGATAAAAAACTAAATTATGAAAGCAAGAATTAAAAACAAGGATAATATCAATTTAACAAACGGTTAGGGTTTTGACTTCATTCGAACTCTATGGATTAAGCCTACGGATTATGCTAATTCCACATTCACATGCACAAATTGTAAATCGAATTCTCTAAGTTGTTAAACATACCTTCTCAGGCTATGAATTCCTACTTTTCCCTCTTACACTTCCACACCCAACAAATTGAAGAATAATAGATCCAAGTTCATTAAGCTAAGGGAATCCTAGATTGATTTCATTGATTCTCAAATCTATCTCTAGCATTTAATACTACAATGGTGATTACCCAAGAAGCTTAATATGATTCATTTCTCAATCTCATCATATTCATCAAATAAAATTCCATTAAAAACAGAATAACCACACAATATATGCAATAGAATATGGAAGTAGCAATAATCAATTCATTAACCCATAGAAATCCGAACTTAATCAAAACCCTAACCCAAAATGGGTTAGTTCATAACTGAATCAAAATACACAGCAAGAAAAACAATAAATGTAATAGCTGCTGTATACTAATAAATTACATGTACAATAATAAAAGTAAATGGGCCCAAAAAAATTTTCTTGTATTATGCATATACATTCTTTGTACAAAAGAGTATCATTTACAAAATGTCATTCAAAACAGGGGACAGTGTGGCTATTGCTCCTTCGCTTGCCGACGCCCAACTGACTGCAACATCACCTAGATCCTGCAACCGCAAAGGAAAATAACGGGGTGAGCACAAAATAATGCTCAGTAAGTAAGTCATCTACTTGTCTATCCCCGTAACTATTTCTCTTAATTCTTTCCTTACACTATTTCTGTTTCTGTTTCTCTTTCACACAGCTTTCTTTTTATTAACCTCTGGTATATGTCATGGCCTCATCTTGCCGAAGGCACGGCCGGGTGGAGTTCACACAACGCCAACCCACTCTTCGTGACTTTCAGGTGGAGATCACAAAGCATCAGCCCATTCTCATAACTATCGGGTGGAGATCACAAAGCACCTACCCGTTTTTCATAACTATCGGGTGGAGATCACAAAGCACCTACCCGTTTTTAGTGCTCTTCTCATTAACTCTACTCTAGCACTTCTCATTCTCTCTACTCTTAGAGTAGTTCATTCACAAAGTTTTCTACTCTTTCTTAAGTCACTCCTCAATCCACAATTAATGCATATGGATGGTTCATCACCACTAATGCACTTATGAGATGCCAACATGCAATATTGCAAGAATTTAGGCTTATTACTCATACTCAAACCTCTCTTAGGCATTTCATCAAACAACTCAAGTGCATATAAAAACTTTACTATAACAATAGCTCTATTTCTTTCTCTAACCATCCCAAATGGGAGAAAAGTCCCTCACATAGCTATAAATCCTGCCAAGGAATAACACTTCTAAAAAGGTTTACTCAAAACCTTCCAAACTTCATCTCAACTACATCTTCTCATCACATATCAACACTTCTCTTAAATGAAGTGTATTCAATCACAACATGGATAAATAATCTCAATTTCATAGCATATAACATGCATACATAATTGCTATTAAATCTCTACTCCAAAAAGTTCTCAAACCTCAACTTGGGTGGGGATTTACTTACCTTGTAATGGAGAACTCTCACTAGTACTTTCTTTTCCTATTGCTTGCTTGACTTTTCTCTACCCTTTAAAAAATAAAACCATACAACTTTAATACACAAATATATACAAAACCTCACATCCAAAGCAAGAATCCTTACCTTAGGATGCCTTAGATTGATTTTCTACCCCAATCACTCCAAAAAGCCCTCTAAAAATCCTTGAACTAATGAAAGAGGAATTGAGAGGAAGTAGGAAAGGAGAATGGCGGTGGAGAAGAAGAATGAAAGGTTTGCAATGACTTAAATCCTTCTAACTCAACTTATGGGCAAGCATTCCCATTTTGCCCTTACTCTTCCTTGGAAATTCCATCTATATCCTTTGATTCATTACAATCACACCCCCATACCAACATATTCTCCATGAAATTTTCTTACATTTTACTCCCTTTTTTCCTACTAATTAGGGGTAGAATGGTCAAATTGCCTTTAGGGAAGAAAATGTCTAAAACTTAAAAAATCAAACTCAGCCGACTCTTCGCTACGGCGAAGAACTTTCTTCGCCCCGGCGAAAACTTACAGCAGCTACACCATGGTTGTAACACCTCTTCGACGCGGCGAAGCTTCTTCGCCCCGGCGAAGCCTGTAACACCAAAATTCGTCAAGTCTTCATAATTTTCAAGGCAACCACTCAACCAAACCAATACCTCCATTCAACTAAGGGCCAACCAAATAATATTAATGATAAACCGACTCAAATAAGAGCAAAATAACAAACATTAGCTACATACCTCAAGTGGGGCGTTACAATAAACACAAGGTTCAACATATTGAAATGCAGAGAAAAGAGTAGAGATCTCCCCTAGTTAAAGAATCCACAAGATTCAAGCTCAAATCTTCTCTCAAAATCTCAAATCTATCCAAAACTCAATGAGAACAGACGAAAGCTGTACGACCCCTACGAAAATGGTAAAGTTTTTCTTTTTATACCTCGCCCAAAGACCTAAAACTTTCCTAAAATAAAATTGTGCGTTTTGGAAAAACTAAAATTCGTAGACTTCGCCGCAACGACGAGGAAAAAAAATGAATCTCGTGCTTAACAGTTTTCACCGCGGCGAACCTTCATGAAGAATTCTTAAATTATAAAATTGCCCTCCGCTTACTTCTTTGCTTGAATCTTCGGTCTGTGATGGTCTCCCATGGGAACAAGCTTCATAGTGTTTCACTTTGCTTCAGAACTCTCCCAACTTCTGAGATCCGCTTACTCCTGAGTCCAAAAACTCCAATTCACTCATTATTTGCTCAAAATGTCCATTTTGGCCTGAAACACAAAATGTAAGGAATTAAGTAGCAATTCAGGCATAAATGAACTAAGAAGTATCTAAAATCCGGCCTAAAAGCTTAAATAAAACAGTATAATCCTCGGATTATCAAATACCCCTAAACTAAAAACATGCTCGTCCATGAGCATCAGGTACGAAACTCAAAGAAAGAAAACAATAAACAACCAAAACACAACATAACAAAACTAGAAATGAACAAACAAAAATTAGACTCAACTCAACATACGAATTGCCTAGAATTTATACAAGTCTCAAAGGTTGTTGAAAAATTATTACTAGAAGAATGTTCAACACTCCAAGAAGTTATAAGTTACATCGACTATCTTTCTCTATTGGTCCCCCGAGTAGGTGATCCCCACTTCAATCCACCTTCCGACTTCCCGGATTATTTTATGCAGACATGCAAAGTTTATCAAATGGCGGTAGACTCCATAAGCCTAAATATCGAACTAGTCTCCACTAATGAGGATTAGACATCGTTAAGAATCAAAAGGTCTTCGCAAGCTTGTAACGTTAGGCTCGGGTAGTGGGCTCTAAAGGAAAGGAAAGGATAAACAAACAAGAGAACTTGATTTCCTTAAAGCAAACACTAAGACTTAATCCAACTCCCATTTCCTTTCTCAACCATCACTCAAAATGTCAACCATTTAACTACCTTCAACCATGAACAATTCTTATTTTTGCTATTGCAATGCAATTCTTGAAATAATAATTTTTTTTTATTTTTTTATTTTTTTATTTTTTTATTTTTTTATTTTTTATGGAAATAACAACAATCTCAATTTGAGGTTAAATACCTCTCTTATTCTTCTTGCCCTTCTCACAACCCCCAAACTATTCTTTTAGTTCATTCACACAACTCTTTTCTTTGTGTTTGCATTAGGTCCAAGATTCTCCTAAAGGGTATGATAAAGTGTTTAGGGTAATTAGATTGGACACTTTTTGGTTTGCAAGGAAAAATAAAGCAATGATGATCTCATAAGGCTCAAATGAGTGACTAGGGAAAGATTCATTCATGGGTCGGCTGGAAAGGTTCAAACATTCCGAAAAATGCCTAAATCATTTCCTCAACAATGTCTATTCCTAGGATTTCGCCGCAAGCATTTCTCTACTAGGTTCTAGAGTCCACTAACATTATCAAAACTTTACCTAACCACATAAAATGAATCTAAGCATGCCGAAATAAATGAAAATGGTGGTTGAACCACTCAACAAACCTCAATCAAAATTCAGTCAATCAACATAAACTTGAAGCAATGCTTAACATTTTTCAACAATAAAATCCCAACAACCCTATTCTCATCATCGATTTATACTATTCATCATTGGCATACATAACAAAACATGAAAATAAAATAAACACAAATAAAAAATTTGAAATTTTTCCTACCCCCAAACTAAAGATGACATTGTCCCCAATGTCACATTATGCACAATTTAAGAATAGAAAAACAGAAATTTACAAAGGTACGAGATAGTTCCCTGATTAATCCGTGAAGTTGAAGTTCCGCTCAACAGCATGCACACCCGGTCCTTGGCTTTTTCATCACCAAATTCTGAAAAACAATTGAAAAATTGTGGTGGCCACTATATTAGAAAAGTTCACTGACTAATGTGAAAATATTACAACCCTAATCTCGCCTTTTCAACTACTAGGAAACTAAAACAAAATTTAAACAATCCAAAACAAAAAGCAAATTAGTTCACTGTTCGAAATGAAAATACAAAAACAACTAAAACAAACAAAAATAAAATACAAAAATAGTTGTTCAGGTTCATTCTTCAGCATCCTCGTCTCCCTCGGCGTCGTCCTCTTCTGAGTCGGAACCCATCCATTCATCTAAATCCCAGTCAGCCCATTGGAATTCCAAAGTATCAACGTTGAGCTTGGTGAAACAACTGTTTTGCATGTCATACATCATCTGGGTCTACTCTGCCAACCAATCCTAACATTTTGCCATCCGTTTCATCTAACCCATCATCTGCTGCATCATTTCCCTCATAGTGGCTGTGGAACTGGATGATGTGGCAATGCCTTATGTGGTTCTTTGTCGTTTTGTCCCAACGCTAGGTTGCTCACTGTCTGCACGTTCAAGATGCTTGTGATAATAGTCTGAGTCGAGAACTGGGGCAGCATGGATAAGTGGCTCATCATCAACTGCCTCGATGCCTTCTCGAGTGCACAACTCTGTAATGAGATGTGGGAAAGGGTAACTCTCTCGCCCTAGTTTGGTTGCATGCTGAATGTTGTTCAAGATGATTTGTCCCACATCCATTCTCTTTCCTGTGGTAATAGAATAGAGCAATAATGCCTTCTCATAATTCATCGTGATATAGTGCGTCTCCGGCATCATCCTCGCAAAAATAAAGTACTGCCACAACCAAGCTACTGGTGTCAAATTAGTTCCCTTGATGCTCTTCCTGCCCTTTTTTTAAATCTCCCAAGTGGTATCTGGTTTTGTAATGACCGGAAGAATAATATCATCCTTAAACTGTGTCTTCCTAAAATCCTCATAATCATTACGGTCAATCTTAGGCACGTTATAAAAATCATTGATGACCTTCGCATTAAATGCCACATCAGTACCCCTCACAAACACAACACCAAATTCACACTCCGGGAGGTTGGCATAAAACTCTCGCACTATTGGCTCTACGGCCGCATGTGCAGGTGCACTCATAAATAATTCCCAACGTCTCCCTCGACTCCAATCCATAGCCTGGCTCGCGGTCAATCCACGCTCAAGAATAAATCCTTTATCTTTCTTTTGGATTGCCCTTCATATCGTTTCCGAGCCTTGTCATTCACAAATCGGTTGTCCACTTTTTTTCCTTTTCCTTTCCCTTTGGACAACACTTTGAGCGGCATTTTTTTCCAAACTCCACTTCAACTCAACAATTCAACTTAAAAATTCAACCCAAAATGCCCTATGAACAACCACAATCAATTCTGCAATAAAAATAACACTTCCAAAATTCACACCTAGATCCCCAAACTACAATTCTTCCAAACTCAACCAAACATTTAAAAATTCAAAACCCACACTCCTAAACACCACAACAATCAAGATCTATATTTCTTAAATCACAATCAAAGCACAAACACTACAAAAAGTTCCACAACTCAATCAATCAATCAAAACTTTCAGATCTGCAACTCTAAACTCGAAATTGTGCAATTAAAAACTTAGGGAACTGGAAATCTTACCAAAACTAGGGAGTATTCACCACCAAATTAGCCAAAATCAGCCTAGATTGCAAAATCCCCAAATTCTTGAACCCACAATTTTCTTCAATTTTTCGCAAAGATCTTCATTAGAACGAGTTGTTTTGGTGTTTAGGAAGGTTAAGAAGTGAGAAACTGATAAGAATTCATAATATCTATATATTTGTTATATTTCCTCATGTTTTAATGGTTATAAATGCTTAAATCTTGGATTTTGATTATGTTTCGTATTTTGTGGAGTAGATTGAGGAGTTAAATCAAATTGAATTCAAAATCAAGAGATTTGAAGAGAAAAAATCGAAGCTCAAAAAGAGATACATTCCAGAAGCGGATTTTGCTTAAAGCGTGGGCACGTCCTGTTTTCCCAGAATGTTCACAAAAGTAGTCAGCAGATAAAGTGTAGGCGCGCCTTACTGGATCCAAGGTTTTTGACCTAGGGTTACGAATTTGTTGGAGAAAAAGATATGTATGACAGCTGGAAAGATTTATTTACCCATTCTTAATCTCTAGGATTTGCCAAGACTCCCTATTAAGGTGGGATTTGCTTTTAATTAGTTTCCTGATCTAGATAGGGTAACTATTATTAGATGGAGTTATAAATAGGGAGATTATTCACAAGAAAAAGGGACATCGATCTCTACCTCTCTCTCTTCTCTTTTCTTTAGGCGTTCTTTTAATTATGAGTAGCTAAATACTTTTCTTCCAGCTGAAGGATAATTGAAGTTTTGGTTCTTCAAGATTTGTGAGATCTAAATAATTTTCAGTGTTCTTTTATTTCTTCACTATTTATATATCTTCTATGTTTATTAACAATTATTGTCTTGATTGATTGATGCAAAGGGCCCGTTGTTCAATTATCAGGTTGATAAATTGACATTTAGAACTTTAAATCCGTAATTGTTTAAGTGTTCTAATATTAGTGGTAAAATAACATAGTTGATTATAAAGGGATTTTCGATTTATGTTATGAAGATATATAATCTAGTCTAAATGAATCGAGCTTGTGTATTTGTTGGCTAGAATTGGTAGTCTCTCTAATTATTAATGTTGTCGATAGATTAAATCCTAAGAGCTTGTTTAAGGTTGTTTATTAACAAGGGAAGTAATCAAAGAGCTTGTTTTGGTTATCGAGAAAGTAAGGAGAGATAGGTTGTTAGAGCTTGTTAATAACCATAACCAATTTAGTGAAGAATAAAATATTTTATCCTTGTATCTGTGATCAATTCTCTGAACCAATTCTGAAATTATACCTTTGGTTGGATATTTGCCTGATATTGATTTCTCCTTAATTTTTAGTTGATTATAATTGCTTCCTTTTTATTTCACTTCGAAATTTCAAAACCCCCATTTTCTTTGCTTTAATTTTTATTAAAATAAATCTACCAAATCTCTGTGGATACGACCTTGCTCATCACTGTTACAATTTGTATTTTTGAGAGTGAGAATTTTATTATTTGTTGGATTCGACACGCACCAGAAACTTTGCTGGGAAATCACTGGGAAGGCTCTGGATTGAAGATGGAAAAGGGTTGCTCTCGGATGTGTTTGAAATGCTTTGCGAAAAATAAATGGTCGCGGTGAGTATTTATAAAAAGCAGGTTTCGCCGCGGCGAAGTTCTTCAATTCAAAAACCCTAATTTTTAACCCAGTAGATGCCGTGGCGAAGACAATTTCTTCACGGCGAAGTTCTTCAATTCAAAAACCCTAATTTTTAACCCAGTAGATGCCGTGGCGAAGACAATTTCTTCACCGCGGCGAAAAATTACAGAAGCTCATCACCTCGGCAAAGAACAATCTTCGCCGCGGCAAATTTTCCTTAGTGAATTTTGCCCAACTTTCTTCGTCGCGGCAAAAAAATACAGAGGCTCATCGCCTCAGCGAAAAAAATTACTTTGCCGCGGTGAAGTCTGGGACTTTCCGACTTCCATTTTTTTGCAAAATGTGCTTCGCCGCCGCGAAAACTGGAAGAATTGCATTTTTCGCCTTGATTCGATAATTCACCTGAAACACCAAAAAAAAACACACAAATTAGATTTCATCTAAAAATCATAAGAAAACTAAACAACTTCAAAATAATAAATAAACAACAACAAATGAAAACACTTGGGTTGCCTCCCAATGAGCTCTTGTTTACAGTCGGAAAGCTCGACTCTCTCAAGTTCTCATGTCGGAATGTCCAACCGGAGGGGAATTCACTTGCAACTCATCACTTCGTCGATGTATGGCTTCAACCTCTAGCTATTGACCTTAAATGTGCCTTTTTCTTCATGTGACACCTCCACCGCTTTGAATGGGTAAACTCTTGTAACTATGAAGGGTCCGGACCATCTAGACCTAAGTTTTCCTGGGAAAAGCCTAAGTCTAGAATTAAACAATAACACTTTCTGACCCACTTCAAAGTTCTTCTTCCTGATATGCTTATCATGCCACTTCTTGGTCTTTTCCTTGTACATTCTAGCATTCTCATAAGCTTCGTGACGGAACTCATCAAGTTTATTCAAAGTCAGCATCCTTTCTTCCCCAGCAGCTCGTAAATCCATGTTGAGCTGCTTCATTGCCCAGTAGGCCTTATGCTCGAGTTCTACCGGCAAATGACATGCCTTCCCATAGACCATCCTAAATGGAGACATACCAATCGGAGTCTTAAATACAGAGCAGTAGGCCCATAATGCATCATCCAACTTCCGTGACCAATCTTTCCTCGATGCATTGACTGTCTTCTCTAAGATTCCCTTTAGTTCTCTGTTTGATAGTTCCACTTGTCCGCTAGTCTGTGGATGGTAGGGTGTCGCAACTCTATGTTTCACCCCATATTTCCCCAAAAGTGCATCCAATTGCCTGTTGCAAAAATGCGATCCTCCATCACTAATGATTGCCCGTGGTACTCCAAACCTTGAGAAAATGTTATTTCTTACAAAATTAACCACCACCTGGGCATCATTGGATGGCAATGCAACTACTTCCACCCATTTTGATACGTAGTCCACCGCTATCAAAATGTACATATTCCCGTAAGAATTTGGGAAAGGACCCATGAAGTCAATTCTCCATACATTGAATAGCTCAACAACTAGGATATTGTTTAGTGGCTTCTCATCTCGCTTTGAAATATTCCCACTTCATTGACATCGGTCGCATTCCTGAACTAGCCGGAAAGAATCCTTGAAAAGGGTGGGCCAGTAAAACCCAGATTGAAGAACCTTGGCTGCTGTCCTAGCTCCTTCAAAATAGCCACCTACTTCCCTCTCATGAAAATGCCTTAGAATACTCTCTATTTCCTCTTCCGGAACACACCTACGTATCATCTTATTAGTACAGTGTTTATAAAGAAATGGCTCTTCCCAGAAGTAGTATTTCAAATTTGAGAAAAACTTCCTCTTTTGTTGGAAGGTCATGCCGATGGGGAGCACTCTCGCTGATAAGTAGTTTGCAAAATCTGCATACCACGATGCTTCCTCCACTCTCATCAATTTCTCATCTGGGAAAGTTTCTCTGATTTGGGTTTCTTCTTCATTTCCCTGAATTGGTCGTTCAATCCTTGACAAATGGTCCCAACCCTTTCTAATCTCGTATCTCGTATCTCCAACTCAAACTCTTGTAGCAACAAGATCCATCTTATCAACCGAGGTTTCGCTTCTTGCTTTGCCAATAGGTGCTTGAGTGCTGAATGGTCTGTGTAGACTATCACCTTGGCACCTAGCAAATATGAACGAAATTTATCAAAACCAAAAACCACAGCCAACAATTCATTTTCGGTGGTGGTGTAATTCAATTGTGCATCAGTGAGTGTTTTGCTAGCATGCTGAATTATATGCAACACTTTGTTTTTCCTCTGTCCTAACACTACTCCTAGTGCAAAATCACTAGCATCACACATCAATTCAATGGTAGTCCCCAATGGGAGAACTACAATAATAGGTGCAGACACTAATAATTTTTTTAGAGTTTGAAAGGCATGCATGCATTCATCATTAAAATCAAAAGCAACATCTTTAATCAGTAAATTGCAAAGGGGTTTAGAGATCTTAGAAAAATCCTTGATGAATCGTCTATAAAACCCGCATGCCCCGAGAAACTTCGAACTGCTTTAACATTGGACGATGGTGGCAGCTTCTCAATCACGTCCGTTTTTGCTCGATCCACTTCTATTCCATCCTTTGAAATTCTATGACCAAGCACTATTCCTTCTTGGACCATGAAATGGCACTTCTCCCAATTGAGCACCAAGTTCATCTCCTGACATCGTTGCAAAACAAAAGAGAGATTAGATAAGCAATTATCAAAGGACGAACCAAAAACAGAGAAGTCATCCATGAAGACTTCTATAAACCGCTCCACCATATCTCCAAAGATCGACATCATGCATCTTTGAAATGTGGTTGGTGCATTACACAACCCAAAGGGCATCCTTCGGTAAGCAAAGGTGCCATAGGGACAAGTGAAGGTCGTCTTCTCTTGATCTTCAGGAGCGACAGCAATCGATTATATCCTGAATAACCATCCAAGAAACAGTAATAAACATGTCTTGCTAACCTCTCCAACATCTAATCAATGAAAGGAAGTGGAAAATGATCCTTCCTTGTCGCTTCATTTAATTTTTGGTAGTCAATGCACACTCTCCATCCCATAACCGTCCTAGTTGGTGTCAATTCATTGCTCTCATTCTTTATCACGGTGATACTTCCCTTCTTCGTAACCACTTGCACAGGACTCACCCATGGACTATCAGAAATGGGATAAATTATTCTCGCATCTAGAAGTTTCACCACCTCCTTTCTCACCACTTCTTTCATCAAAGGATTCAATCTTCGTTGTGGTTAAACTCTAGGCTTGATATCATCCTCTATGAGTATCTTATGCATGCAAAAAATGGAGAAATGCTTCTAATATCTTGCAATAGCTGCTGTACACTAATAAATTACATGTACAATAATAAAAGTAAATGGGCCCAAAAAAATTTTCTTGTATTATGCATATACATTCTCTGTACAAAAGAGTATCATTTACAAAATGCCATTCAAAACAGGGGACAGTGTGGCTATTGCTCCTCGCTTGCTGATGCCTAACTGACTACAACATCACCTAGATCTTGCAACCGCAAAGGAAAATAACAGGGTGAGCACAAAATAATGCTCGGTAAGTAAGTCCTCTACTTGTCTATCCCCGTAACTATTTCTCTTAATTCTTTCCTTACACTATTTCTGTTTCTGTTTCTCTTTCACACAACTTTCTTTTTATTAACCTCTGCTATATGTCATGGCCTCATCTTGCCGAAGGCATGGCCGGGTGGAGTTCACACAACGCCAACCCACTCTTCGTGACTTTCAGGTGGAGATCACAAAGCATCAGCCCATTCTCATAACTATCGGGTGGAGATCACAAAGCACCTACCCGTTTTTCATAACTATCGAGTGGAGATCACAAAGCACCTACCTGTTTTTCATAACTATCGGGTGGAGATCACAAAGCACCTACCTGTTTTTCAAAACTATCGGGTGGAGATCACAAAACACCTACCCGTTTTTAGTGCTCTTCTCATTAACTCTACTCTAGCACTTCTCATTCTCTCTACTCTTAGAGTAGTTCATTCACAAAGTTTTCTACTCTTTCTTAAGTCACTCCTCAATGCACAATTAATGCATATGGATGGTTCATCACCACTAATGCACTTATGAGATGCCAACATGCAATATTGCAAGAATTTAGGCTTATTACTCATACTCAAACCTCTCTTAGGCATTTCATCAAACAACTCAAATGCATATAAAGACTTTACTATAACAATAGCTCTATTTCTTTCTCTAACCATCCCAAATGGGAGAAAACTCCCTCACATAGCTATAAATCCTGCCAAGGAATAACACTTCTAAAAAGGTTTACTCAAAACCTTCCAAACTTCATCTTAACTACATCTTCTCATCACATATCAACACTTCTCTTAAATGAAGTGTATTCAATCACAACATGGATAAATAATCTCAATTTCATAGCATATAACATGCATACATAATTGCTATTAAATCTCTACTCAAAAAAGTTCTCAAACCTCAACTTGGGTGGGGATTTACTTACCTTGTAATGGAGAACTCTCACTAGTACCTTCTTTTCCTATTGCTTGCTTGACTTTTCTCTACCCTTTAAAAAATAAAACCATACAGCTTTAATATACAAATATATACAAAACCTCACATCTAAAGCAAGAATCCTTACCTTAGGATGCCTTAGATTGATTTTCTACCCCAATCACTCCAAAAAGCCCTCTAAAAATCCTTGAACTAATGAAAAAGGAATTGAGAGGAAGTACGAAAGGAGAATGGCGGTGGAGAAGAAGAATGAAAGGTTTGCAATGACTTAAATCCTTTTAACTCAACTTATGGGCAAGCATTCCCATTTTGCCCTTACTCTTCCTTGGAAATTCCATCTATATCCTTTGATTCATTACAATCACACATACCAACATATTCTCCACGAAATTTCCTTACATTTTACTCCCCACTTTTCCTACTAATTAGGGGTAGAATGGTCAAATTGCCCTTAGGGAAGAAAATGTCTAAAACTTAAAAAATCAAACTCAGACGACTTTTCGCCGCGGCGAAGAACTTTCTTCGCCCCGGCGAAAACTTACAGCAGCTACACCATGGTAGTAACACCTCTTCGCCGCTGAACGCAAAGCCTCTAACACCAAAATTCGTCAAGTCTTCATAATTTTCAGGGCAACCACTTAACCAAACCAATACCTCCATTCAACTAAGGGCCAACCAAACAATATTAATAATAAACCAACTCAAATAAGAGCAAAATAAGAAACATTAGCTACATACCTCAAGTGGGGCGTTACATATATGAAATAGTCCATCCAATTGTCGATCTGTGTTCCCTTAACACCGGAATTAACCGCTCTTCTTCCAATTTGCTCAACCTTGAACTGATTATTACTAAGAAGGTTTCTGATTCCCTAAGATACACATATTTGAGGTGGGAAGGTAAAAGTTTCAGCTCGAGCTTTGGAGGTTCTTCCTTTCTTTCCTTTTCCTTCTCTTTTTCAAAATCAAATTCCAGAAATTCTAGATCTTGGCTCTTATCAGTCGGCTGAAGTGCTTTCAACAATCTAGCACATTCGTTCCTTGCCGACTCATCTACCTCTATTATTCTTGATTGGGTAATACACGTTTCTAGAGGTAATTGTGGGGTGTTCTCTTCAATGACATCCGCTACTAGTTTATCCACCACATCAACACTAAAGCACGAATCCGACTCGGATGGAAACTTCATAGCTTCAAACACATTGAACGTTACTGTTTCATCTTGAACTCTTAACTGCAACTTTCTTTCTTACACATCAATGAGTGCTCTTCCCATGGCCAAAAATGGTCGGCCCAAAATAAGAGGCATTTCCTTATCCTCCTCCATGTCCAATACAACAAAATCTGCTGGAAATATAATCTTGTCCACCTTTACCAACACATCTTCGACTATACCCCTTGGATGTTTGATGGATCTATCTGCGAGTTGCAATGACATGGTCGTTGGCTTAACTTCACCAATTCCCAATCTCCTAAAAACAGAAAAAGGCATTAAATTGATGCTAGCACCTAAATCACATAAAACTCGATCAAAGGTAATGTCTCTTATAATGCAAGGAATAGTAAAACTCCTTGGATCTTTGAGTTTCGGGGGTAGCTTCTTCTGGAGAATGGCACTGCACTCCTCCGTGAGCATCATTGTTTCTTCATCCTCTAACTTCCTTTTGTTGGATACAATCTCCTTGAGAAATTTCGCGTAGCTCGGCATCTGTTGCAATGTATCTGCAAAAGGAATGTTAATATGTAATTTTCTAAATATTTCAATGAATTTGGAAAACTGCTTATCCTGATTCTTTTTCTTCAGTCTTTGAGGAAACGACACAGAAGGAGTGTGATGTGCCACTTCTGGTGGTATCTCGGGAAATGACAATTTCTCTTTCCTTTGTCTTTGCCTCACTTCCCGTTTTTGTTCTTCTTCCCTAGAACTAGATGGTTTCTCTTCAGCAACTATCTCTTCATCAACCTCCTTATCAGAGTCTTCCTTTTTCTCTCCCTTTGATGGACTTTCTGTTAGTAAACGGTCCCGTATACGCAGTGGAAACAAAAAAATAATATAACAGGATCGTTTACATGAGCCAAGATCAAGGGTATGATTTTACAATTTATATTAAATAAAATCTGCATAAATATTCAACATGAGTTAAGAGAAACAAACGCACGTTGAAGGCTCCTCCAAATTTGTCGACGAACGTTTTGCTACCGATCCAAGTGTAGGATCGAACCTGCGTAGTCCACACGAAGACAATCTTAAAAAAACCAAAGAGGGATTTGCTAGATCCTCTTTGGCTTCAAGATTAAGAAGAAAAACAAAAATCAATTGAATTGATTTTTGGCTCAAGATGTTATCGTGGGAGGGAGAAGAAGGGTCAAAGGGCTGTGTGTATTTTGGTTTTACAAAGAAAAACTCATTAAAAAAATCACACACACACACTTTTCCTTTTATATTTAAAAACAATTTGCCCTAATCCCATACGGAATAGGCTTGGGCTCCAACCCAAACGCCCCATGTTGCCAAACACTCCCAATTTGATTTATTTTAATTTCCATCATTATCTCAATTAAAATCAATTAATACATATATTTAAATATATATTAACATTTAACAATAATGACAATATATTTAAATATGTGCGAACACACATTTAAACGTAATTTCACTTATTTAATTTTTCTAACAAATTAAATAAAGGCTACGACCTCAGCAAATTTAATTGCATGTGAAATTACCAAAATACCCTTTCGCCTTAAAAGACGAAAACGCCCTTCTTTCTTCTTGCATCTTAAATTGTCTTCTATGTGTGTGACCCTTAGGCTCCTCATCATATCGGCGTGTATAGTATTGCGATTAACACCAATTAATCGTCCTCACTAATACACGTATCCAAGATTGGCCCCTAGCAAGGCATCATGGCCACCCGATAGATTCGGATTCACAAAGTAGCTACCTCAACGATATGGTTACCGTGCAATTCGATCCTTTCATCATACGTTATCTCGGACGAGACGAAGGCATAGAAATAGTGTCAACTTCGGTTACTCGATATTATTTATTCAGTTGCTGGACCAATGACCCGTATTATAAACTGGATAGAGCAACAACTCAATCCCACTGTGGCCACAGTTTTAGTGTCATTGCCATATACTGAATTGCGCCGTGAGATAACTTTCTCCCGTACGCGGGAGTGGTGAATCCTCTGTCAATCCACCATAGTCTTGATACACTCCTTGATGCACCAATCACCACCGTATTGACACTCACGAAAAGAAGCTGCGTTAGGCTAGTGTCAAACTATACCAATCGGTGCACAAGGCACTCCGGTGATCTCAAGTCTAAGGATCACATGCACCACCATTCGTTAGAGGATTTGTTCCATAGACACTGGGGTTACCATCCATATGGAATCCTCCTGGTGGGTCGTCCCAGGTGAACTTGCCCGTGGTGTAATCGCCACAACAAACACCCATGTGTTGCACCAGGTTGTCACCAAACAACCTTGACAAGTGAGATCGACAACCGCCTTTCGACAGGTCGTTCAACACTATGATAGCCTTACCGTATTATCTGTGCCCTTAGTTCAGAATAATACTGGGGCTACGGGACGTTTCTAGAATGGCCACCATATGTGCTCATATGGTTCTCACTATCAAGATTTGAAACACTTGATACCCTCGCACGCTCTACCATTCTAAGGACATATATCAATACATATTGCAATAATAATGATTTACGCGATATAGAATAAAATGCCTTTTATTGATCAATGAACATTATTACAAAGAGTCAATTCTACAATAATTGATTGGCTCTAGGGCATCTACTCTAACAATCTCCCACTTGCACTATAGCCAATCATTCATGTATTTAATACCAAATGATCTCAAGTGCTCTCATGCTTCGTCACGCAGAGGCTTTGTTAGTGGATCTGCGAGATTGTCGTCAGTATGCACTTTACTAATCTGCACGTCTTTCCTCTCAACTATCTCTCTGATGAGATGGAATCGTCTAAGTATGTGTTTGGATTTTTGATGAGACCTTGGTTCCCTGGCTTGAGCAATTGCTCCATTGTTGTCACAATAGATGTCTATAGGATCAACAATCGTAGGAACCACACCAAGTTCAGTAATGAACTTCTTAATCCAGACTGCCTCCTTGGCCGCATCCGACAATGCAATATACTTAGCCTCCATTGTAGAATCCGCTACAGTGCTTTGCTTGGAGCTCTTCCAGCCCACTGCATCGCCATTGAGACAAAATACAAACCCTGATTGCGATCGATAATCATCTTTGTCCGTTTGGAAACTAGCATCACCGTATCCTCTTACTTTGAGCTCATCTTCCCTCCATAAACCAAGAACATATCCTTAGTCCTCTTCTGTACTTAAGAATATTCTTGACACCATCCAATGACGCTCACTGGATCCGATTGATATCTACTACAAGTGCTCAAGGCACATGAGACATCAATCCGAGTACATAGCATGGCATACATGATGGATCCTATTGCTGATGCATATGGGATCCTCTTCATCCTATCTCTCTCATCTTGTGTTTTAGGACACAATTCCTTATAGAGATAAACACCATGTGACATCGGAAGAAATCCTTTCTTGGATTCTTCCATACTGAATCGTTTCAGTACTTTGTCAATATATGCACTCTGACTTAGGCCAAGCAACCTACGCGATCTATCACGATAGATCTTTATACCAAGGATGTAGGCCGCTTCCCCTAAGTCCTTCATGGAGAAGCACTTGGATAACCAAGTCTTTACCGACTGCAAGTTCGGTATATCATTCCCTATCAGAAGTATGTCATCGACATACAACACTAGGAATGCTCTGCGCTCCCACTCACTTTCTTGTAAACACAAGGGCTCATCTTCGTTCTTAATAAAACCGAATTCTTTTACGGCTTCATCAAAACGAATGTTCCAGCTCCTTGAAGCTTGCTTGAGTCCATAAATGGATCTCGCAACTTGCATACCTTATTAGCTTGACTATCAAGAACGAAACCATCAGGTTGTGTCATATACACATCCTCCTCAAGGTTTCCGTCAGGGAAAGCGCTTTTGACATCCATTTGCCAAATCTCATAGTCATGATATGCGGCAATTGCAAGCATAATCCGGATGGATTTAATCATGGCAACCGCGAAAAGGTTTCTTCATAGTCAATGCCATGAATTTGTTTGAAACCTTTGGCAACCGGGCGTGCTTTATAAGTATGCACGTTGCCATCCATGTCGCCTTCTTCTTGAAGACCCATTTACACCCTATGGGTTTTACCCCTTCAGGGTGGTTCCACCGAGACCACACTTGGTTCTGTACATGGAGTCCATCTTAGATTTCATGGCTTCAAGCCATTTAACGAATCTGGATCCGATATAGCGTCCTTCGTAGGTTACGGGTTCATCGTCCTTGGTAGACCAGTACGTCACCATGTTGAGTCACGAGATAACCGTATCTCTCGGGCTCATGGCGCACTCTTCCAGATCTACGTAGCTCCTGTGCTACTTGAGGTAGTTCATTTTGATCCACAAGTTGTGGAGTAACCTCCTCATGATGCTCAACCACTTCTTGTGGCACATCATCCCGTCCCTTCGTCCTAGTATACCTTGTGGTTCTAGAACTTCATCGAGTTCTATTTTTCTCCCACTAGTACTTCTTAGAAAATATTCCTTTTCTAGGAAGACACCAGATCGAGCAACAAAAATTTTGCGCTCTTCTGGGTGGTAGAAATAGTATCATTTGGTCTCCTTTGGATACCCCACAAATATACATTTACAGGATTTTAGGCCCAGCTTGTTCGAAGTCAATTTCTTAACATAAGCTTCGCAACCCCAAATCCTTAGATAAGACAAGTTGGGCTTTCGCCCACTCCATAGCTCATATGGAGTCTTATCTACAGACTTTGACGGCATACGGTTCAAAACGTGAGTCGCAGTCTCTAAGGGCATAACCCCGAAACGATGCGGTAAATCACTAAAACTCATCATGGACCTAACCATGTCAAGTAAGGTCCTATTCCTCCTTTCTGACACTCCATTGTGTTGGGGTGTATAAGGAGGGGTGAGTTGTGATACTATCCCACATTCCTTCAGTACTCTGAAAACCCTGAGCTTAAGTATTCACCTCCTCGATCCGACAAGAGCTTTAATACTTTTGCCCAACATATTCTCATACTTCATTCCCTGAATTCCTTGAATTTATCAAAGGCTTCGATTTATGTCTCATAAGGTAGACATAACCATATCTACTCAAATCATCAGTAAATGTGATGAAGTATGGATATCCACCTCTGGCTTCAACTGTTAGTGGACCACATACATCACTATGGATGATGCCTAACAGTTCAGTAGCCCTTTCACTTTGTCCTGTGAAAGAAGACTTGGTCATCTTGCCTAAAAGGCATGACTCGCATACCTCAAATGACTGAAAGTCAAAAGGGGCCAAAACTCCATCCCTTTGAAGTTTTGCAATGAGAGTCTTATTAACATGACACAATCTACAATGCTAGAGATATGTTTGGTTTTGATCGCTATGTTTAGCTTTCTTGGTTTCAATATTGAGAATATCTTTATTGTTTAAATCAAGAACATATAATCCATTATATAACCTTGCAATTCCAAATAGAATACCATTCAAACTAAAGGACAACAATCCATTAGATATCTCAAAATGATACCCCATATTATCCAAAGCGGATACTGAAATAATATTTCTAGAAATAGAAGGTACATGATAACAATTATGTAGTTCCAATAATAAGCCCGTAGGCAAAGATAAACAATAAGTCCCTACAGCCAATGCAGCCACATGTGCTCCATTTCCAACTCGTAGGTCCACCTCTCCCTTGGCGAGCACTCTACTCTGCCTTAGACCCTGTACATCAGTACAAATGTGAGTACCACATCCTGTGTCAATGACCCAAGATGTTGAGGGAGAGAAGTTAATCTCAATCATAAAAATACCTGAAGTCGTAGCCTCTAACTTCTTCTTGCTTGCGAGGAAAGCCTTGCAGTGTTTCCTCCAATGGCCAGGCTTGCCACAAAAGAAGCAGACTACCTTACCCTTCCCTATGCCACTCTTAGGCCCAAGAGTAACCTGTCCTTTGGGCTTGGGCTTGGGTTTGGCCTTGGCCTTACCCTTGCTGTAACCCTTTGGTTTCTTTGGTTTGACAACCCGAACCAAAGAAACAGGCTTGGACTTTTTCAAGTCCTGCTCTGCAGTCCTAAGCATGTTCAGAAGCTCTGACAGGGTTTTCTCCATCGTGTTCATATTGAAATTCATTATGAACGGAGCATAAGAGTCAGGCAAGGATTGCAGAATTAAATCCATTTGTAATTCTGCATCCAAGCCACATCCCAAAGTCTCAAGCCTCTCTATGTGCTCGATCATCTTGAGCACATGAGGACCAACTTGGGCTCCCTCAGTCAGACGACTCCCAAAACAGTGCTTTCGACACCTTGTACCTCTCATGTCGAGCATTTGTTTCATAAAGCTCCTTGAGATGTAGAATAATGGAAGAAGCATCCATATTCTCATGCTGCTTTTGCAGCATAGGTGTCATCGATGCTAACATCAAGCATTGAACGCTATCAGCATCATCAAGGAACTTTTGATAAGTATCCTTAACTTCCTGAGTGGCATCGGGATCGTGGCTCACCATGTATGGCTTTTCAAGGATATACAATTTCTTTTCTGACTTGAGTATAATCCGAAGATTACGATACCACCGAGAAATTGGATCCATCCAACCTTTCTTTTCTTTCGATTATCGGCGCAGTTCATAATGCTCATTTTGGTGAATCTACAATTGCAGAAAATATAAAGTTAATATAAAGTTCATTGTTGTTTAATATGGTCTTTTATTAAACGATGCTCCCACTATTTTACTCAAGCCAATAGCCCTCACTATTAACTCGGGAAAGCCCGTCGACTTTCCTAGTGGACCGAGATCCCATCCTTCCCATTTCAAACCTTCGCTTTGGCGAACAAGCCAAAATGAGTTGATTAGGTAGGCCAACAAACTTAATCCACACCAGTTGATAGCTCCCACTATCAACCTCAAATGTGAGAAAGCCAACAAGCCAATCACACAATCCAATGGCTCCAACCATTTTCCTCAAGTGTGATTCTCAGTATCAGTAGAGTGGACACTACATGTCATCACGTACACATAATATGTGTACTGCTCTACTATGCCTATGACGCGTTTATCAACCTTCGCTTTGGCGAACAAGCAAAACCGTCATTTTAAGTCGACCAATCACCATTAAGGAAAACTCCAATGTATTTTAACCTCCCACTGGTAGAAGTGTACCCTTCGCTTTGGCGAACAAGGTTTCGACGAACAGTGGTTTGATTAAAACCATGGTGATGGAAGGCTTACGTGACTTAATATAATTCAGTTGAGGGGTTTGTTATTTAATGTCTCATCAGATTATTATCTTTGTTAGAATGACATTGTTTGGCATGTTATCAAACATTCAACCTTAGCATGCATTCTAAACAAAAATTAAACGTGCTGGTACATGGCCCAGCTAAGACCGATTTCCTCGAGCCTAGAGGAATCGGTGGGTCACCTAGGGGTCCTGTAATAAAAATCTTGAGTCTTCAAGTATGGTTGCCTCGTCCTTTGCTCCGACTTCAAGTACATTACAAAAGATATCTTTCTAAATTTACAATAAATAATTATACAAATTCTTTACACCAATAAATTTAGAAACCTCGATTTACATTCGAGGGGAATTAGATGAGAAGAGAATATACATCGAGAAGAGGAGAAAGGCAGGACACGCAGGCCCTATTTAATAAAATACAACCATACATACCCAAAAATAATTAAAACATTCACCCTTAGGTCTAAGGCTCATGTACCGGGCACCATGCAATATACAAACAAGTACAAAGCATACATTTCAAAAACAATCAATTTCTGAAATTTATGGGTTAATTACAATTTACCCCCTGATAATTTGTAGATTTACATTTGGTCCAAAAGTTTTAAAACTTTGCATTTTACCCCCTGCACACCTGGAAGTGCGCTTGCTGCAGCGATGAGTTAGATCGCCGTGGCGTGCATTGGTTTTGGTACAGCGCACGTCCGAAGGGACGACGCCGCAGCAATGGGTTATGCAGCCGCGGCGAGCGCGCCCCTTATACAATGCTCGTGACCCAAAGGGCGAGTATGATCGCCTGCGATCGACAGTTATCGCGATGAGTTATATCGCCGTGGCGATGACGATCGCTGCGGCGATGGATTATATCGCCGCGGCGACGACGATCGCTGCGGCAATGGATTATATCGCCGCGGCAGCGCATACGTATCTCTAGCTCTGTCATACAAAGCTGAACCAAAAACACTCTAACCGGATTTTGCAATCAATCAAACACATTGATCTCAACAAAAATCCATCATGCATTAAACCAAACCAGCAGATCATCAACAAATTAAATTAATCGATTAATCAGTTTCTTAAAAACATATTTTAAGACAGATTTACACAGATTCAATATGGCAACATATTATCATCAAATACATGTTATCAACCATACACATAAAAAATTGTAAAATTCAAGACTTAGGCTCGATACCCTGTTAGTAAACGGTCCCGTATACGCAGTGGAAACAAAAAAATAATATAACAGGATCGTTTACATGAGCCAAGATCAAGGGTATGATTTTACAATTTATATTAAATAAAATCTGCATAAATATTCAACATGAGTTAAGAGAAACAAACGCACGTTGAAGGCTCCTCCAAATTTGTCGACTAACGTTTTGCTACCGATCCAAGTGTAGGATCGAACCTGCGTAGTCCACACGAAGACAATCTTAAAAGAACCAAAGAGGGATTTGCTAGATCCTCTTTGGCTTCAAGATTAAGAAGAAAAACAAAAATCAATTGAATTGATTTTTGGCTCAAGATGTTACTGTCGTGGGAGAAGCAAAAGGGCTTGTGTGTATTTTGGTTTTACAAAGAAAAACTCATTAAAAAAATCACACACACACACTTTTCCTTTTATATTTAAAAACAATTTGCCCTAATCCCATACGGAATAGGCTTGGGCTCCAACCCAAACGCCCCATGTTGCCAAACACTCCCAATTTGATTTATTTTAATTTCCATCATTATCTCAATTAAAATCAATTAATATATATATTTAAATATATATTAACATTTAACAATAATGACAATATATTTAAATATGTGCGAACACACATTTAAACGTAATTTCACTTATTTAATTTTTATAACAAATTAAATAAAGGCTACGACCTCAGCAAATTTAATTGCACTGTGAAATTACCAAAATACCCTTTCGCCTTAAAAGACGAAAACGCCCTTCTTTCTTCTTGCATCTTAAATTGTCTTCTATGTGTGTGACCCTTAGGCTCCTCATCATATCAGCAGTGTATAGTATTGCGATTAACACCAATTAATCGTCTCACTAATACACAGACCAAGATTGGCCCCTAGCAAGGCATCATGGCCACCCGATAGATTCGGATTCAGCAAAGTAGCTACCTGTCAACGATATGGTTACCGTGCAATTCGATCCTTTCATCATACGTTATCTCGACGAGACGAAGGCATAGAAATAGTGTCAACCTTCGGTTACTCTCGATATTATTTATTCAGTTTCTGGACCAATGACCCGTATTATAAACTGGATAGAGCAACAACTCAATCCCACTGTGGCCACAGTTTTAGTGTCATTGCCATATACTGAATTGCGCCGTGAGATAACTTTCTCCGTGCCGGGAGTGATGAATCCTCTGTCAATCCACCATAGTCTTGATACACTCCTTGATGCAGCCAATCACCACCGTATTGACAGCTCTGAAAAGAACTGCGTTAGGCTAGTGTCAAACTATACCAATCGGTGCACAAGGCACTCCGGTGATCTCAAGTCTAAGGATCACATGCACCACCATTCGTTAGAGGATTTGTTCCATAGACACTGGGGTTACCATCCATATGGAATCCTCTCGGTGGGTCACCCTTGAACTTGCCCGTGGTGTAATCGCCACAACAAACACCCATGTGTTGCACCAGGTTGTCACCAATCAACCTTGACAAGTGAGATCGCCACCGCCTTTCGGACAGGTCGTTCAACACTATGATAGCCTTACCGTATTATCTCGTGCCCTTAGTTCGTAATAATACAGGGGCTACGGACGTTTCTAGAATGGCCACCATATGTGCTCATAGGGTTCTCACTATCAAGATTTGAAACACTTGATACCCTCGTCACGGCTCTACCATTCTAAGGACATATATCAATACATATTGCAATAATAATGATTTACGCGATATAGAATAAAATGTCTTTTATTGATCAATGAACATTATTACAAAGAGTCAATTCTACAATAATTGATTGGCTCTAGGGCATCTACTCTAACACTTTCTTCTTCCCTTGATTTTTTCACCTCTTCCAACACTATCCCACTTCTCAGAGTTATCGCATTTTCTTGCTCACGCGGGTTAGTCGCTGTGTTGCTTGGTAGTGAGCCTTGTGGTCTCTCATTCAACTTATCAGCCAATTGACCCACTTGTACCTCCAAGTTCTGAATGGACGCCCCTTGATTTTTGAAATTCGTTCTCATCTCATTCATAAAACCTATGGTCTCTTGCATAAACTTTCCAAACATGTCCTCCAATTTTGTCACTCTTTGCTCTCCTGATTGATTGTTCACCCTTGTTTGGTTGTTTGGCAATGCTCTTTGGTTCCATTGATTGTTTTGCTGATTCTGTTGATTCTGATTGCCCCAAGACAGGTTCGGATGATTTCTCCAACCAGGATTATATGTGTTGGAGTACGGATTGTTCGGTTGCCTTTGATTTCCTGCTAAGTAGTTAACCTGCTCCGATGATGATGCTGAAGCAAACGTGTTCCCCACTTGATAGTTGCTGCTCACGTGATTACCTGCACAAAATTCACAAGTTAGTTGAGGTGCCTGAATGGAATTTACCTGTATACTTCCCAACTATTTCTGAAGTGCCGTCAGTTGGGCTAAAATGGTTGTATATGCATCAACTTCATGAAGGCCCATAGATTTCTTCGGTTGCATCCTCCTATTAGGTCTTTGATAATTGTTGCTTGCCAGAACTTCAAGCAATTCGTGAGCTTCTTTCGGAGACCATAGTTTGCACATTCACCATCAATCCGTTATAAAATGTTTGGACTTGCATCCAAACTGGCAACCCATGATGTGGACACCTTCTCAGTAATTCTTTGTATCTCTCCCAAGCCTCATACAATGATTCCGACTCTTCCTGTAGAAATGATGTGATATCATTTCTTAGCTTTGCCGACTTTGCTGGAGGAAAGAATTTGGTCAGGAACTTCTATGCTAAATCATTCCATGTTGTAATCATTCCTGTTGGTAATACCATTAACCATCCCTTAGCTTTATCCTTCAATGAAAACGGGAATAGTCTCAATCTGATGGGGTCATCTGACACTCCGTTTGACTTGAAAGTATCACAAATCTCCAAAAAATTGGTAATGTGTAGATTTGGATCTTCCTTCAAATCTCCCATGAACTGTACCGACTGTTGGATCATCTTGATGATTGCCAGCTTTATCTCAAAGTCGTTGGCTTGTAGTGCTGGGTTAGTAATACTCGACCCACTGCCATCAACTGAGGGAACTGCAAACTCCCTTAGTGTTCTATTTTCTACCATCTTAACAACTATAGCCTCTGGTTCCACTGTAGCCTCTCTTTCTCTTCGTTCTCTGTTAAGTCTTTTAGTGGTTCTTTCAATCTCAGGATCAACAGGAACCACTGGCTGACATCTTGCTCTTCACATAAACTACACAGAAAAATAGAAAGAGTGAGATCACAAACCAACCTAAAAGAATAACAAAAATTAAACAAACAATAATTAAGTGAAAATAAAGCTCCAATCTAGCTAACACAAGAAAAATTTAATGTTAACACAAAACTCAATCCCTGGCAATAGCGCCAAAAACTTGATGCGTTGTAACTACAACATGCATAAATAGCAAGTGCACTAGTCGCACAAAGTAATAAAGTGATGAGTGAGTATCGTTCCCACGAGGATTGGTTGCTAAGCATTAATTTTCCTAAGTGTTTTTCAAGTTGGAGCAATCGAATTTGTTTGGATTAACAGGAGAGAAGTAAGCTAAAACAAAAACAAAAATATGCTAAATGTTAAAAACTAAATTATGAAAGCAAGAATTAAAAACAAGGATAATATCAATTTAACAAACATTTAGGGTTTTGACTTCATTCGAATTGTATGGATTAAGCCTACGGATTATGCTAATTCCACATTCACATGCACAAATTGTAAATCGAATTCTCTAAGTTGTTAAACATACCTTCTCAGGCTATGAATTCCTACTTTCCCAATTACACTTCCGCACCCAACAAATTGAAGAATAATAGATCCAAGTTCATTAAGCTAAGGGAATCCTAGATTGATTTCATTGATTCTCAAATCTATCTCTAGCATTTAATACTACAATGGTGATTACCCAAGAAGCTTAATATGATTCATTTCTCAATCTCATCATATTCATCAAATAAAATTCCATTAAAAACAGAATAACTACACAATCTATGCAATAGAATATGGAAGTAGCAATAATCAATTCATTAACCCATAGAAATCCGAACTTAATCAAAACCCCTAACCTAAAATGGGTTAGTTCATAACTGAATCAAAATTCAGAGCAAGAAAAACAATAAACACAAGGTTCAACATATTGAAATGCAGAGAAAAGAGTAGAGATCTCCCCTAGTTGAAGAATCCACAAGATTCAAGCTCAAATCTTCTCTCTAAATCTCAAATCTATCCAAAACTCAATGAGAACAGACGAAAGCTAGACGACCCCCTACGAAAATGGTAAAGTTTTTCTTTTATACCTCGCCCAAAGACCTAAAACTTTCCTAAAATAAAATTGTGCGTTTTGGAAAAACTAAAATTCACAGACTTCGCCGCAGCGACGAGGAAAAAAAATGAATCTCGTGCTTAACAGTTTTCACCGCAGAGAACCATCATGAAGAATTCTTAAATTATAGAATTGCCCTTCACTTGCTTCTTTGCTTGAATCTTCAGTCTTTGATGGTCTCCCATGGGAACAAGCTTCATAGTGTTTCACTCTGCTTCCGAACTCTCCCAACTTCTGAGATCCGCTTACTCCTGAGTCCAAAAACTCCAATTCGCTCATTATTTGCTCAAAATGTCCATTTTGGCTTGAAACACAAAATGTAAGGAATTAAGTAGCAATTCAGGCATAAATGAACTAAGAAGTATCTAAAATCTGGCCTAAAAGCTTAAATAAAACAATATAATCCTCGGATTATCAGAGAAGAACTAGAGAAAGATAAAAGAGATAAAACGAAGAGGGGTAGAGAATAATGAAGAAAGACCATGAAGCTTTTTGTGTGTTTTAGAGACTGTTATGTTCTTGTTGCTATTTACCTATGTTTGTTTCTGTATTGAGTAATAATATCTTTACACAATCTTTTTACACCATTCTTTTACTTTATGATGTGATAGATGATGTGGCGTTGCCACCTCATATGCCACGTCCGCAAGTTGCCATGTCACTTTCCTAAACGTAATTTTTTTTTTTTCATTTCAATAACCCTAATTTCCAAAATTAGAATTCCCCAAATTTAAATCTCCCTCCCAAAATTCATCTGCCCTAAATTTGCAAACCAAACCATTAAGCAAAATCCATTTAGCCCCCACCACCTAAAATCTCTCAACCTTAAACCTCGTCGTCGCAACTTCGCCAGAGTCGCTACCACAACCGTACGCCAGGACACCACCTTCGTCATTTGCATCCACGAGTGGCGCGTTTCACAGTACCTCCAGCTCGGTCTCGCTTCGCCAGAGTCGCTATCGTCGACGTATCCAAGCCGTCAAATCGTATAATATTGAATTCTTTCTATTTTATGATCTTTATTTAGGTTTTCCACTATTTTGGAGAGTATTTTTTTGTCTCCATTTTGAAGCTTTTCAGGTGGTGATGGCTCCAGTGTATATGGCATTCCTTCGTTTCATGGGTGATGAGACATAAACCCATAATTACAGCTACAGTCTAGAGGTTGGGGGAAATGGGAGGAAACTGAACATTTGGGAAAGGTACCCCACGAAGCATAAGAGATAGCCACAAGAAGGTTAGAGACAACCATGATATTTTTGTGGATATACTGATTGTTACTTATTCTATAATTTATAGGATGCAAGCTGTGTTATGTTGCTGCAATGCAATGGTAAGTACCTATAATAACTCCTTTTCTACTAGTATACTTAGAATATATACTATGAAAAACATACATAATAAATGAAGAGTAGTTGGGCCCAAAATTTTTCTTTACTTAACATATATTATTCTGTACATAGCAAAACCACATATACAAAAGCTTTTACAACGGTGGATAGTCATACCATTTCTCTCGGCTTGTTGACATCCATCCGACCGCTTCTCACCTATTTCCTGCAAAACATGGAAAAACAACAGGGTGAGCACAAAAATGCTCAGTAAGTAAATCCTCTACTCCTCTATCCCCACGACTTATACTTTGGTTCTTTCCTTACTCTATTCTTTTCTTTTTCATTTTTTCTTTGTTCTTTCTCTGTTTCTAGTTCTCATTGTTCTTTCCTTTCTTCCTAATTTTCTCTGCTCTTTCTTTCTTGCTATTTGTTCTTTCTAATCTTAGTCTCACTAACCATGATGGAAATCATCGTAAAATGCATGAATGAAATGCATATGCAGTAATGCATAGACATGCGTTTTCTTTTCTTCTTTCTCTTTTTTATTATGTTTCTTTTCTTACTTGCTCAAGCTCTTCTTTTCTTTTCTTGCTTTTCTTTTCTTTTCTTGCTTGCTCAAGCTTTCTCATCCCTTCTCATTCTTTCTTATTCTTTCTTATTCTTTTTCTTTTTCTTTTTCTTTTTTTGTGCTGATCGGACTCGGTTGATGCATGATTTGAAACCCTGGCCATGTGAGTGAGTACAGTCCTCATCTACATGCACTCTCGCAAACAGTACAAATTCTTTCTTCTTCTTAGGCCACTCAATTAAGGTGGCATGCATGTAGGAAATTCTTCTTGGTACAGCCCTCATCCACATACACTCTTACGGGCCATACAAATTCTTCTTCTTCTTATGCCACTGAATTAAGGTGGCGTGTATGTGGGAATTTCTTCTTCTTAGCACTCACGGGTTCCCCATCGCAATAACCTATTCTTTTCTCTTCTTTAGCACCTTTCTTTCTTTAATTCTTTAGTGTTTTTCTTTCTTTCTCTTTACTTGATAAGTGCTTGAAAATACACATATACTTAGTGGTTTATAGGTATCATTTGTTGGAAATTAGGATTAATTCGCATGAATTAACTTAATTGTTTCATAAACGCACTTTTCGGGATCACGGGTATTTTTGTTGTGTTTTCAGGGAATAAGGCTCAAACATAATATTCGAATGAGAGATGATGTTTGTGAGAGAATTTGTGATGACTGGAAACAAACAAATCGAGCATCGGAGTTGAATTGAAGAAGTTATGGAAGTTGAAGTAAATAGAAGATTCTAGATTACGTTCCAGCTTGAGAATGCCTCGGTATTTTGAGAATATCTTGAGACGTAGAACTCAGATTAAGACTATTCTTGGACTGTTGGAAAGGTGATTCAAAGGGCTACATTTCATATTTTTAATACTTTTCCAAATTCCATCGTTATCAAGTCCAAAAATCACCATCTCTGAAAAATAGTGGAATGATGCAGGAAGAAGACCTGTTGCTACTGTGCCGTGGCACAGTGCCGCAGCACACTTTTTCCAATAGCTACTATGCCACAGCACAGTGCCGTGGCACAGTCATGACAGCTGGGAACTTCTCCTCCGTTTTTGACTAGGAAAATAGGGTTTTAAGAGTCCTAAACTAACTAAAATTAAGGAAAACAAAACCCTAACCCTTGTGGGATATAAATAGAAGTCTTTTAGTATTATTTAAAGGTGAATTCTTTTAGAGATAAAGAAAAGAGAGAACAAAGATTATTGAAGAACTGAAGAAAAAGGGAGATTAAAGAAGGCTTGGAGAAGAAGAATTGGAAGAAATCATCATCAACTTCATTAATCCAACCAAGTTTCACTAAGTTTTTCTTCTTCTTTGTTATTATTATTTGTTATGAATAACACAATGATGTTCTCATATTTATTCATGAAGAACTAATTCTTTTGTGATTGAGGGTGATTTCAAAACCCTAGACATGTCTTGTGTTCAATAAAATCTGCATCTTTTTATCTTTTGATCCCTCTTGGTTATGTGATTATTTCTCTGTGAATAGGGTTTAGATAGATAGTCTTAATTGTTTATGTGGCCAATTAAATCGTTAGGATTAATCTATTAATGCCAATTTAGGTTGTTTAGTACGGAATCGCTTTATTAACCTAAATAACTAGTGGTAAAGTGTATGCCTGCATACATGGGGAGTAATCACTCGAGATAACTAAACCGACCATACGAGTTTAGCCTTGATTCAGTAGGTCTCTCGCAACCTAATGCTTTTATTACTTTGAATCTAGAGATCGTATCCTAGGTTATCTAATAAATAGGGAATTGGGTTATGATCGTGTCTAATCCAACGACTCAGTAAGGAGAGATAGAACTTATCAACGTTTGGTATTTTCTGAGCTGATGTGATTAAGAGGGTAGAAAGTTAAAGAGTGATTTTATTTTATGTAATTCATGTCTAGTGGTGGCGAATAAACCTTCAATCCAATTTCTCTTATTGATTTCTCTATCATCATTAATTGCTTGATTTACATTGTTTTCTTTGAGTTCTTTTTAGTATTTGTTGAGATTTTATAATTCGTGACAAACCCCATTAGAAGTAGATAATTAATTAAGTTCACAAATCCTCTGCGGGAAAGACCCTTACTTGCTCTTTGCTACTACACGACTTTGCATTAGAATTTAGTGAGGTAAAATTAGGTGTTGCATTTGCGCGCATCTCTTTACTCTTAAAGTTCTTTATTCTTTCTTTAAGTTCTTATGCATATGCAAATATATGCATGTGGATGGCTCATGCTTATGCTTCTTTCTTAGGTGCAATTATGCAATGCAGATATGCAATGTTGCACAAAATTAAGTTTCTCTATTCATGCATATGCTTCTCTTAGGCATTTCATCAAACAACAAGCATGCATACTTAAATTCTACTTTAACTATACTTCTCCTTCTTTCTTAAACCATCCATAATTAGAGTAAAACTCCCTTGAATCATCACAAATCCTAGCCAAGAAAATACACTTCATAAATGCTCTTAAACTCTCTCTAAATTCAACCCAACTTCTATCAAATTCTATCAACTCAACCAACCCTTCTCATGTAGAAAACCCATTCATGGATCCTCATCAAACTCAATAACAAGTTTCATACACAAATCTCAAGCATACGAACTTCATATAATATTCACATAAAACAATCTCTATGCTTTTACTTGCTCAAACAAGGGTTAGGGTTGGATTTACTTACCTTTTTCTTGAGTAGTGTCACAAAAGCTCACTATCTTTGTTGGACTTGTTCTCTTTCTCAAACCCTAAGCATAAACTCTATAAGAATTCCATACTAACATAAATTAATCTCATGTCTAGAGCAAGAATCCTTACCTCTTGATGCTTAGGATCAAATCCTTGTCAAAATCCAGCCAAAAGCCCTCAATTTCCTTAGCAAAATGGATGAAGAATTGAGAGAAATGGAGAGTAGTAGAAGTGTATGGGGTGTAGAGAATGGGAGGGTTTCTAAGGCTAAACCCTTGTTAGCTCATATAAATAAGCACTCTTTCCCATTTTGCCCTTGCACTTTCTTAGAAATTCCATCTTTACCCTTTAATTCTTTACACATCCACCCCCACTCCAATGCATTCTCCTTGAAATTTCCTTGCATTTCACTCCCCACTTTTCCTGCTAATTAGGGGTAGAATGGTCACTTCACCCCTATGGAAAATTCTCTAGAAACTTCACTAGAAAAATCAACCGACTCTTCGCCCCGACGAAAAAATACAGAGCATAGGTCGCCGCGGCGAAACCTCGTCTTTGCCCCGGCGAAGTCTGCACTTCCATAATTCTCCAAGGCTTCACCAAATTCAAGGCATCCAAGCAACTTTAACACCGAACAAACTTACCCAAGGGCAACCAATCAACAATAACAACATAGTAATTTAACTTAGAGCCAACAAACAACACCAAGACAAAAATAAGCATACAAAACCACATACCTCAAAGTGGGCGTTATAGTACCCTTCTGCATTATCTTCATCATCTTCTGCGTAATTTATCCTGTAACCAAATAATTGTCACTTTTCATTATGCAATTTTGTGTGTGTCATGATTTATGAGCTAAATATATATATGATATCAACCCTTGGCAGTTGCTGAGTGCGCTAATCATCAAGAATGTTTTTTATGGTCCACATCCTCATGAAGAACTTGATACCAATGGCATCTTCTATGTAAGAACAAATTTTAGTTGTAATTTTTCACCATATATGGTATAAATTTTAAGCTTAAATATAATTATAGTAGTGCTATATCATGTTTCCATGATGTTGCTTCAAAAGGTTACCATGGCATTCATGCTACCTTCCTCTATCATATCATTCCTGCTCAATTTCTGTTGGTGTGGTTGCTAGAAACCTGAAGTAATTAACCTTTCATTCTTTTCCTTATTAGTACCTTTTTTATTTCCGATTTCTAGCATTGTTTTATATTGGAACTTAATGGCAATGTATGTAACTTTGTGATTAGGAAACAACACTTGAGAATACAAAAATGCCAAAAGTGGCCATTGTGGTAGACTTAGGAGACCAAAAATGATGCGACTGATCATCAACAGCTCCAAGACGAAGTTGTTGAACCTGAGGTAGTTTCAGAATCTGAAATTCACCCCATTGTTGTTATCAATCAGGAACATTGTGTGAGATAATGTGAGATACAAAAACATTTAAGGCTAGTTTTGTTAGTGCAGAATGTTTATGTGTTAGCTGAAGCATAACTAAATCTTATATTCTACATTCTATTTTCATATTTTTCATTGAGAATATTTGTGATGTTTGGCATTATGGTATGCTAATGTGGTCATGGATGATTGTGAATGTATAATAGCTGATGCAATATAGTTTTCATATATATAGTTATGATCTTGGAATTAATTTTGTTGGACCTATACATGCAATTTAATAACTTTTGGCCTTTCACTGTTCTATATTTGACTCTATTGGCATTTGTTGAAAGGTGTCTGTTTGTTCTTCTATTTTGGTGATATGGTCTAATGATTACAGGGGGAGCCACGAAAGATTCCAAAAGGTGGTCTTCATCAATTATGCCAAAGAAAATAGTTTCTGTTATTCTATTAGTGTATGCATTGTTGATTTAGATTGCTGCATTTTATGTAGAGTCCATGATTTTTGTGCAACTAGTGCAGATTGGTGGGTGTTGGAAATGAAGCCTAGGCATGTTGTAGTTTTTGCACTAGCAGATTGAGCAGGTGTGCAGGTTGCAGTTTGTTTCTACAGTTTCCAAGAGACTTGGGTAGTATGTGCAAAGTGGTGTGTGCTAGAATTGATGTGGTGATTTGGGCAATGGTGTGTATGGAGCTGCAGCGTGATTGTTGCATTTTCTGTAGTTTCTGGCCGAAGTCTTTAGTTTGGTTGTCTTGTCACTTGTGTTTGTGTTGCTTTTGTGTATAAGGATTGTATATCCTGGCTTGGTCTTTTTTCTTTTTGTGTAGCTCGGTCCCTTGGGGCTTGGGCATGTCCAAGGTTCTCGGTTGTAAAAGGAAGTCCCCCTTTAGATTGTAATTCTTTTACTTTTTAATAAAATTACCGGGTTCACCTAAAAATAAAACTTGGATCTTTAATGTTTGCAATTAATTCTTCCCTCTAGCACCAAAAAGAACAAATAGAAAAAAGAAGTACGATTTGTATTGATGATCATGTGCAAATACATGGAAACCATATTTATTCACATAAAAATAAAATAAAAGTTCATGAAAGATATCACCACAGCTGATTTTTTCTCCAGTTTCATCCTAAACAGGTTCCATCCTAACATCCTAAACAGTAAGTCCAATTAATTCTGCACAGTTGATTTTTTCAAATTCTGCAGCTTGTCAAATTCTGCACAAAATGGAGAAATTCTGTAGCTTCACAAATTCTGCACAAACCGGAGAAAGACCACAGCTTCTCAAATTCTGCACCATAATATGATGGAAAACGTTTTAGCAATTACCATCTTCCACTATATGTCCATAGGAAATTCTAAGTTATAAATTGAAAAACAAACAGAACAAGGTTTACAAGATTTACAAGATAAATAAAGAAACCAACCCACGTTCGCCCTTCTTCAGAATACATCAGCTACTTCAGGATTCACAATAATATCTACATAACCTAAACAAAGAAAATATCAACCACTTAGAAAAAATAAATAATTAAATGATGAAGTTATACATAGAAAATGTACATGTGAAACCGGCATGAAGACATCCATCAATCTGCAAAGTCCATCACATGAAGAAGAAAAAAATAAGGATAAAAGATTAATTATGCCAGCTGGATCCATTGCCATCAGTCCAATTTAATTACTCCAATCTCCTGGAAGTTGAGCTACAGTTTGCTCTCTTCATAGTGGAGCAAATTGTCCCAAGTGCTTGTACCTTACAATAAAGGATTACACAAGTTTAGTCAAACCGCAAGACATCACAAAATTCCTAAAACTTCACTATTTTGTTAAGCTCTACTAGAGATTCCATTTCATTACTGTGTTATCTCAAAGAAAACCTTCAACATATTAGATTTTATCAAGAAGATAAACTTCAACTATCATGATGTTAGTATTCATTAGAACAAAACTTAACTTCATTTTCGTTATATCCAGTGGTATCAGAGCTTAATTACAAACAAATTAGTGTTGTAAATCAAATAAGAACTGAAGTACATGAATAAGAAAATAAACTAGGAAATTAGTGGTTAAGTACCTTGCAGATGCATGAAATGAGACCAGTGAAATCCATGCTTGTTATCTTTGAAACACACTACCAACGCTGCCGATTTGGTTCCTGGAAAACCCTGTGAAAAATAATGAATTAAAGTAAGTAAACATATCGAGAAAACAAGAGGATAGTTTTTTATATAGGACTGCGAAAGCAAAATTCAAAGGAAGTGGGAAGGAAATTAAATTCTTTGAATCAGTAAACAAATAGTCAAAAGTCTTAACATAAATATATTTATATAAGTTTCGGCAGTGGGACTGATCCAATAGTTGTCTTTTGCGGGTAAAGATGGTCATGATTTGTTAATACTATGATACGATTGGTAATTAACAAAAAAAATTATCGGAAATAGAAACAAATCTCAATCATGCATGGTTATTAATGTACACATTCATAAGATTTTTGAAAGATAATTTCCCCAAAAAAAGAGTGGTTGGTTCTCGGTCGTTTTTATCAACTGAGCAAGTTTTATTAAGTTTTAAGTAGAAGTCTCTGTAATACCACCAATGTTAATGAAGAATTGAAGAAGAAATTTGAGTGATATTTGAACTCTTTTGTTATTTCTGGGACCACACCTTGCAGCAGGGAAAATTCCCAATAGTTGATTGTATGGTTTAAAGGGCTGACCCAGTTCAAGGCGTATCTTCAGCTGGCCGACCTTTCAGAATCGAAGCAAAGGGTGCATAATGATAATGGTAAAACCTGAAACCATGAACACCAACCAGTATTAGGATCAAATTCGAAAGATAAGCATTTTGGAACCGAATTCAACAATGAGCGACAAAACCATAGCCAAAGCAGGAACAAGCTTGCCACAAAAAAAGAACACCAAAAGTACAAAAGAAGGAGATTAAATCCAACAATCAATGCATTCAAGAGATGGGAAAAAAAATAAGACAAGAAGGAGATTACAGGAGCAATTAGGCAATATTATACGATTTGACGGCTTGGATACGTCGGTGATAGCAACTCTGGCGAAGCGAGACAAAGCTGGAGGTACTGTGAAACGCGCCACTCGTGGATGCAATTGACGAAGGTGGTGTCCTGGTGTACTGCTGCGGCAGCAACTCTGGCGAAGTTGCGACAGCGAGGTTTAAAGTGGAGAGATTTTAGGTGGTGGGGCTCAATGGATTTTGCAAAATGGTTTGGTTTGCAAATTTAGGAACAGATGAATTTTGGGAGGGGGATTTAAATATGGGGAATTCTAATTTTAGAAATTAAGGTTACTGAAATAAAAAAAGCTAAAAATTTACATTTAGGAAAGTGATGTGATAACTTGCTGATGTGGATGTGGCGTATGAGATGATAATGTCACGTCAATTACCACATCATAAAGTAAGAAAATGGTATAAAAAAGTTGTATAAATATATTACTCGTCTATAATTTTTTTTGTTGGTTGTGGCAGCCAGGTGGGCAGAACTGCAGGACTATTGACTTGACTTGAAGCTCAGTTTGAGAAACATATGCCGTTCACGTGGTTCTATATTATGGGCCTTCGGAGTTAATTGACTTGAAGTTGAAGCTCAGTTTGAGCAACGTTGTACCGTACAATGGGCCTTAAGAGCGATATTTGGACTGTTAGTTGTTATTCCTTGGTTGTATTAAGCTTCTGATGACATTAAACTTATGGCCCATAACGATTATGAAATTACTTGAATTTTGATTGATTGCAAGAAATCAATTGGTTAACCTCCAATAAATTATAACTAAAGGTGAAAAAATAACCTGCCCGGCTGGCCTATGACATGCTAAGCAAAATTACGGGTCAGGCCTAACCTAGCCCGCCAACAAGGGTGGGTCGGGTTAGGCCTGCCTCTTTGGCTAGAAGGATTGGCCTAGTCTCGCCTGCCAACCCTAACCCGGTAGGTTTTTGTGCGGGCCGGCCCAGAATTTTTTTATTTTTTTCTTTTGTATAATTTTTTTAGCTAACTTTTCAATTAAATTAATTTTTTTGTTAACATTTCAAATATTAATTCAATTTTAATATAATTAAATTGTAATATAAGAAAAATTAGATTTATTCATTTATCAAAAAATAAAATAAGAAATAAGAAATTACAACAATTATTATCTCGTTAAAAACCTTACCAAAAAAAACTCAATTGAGACAAAAACTTGATAAGAAAAAAAGAGTGCAATAATTGACAGTTAATTTACAAATTATAAAGTTACAATTTATAAAATAATTAATTTGAGAGTTGACTAGGAGCTCTCTCATCTGCATCATCTAAATTACAAAATTGAAATGATTCTATTAAAGTATCATCGACAACCTCATATTGATCCTGATGGCACGATGGTTCCCAATCTCGAAGACATGTGAGGACTTCAATCAATTTTGGTGAAAGTTTAGTTCTCTTGTCATTTAAAATTTTCTACTTACACTAAATGTTTGTTCGGATGAGACGATTGAGACAGGAACTGAGAAAACATATAGGGCAAGTCTTGATAATACCGAAAAAATACATTTTCTGGTTTTCCGATATTCTAAGACATCAAAGTTGGCTCTTTGTTGTAGATTTGCTGGTAGTACGTCGAGGGTTCCTAAATATTGGTAAAGCTCATTACTCTGTAGCTGCATAGAAGACAGTATATTTGTTGTTGATGCTTTTGAAGAGGAGGCTATGCTTCGAGTTCAGGTCCTCTTCGGCCCATTAAGTGTATTCCAAGAGTCGAATCTTCATTTGTGTCTTTTGATGCTACTTTCTCGAGTATTTCTCCTCATCATTGGTTCCTATACCTGTTTTCATATTGCAAATATACCTCTGCAAGACACTGTCTTATCTCTCCTAGTTGATTGGCATATGTATTATCTCATAAATTTTCACTTAACGTGTCTAAACCATTTTCTAAACCCACTAATTTAATTTTAGGATCAAATATGGCAGCTAAACAAAAAAGAAAATGAAAGGGTTTCCAATATTTTTTAAATTTTAATTCTATTGCCTTTATTGGTCCCTCTAAAATTTCATTGTTTTTTTTTTTTTTTAATAAATATGAAATTTTTATAATTGTATGTATTACCAATAGATTAGTAAGATAATACACACCAGAAAGTTTTAAAGTGGATTGATAAAAAATTTTAAGAAAAGAATGAGCTATATGCAAATCACTGTCTACCAAATAATGAGGACCCTTATTATTTGCTACAAAATAACCATTTAAATTTGCATAAGGTAAACATGAATCAAACATGAAATAAGTACTATTCCATCTAACAGGCATGTCAATGCAAAAGTTCTAGGAGACATACTGAATTTTATACAAACATCTTGAAATTCAGCATTTCTTCTATTACTACTAGTAATCCAAGCTAAAGAATCCATAATTCTATCAATAGTATTTCTAATTCTTTTCATATCACTTTTCACAATTAAATTAATAATGTAACATGCATAAAGTTGGTGAAAAAACTTCAAATTGTCATAAAAAGGAAAAATTATTTTAGAAAAATCTATAGCTCTACTATTAGCACTTGAATTATCTAAAATTAAACTTACCACTTTGTGAACAATATCATAACCTTCTAAAACTTCAACAATTTTATTATAAATTTGTTGACCATTATGATCCACATCCAATAATCTAACTCCCAATAAAGATTTATTTAATTTATATTCGTTATCAAAATAATAATTGGTCACAAAAATATAATCTTGTTTAGCTCTACCACACCAAATATCGGTGGTTAGAGCCACACTAACATGACAACTATATATTTTATTTCTTAATTCTAATTTCATTTTCCCAAACAATTTTATTAAATCATTTCTAGTTACAGTTTTAAAATAACTTCTAAATCCTGGAAAAAATGAATTTTTAATAAATCTTTCAAAATATTTATCCTCAGCCATATTAATATGTTGATCAATTGCAGTAGTATATGAAATTAATTGCTCCCTATATACATCAGAATTATAGTGCCAGGTAGTACCCATATTAGTTATTTGAGTTTGATTGGTTTTTCTATTTCCATGTTGATTCATATGTTTACTAGCATGCCTTTTTAAAGTATTAGTACCATTACCTACATCAGCTTTATAAATATTTCCAGAATACTTGCATCTTCTTTCTTCACTTGAAATCTATTTTCTGTCTCGTAAAACTTTTTGAAATGCACCCAAATGTCTGATGTGTGTCTGTCATCGGTTCCGACTACAGTTGATGAACCCGCTTCTGCTTGAGATTACGAGGACGACTTCTAGAACCATCGGGAGTTGTAGCAGCATGGGGAGGAAGGGGGGAATATTATGAGGTGTATCAAATTCTGAGAATGGGAAAGCGGGACTATTTGAATCTACTGTATTTACATTAGTAAATTCAGGGGGATTAGGATAATTTTCTTCATCATCAAAATTGATAGGATGGAAATATCTATCCACTCTAGTTAAAAAAAAAAATATAAAAAAAATATTGGATATAGAAGAAATAAATAATTAAAGAAGGAGAATTGGAATTTGGAAATATGAATTGAAAATTGCAAAAACTAATAAAAATTAAAATGAGAGCAAATTGACAATAAAGATATTGAGAGATTGCAATAGAGAAAATAAGAGAATTTGGGATGTAAGGAAATATAAGAGTTTAGGCCCTATTTATAGAAAAAAATGGGAAAAGAAAATGACCAAAAAAACCCTTCCAACTACTATAAAACAGCTATATTTCAAGGGTAAAATGGGTTTTTGCAAAAAAAAATATTTAATTTAATTTTTTTTTTTTTTTAAATTTGTCCAACCCGACGGGTTGGACGGGGTTTTTTTTTTTTAAATATATATAATCCGTCGGGTCGCCAAGTTGGCCTATGAAGGCCTAGCCCGCCCAACAGGGTATACCCAGGCCGAGTTAAACCCCCGTTGAGGCGAGCTGGGTTAGGGTTAACCCGCCTAACCCGACCCATTTGTTCCACCTCTAATTATAACTTTGTGTATTATTATTCAAGCCATAAATACTTACTTGAAATGTGTTCTATTGTTTCAAAATAACGGTTATAGTCTTGCAATATCATATTATTGGGTCGGTTGTACTACTAAAAAAATAGAGAAAATCTATAAAACAAATCATCCACAGCTTGACATCTATTTATTTAACTTTAAATTAATAAATGCAATCAAGGGTAACTTTAAATTAACAAATGTAATTGAGGGTTAAATTGAAATGAAATATGAAATAGATCGGCCCAAAAAATAAGTAATAAGACTAAAATATAATAAATCAAATGAATTGTGCTTATTTACCGTAATGAAGTAAACCCAATAAGGGTGCATTTGGTTCAGGGAATATTGGATTACTGGAAAGTTATATTACCTTGAAGATTACTGAAAATCTTTAGGAAAATGTGTTTAATTAGTTAGAATAAATTGGTGGGTATGTTATATTAATATGTTTGGCTGGGAGGAATAAATTGGTGGATATGTTATTTAAATTATATTACTAAATTGCTCTCTTTTTAAATATTAATATAATATTATTTTTATTATTAATTTTTGAATAATTTCTCTTAACCCCCAACATTTCAGATTTAGCTAAAACACCCCCGCTTATATAAAACTTTACTTTATAACAAAATCACCCCCACCACCACAAGCCACTGCACGCCACCACCATCTGCCGCTAGAAGTTGCCTAGAGTCACATTGAGTAGCCTAGAGACACTGGGAGGCTCCGATATGGTTATTTCTGGCCATATTGGTGGTTGAAAATGCCATATCAGAGTAGATCTGGCCAAATTGATGGATTTGGCCACTAATAGCCAAATCCATGGCCTTTAACAGCCATATGTGGGTGAAATATGGCCGTTAACGGCCAAATCCGTGGCCATTAATGGCCTTATCTCATCCAAATATGATCGATAAAGGCCTTAGATCTGGCCAAAAATGGCCAAAATAGATTTGGCCATTTCCGACCAGATCCACTCCGATATGGTCATTTTCAGCCATCAATATGGCCAAAAATGGCCATATCGGAGCTTCTTGGTGACGATGGGCTACTCACGGTGATTTCCAGCTTCTCTCGGCGATTTTCCGTGGTGGCTAGCGATGGTTTGTCAAGCAGTAGGCGACGGTAGGTGGGTGGGGGTGGTGGCTTGGGTGGGCTGCAATTTGTTTTGAATTCAAGAGTAATTTTGTCCAAAAAATTAATTAATTGGGGTGAAATAGTACAAGCCAGGTTCATGTAAATTAATATAAAAATAAAGGTGTTATTGTCTTAAAATTTTATTAATAAGGGATAGAATTGTAACAAAAATAAGATTACCTTAGTAATCTTATAATACCTAAGAAAATGAAGGTTATTAGATTACTTCTAATATTACCAACAGTAACTATTATTGGTATTAGAAGATTACCGGAATCTTATATTACTTGACAACCAAACATGGTAATCAAGTAATATAAGATGGCATAACCCTAGTAATCCTATATAACCCCAACCAAATGCCCCCTAAGGGGAATGCATATTGGCTAGGTAGTAGTTTGATGGTGAAGAAATAGTAGATCGATTGGGTGAGAGATAAAAAATGTAAGAGTTGTCAATCCATTTGCTGAATTTTGCAGTGGTGGAAAGAGTGGGGGCTATGAAAATTGTATCGAAGAAATTTTAATCATGTCATTTAGATTCATCAGATTATTATAAGATTCATAGATGTGATTTGTTTTGATGAATACAATATTTTGAACATGGTTTTGTGAGTGATGTCCACCAAATTTTCTGACTATTTGTGAAACCAATGACAATTTTATAGTCCCGATTATGTAATTTTTGAAAAATAGAAACAATGATTTTTTTGGACTAATGTCAAATTATGAGTGGCTGGTAATGCCAACTGTTAAGTTGGTGCTCTGATTGTATTGTAGATTTTCTCAAATAAAATATCATCTAATAAAAGAAGATTGATGAAACTGATATTAGATTTAGAAGTTTTGAATAACATGGAGGTTATGGGTATAGAAGTCAATGTATTGTAATTTACATAATAGGCTGGGTTTACCCAATATGGCAAAACAAAGGAGATTTTGTTTAGAGTAAGAGAATTTATGCCAAAATAACTTAGCCACTTTGGATGCTATAATTCATTCAATTTATTTGTCAATTAATTCAAAGTAAACGACTTTTTTCCACCCAAGGTTTGGCCTAATAACACCTTTCCCATCTAAAAAGTTTCAAAATACAACTTTATTACCCAAACATTATATTCCGTTAATAATTTCTGTTAAATACAGAGATATTAATTGTGAAGATAAAAATACCCTTCTCTCTATTTCTTCTCTTCTTTTCTTAGCGTCCATCATGGCTAGATCAACCACCAACTCCAAAAGCTCCTCCTTTTTCTGCTCCACAACCACCACCAATACCACCTCCATCTAGTCTATTTTTTTTTTTTTTAATATAGACCACTAAGATATAATTATAGAAACACAGTTTTTAAACTTCTTGTTGAAACCCAGATCAAAATTCAATGAACATTTGAGCAAAATTGTGTATGAAACTGAACCTAAAACTCAAGATCTCCAACAAATACCTAAAACCCCAATCAAAGTTACAAACTTTCTCAAGGAAGACCAAATTCAAAGTCCAAAGATTCAAACTTTATACAATAAGATCGAATTTAGAATGTAAATATTCAATTTTTAATGAAGAAAATTAAAGAACATATCCAAATTAATGGCTAAAAGGTGACTGGTAGTGGGGAGAATGGTGGACAGCAAATGGCAAGCAACCAAGGTTGAGGGTGTTAGGGGTTTTGTAGGGGGGATGCCAGTGGCACAGTTGATGGAGTCAGGGTGATTTCCGGTGCCGGGATCAACCAAAAATAGGTTAAAAATGATGTAGCAATCGTGCGAAACCGTAGAGGCTGGCGACGACGATTGATGGGCTATTATTGGGGGGGAGGTTAGAGGTAGGGATAGGCATGTTCCCCGCCCCATCAGGGGACCCACCCCAACCTGGCCTGAACGAGGTGGAGATTCCCCAAATTGATTAGGGATCGGGATGGCCCAGGCCCAAAAGCAATCCCCGGATTTGAGGCCGGGCCGGGGACCAAGATAGTCTCATCCTCGGCCCCGAATTCGTCCCACCTCCCCTCGTGTGTATATATATATATAAAATAAATTTGTGGATGCTTTTGAATATTGTTAATCTTTGATACAAAAAAATTTATATTTTATTTTTTTTAATGACATGATATTATGTTATTTTGATGCAATTTACATATTCTCATTTTAATTAGAATCTAATTGCATCTAATTGTCATTAATAGCCCTACTTAAAAATTTTAGTCAAGTTTAACCGTTTAATCCTATATTAATTTGAATAGTTGAAAATCAATCAATGAAACCATAAATTATACAAGAACAAATTAATTACTTAAATCGACATTTAAAATCTTCTAAATTAAATTTACCAATTAATTAGAAGATGGAAGAGGAACTTTATGTGATATTCAAAACATTCATACATTGTATCATACTGATGAAGAGACACAATAAATTGTATTATGTAACAAGACACAATTTTGTAATTTACTAATGTAAAAGAAAAACACATTTGTCAAGAAATTACTACTTTAATAATTAATTGTTTCACATTATTAATTGATTAAATTCAAATGTGATTATAATAATATAATTGTGGAAACATTGAGTGAAACCATATACAATTGGGTAATAAATAATAATAGATAAATTGTTTATATTAAATATAATAAGCTAAATATGCATATATAAATTACTTGATATACATATGTAAATGACTAAATGTTAATATATATGTTATATTATAGATAGATAATAACATAATTTTTATTCAAATAACTTGTAAATGTTAATAACATAAATACATAATATATAGAGTTAAAGACTTTTTCCCACCCAAATAATGTCTTAATGACACTTTCGTACCCCCAAACTTTTAAAATACCACTTTACTACCCAAATTCATATTCTGGCGACGAACATAGAGCAAACTTGGTCCAGGCTATTGGGATTTTTGAAGAGGGGAGGCCGATGAGTCTTTGGGTGGTGGAATGTTGGATTTTGGTGGTTGGGATTGATTGGAATTTGACTTGAGTGGGGCGGCTTTGTAAACCCTAATTGCTTGATTGCTGGTGATTGATGGGGTCGACGAGAGTTGGGTTTAAGGGATTTTGGTGAGTGATGATCGGAGAAGAGAATGGTGGTGGTATGGGGTCGCAACAATGTCGAAATCGGAAACAAATATAAATTTGGGTAGTAAAGTGGTATTTTAAAAGTCTATGGTGGAAAAGTGTCATTAAGCCATTATTTGGGTGAGGAAAAGTCATTTACTCTAATATATATGTATTGAGACATTCAAATTAATTAATAATAAATTATGGTAGTTATTTATTTAGAATTTATCTTAAATTCTCTTTAATAATTTTGTTGACCTCTCTTGTGCTTTGATGTGCCAAAACTATCCAAAAAGTTGATTGATCACTAACCAAAACATGCTAAGGTTGTAAGTAATTGATCTACCGTACGCAACGGAAAACAAAATTTCAATCGGTAAATCAATTACCTTTTTTTGCCTAGATCTGAGTATAGATTATACCGTTTACATGTTTATAAACAAAATCTGTATAAAGTAAATCCATTAAAGGATTAGAACACTTAAGTACGTTTAGAGGCTCCTTCAAATATCTCTAATTTCGGACACGAATACTATTCACCAGTTACTGTTTACGAGGTACTGTTCACCATCTACTTTTCATGATTATGTTCACTGATCGCTTTACCATCATCATGCATCAGCATCGCTTCACCGCTCACTGCTCACGTGATTTTTCGCCAATCGATCCAATGTAGGATCGTACTCACGGAAGTCCACACGAAGATAATCCGAAGAACCCTTGATTATTTTGCTAGAACAATCAAGGGCTTCAAGAATCAAGAAAGAAGAACAAAAAAAGTTTTCTTCTTGAGAGAGAGAGAGAAAGGGTGGCTAGGGTTTTAATTGAATGAATAATTCTCTTATGTTTTAATTTTAAGTTGCACTTATATAGTGCAACAATTAAAACCCTATTCCACTTAGGAATAGCCATGGGCTCCAACCCTAGTTCACCCTTGCAACCAAACACACCCTTTATGGTATTTTAATTAATTAATTATTATTATAATTAAAATCAATTAATATATAATAATATATTAACATTCAATTAATAATAATAATTCATTTAAATATACACATAGATATATTTAAATATAATCTCACTAAATTAATTTTAATATTAAAATTAAATACAGGCAACAACCTCAACAAATTTAATTACAATGTGAAATTACCAAAATACAATTTCGTCCTAAAAGACGAAAATACCCTTCTCACAAATTGATTATTAAATTATCTTCTAAGTGTGTGACCTATAGGCTCCTCATCATATCGGCAGTGTGTAGTATCGCGATTAATACTAATTAATCGTCTCACTACACACAGACCAAGATTGGCCCCTAGCAAGGCATCATGGCCACCCGATAGATTCAGATTCAGCGAAATCGCAGCCTATCAACGATATGGTTACCGTGCAATCAAATCCTTTCATCAATTGTTATCTCATCGAGACTGCGGTGCAGAAATAGTGTCAACCTCAGATATCCTTGACATGTTTCTATTCAGTTATTAGACCAATGATAGGAGTATTAAATTGGATTGAGCATCAATTCAATCTCACTGTGGCTGCAGATTTAGTGTCATTGTCATTTACTGAATTACCCAGTGAGATAACTTCTCATGTACCCAGGAGTGATGAATCCTTTGTCAATCCACTATAGTCTCGATACACTTCTCAATGTAGCCAATCACTACCGTATTGATAGCTTTGAATTATAACGCCCACATGGAGGTACGTAATTTAATTTATGCTCTTATACCTTTAGTTGATTTTTTGTTAAAGTTATTTTGAGAAAATGTGAAGAAAATGCCTTAAACTTACATTAAGGGTAAGACGGTCTTTTCACTCAAAATTAGTTGAAATTGTGGGGAGTGAAAAGAGATAGAATTTCATGGAGAATGCAATAAAATGAGGGAATTATGGTAATTGACTAAGGGACATAGACGAAATTTTAAAGAAAGTGTGAGGGCAAACTGGTAAACTAATATATAATTTTATGTTATATCAAGGATTGAAGAGTGAAACCCTAGCCACTCTTCATCCATTTTCAAGCCACTTTCACCTCCATATTCTCTCAATTTCTTCAATTCTTCTTCAAAGGAAATTCATAGATCTTGGGTATTTTTGATTGGATTTTCAATCCCAATCATCTTTAGGTAAGATCCTTACACTAAAAAGTGAGTTTTAATTTTTAAAGTGTTGAATTTTGATGATTTGTGTTCATAGGATTTAAGAGGAAGAGACTTGGATTAAAGAAGATTCTTAAAGGGTTGGATTGCTCACATATAAGGTAAGTAAATCCTACCCTGAGTATGATTTAAGTTATGTTGTGTAGAGAATTCTTTTATGCATATATATGTGTTATATGTAGAATTGTTGATGGATTTGGTGTTGAATGATGATTATAACTTATCCATGAGAAGTTGTGTTGGTGTATTTGATGTTTGATGAATGTTTGGATGAAATTTGGAAGAATTGGAGTGGAAATTTTGGAGTGTATATTTTGGGTTGATTTGGCGTTAAATATGGAGGATGTTATACCAAATTTTTGGTGGCTTGGAAAAGAGATAGAAGTGTAGCCAAATTAGAGTTGCTTTATGCACATAAGTTGTTTGATGAAATGTTAAAGAGAAGTGCATGTATGAGTATGATTATGTGTTATATTGAGATGAGTCTATAGATGGTGGAGAATGACATGTTTGCATTCCATATTGCATAATTGCATTTAAACATGTGAATTTAGAAAGAATTATAAGCATGAAACCATCTACATGCATACATATTCATAAGAGCATGAAAAGCACCAAAGAATGTTAAAGAGTAAATAGAAAGAAATGAGAATATTAAAGAAGTTCAAATATGAATTTTACTTAAGTAAGTGTAAAAAGATAAAAAGAAGAAAAGGTTGTTGCGATGGGGAACCGTGAGTGACAAGAAGAATTTTCCCCATATGCACGCTGCCTTCAGTGAGCGGCCTAAGAAGAAGAAAGAAGAATTGGTACAGTCCGTAAGAGTGCATGTGGATGAGGGTTGTACCCAAGAAAGAAGAATACACTCACACGGCCAAGGTTCCAAATCCATGCCTCAACCAAGTCCGATCGGCAAAAGAAAAGAAAAGAATAAGAAAAGAAAAGAAAAGAAAAGAATGAGAAAGAAAAGAGATGAATAAGAAAGAAAAGAACAGAATAAGAAAGAAAAGAAAGAATAGAAAGAAAGAAAAGAAAGATTAGAAAAGAAAAGAAAGAATAAAAAGAAAGAGAGACTAGAAAAGGAAGCAAAGAAAAGAAACAACAGAAAAGAAAGAAGAATAGAAAAGAAAATGCATATTTTATACATTTGTGCATTTGCATCATATATATGCATAATACCATGCCCATTATCTGAGTAGTGGGAAATTAGAATAGAGAAAGAATAGAGAGAAAGAATAGAGAAAGAACAGGAAAAGAACGGAGAGAAAGAACAGAGAGAAAAACAGAGTAGGAGTAGAGAAAGAATAGAGAAGAATGGGGGAATGTGAAGTAAGGAAAGAAATTCAGAATTTAAACAACAGAGAGAAAAGGGTAGCATAGCGGGTTTACTTACTGAGCAATTAGTGCTCACCCCGTTGTTTTCAATGATTATGCAGGTAATAGGTGAAATGCGGTCATTTGGAACATCACGCAGCGGAAGGGTTGGGCAACAAAACTGTCAAGTTAATATTTTGAGATTTTATTATATTATGTGAAGTTTTGTGTATAAAGAAAATTAAATATGGGCCCATAATTTTATACTCATTTATATATTTTCTTATATATATTTAATGAGTTTTTACTATTACTTTTACGAGTATACTAGCTAGAAAGAGAGTCATTACATCTTAATAGAACTACATGGGGCTAGTGTCAAACTACACCAATTGGTGCACAAGGCGCTCCGGTGATCTCACGTCTAAGGACCATATGCACCACTATCCGTTAAAGGATTTATTCCATAGACACTGGGGTTACCATCCATATGGAATCCTTTGGTGGGTCTGTCCGGTGTAGCAAGCACACATACGTTGCACTAGGTTGTCAGCAAACAACCTTAACAAGTGAGATTAGTCACTACCTTTTGACAGGGTCGTTCAACACTATGATAGCCTTATCGTATTATCTGTGTCCTTGGTCAGGATAATACTGGGGCTACGGATGTTTCTAGAATGGCTACCATATGTGATCATAGTTCTCACTATCAAGATTTGAAACACTTGATACCCTCATCACGGTTCTACCATCCTAAGGACATATATCATTACATACACATTATAGAAGAATATGCCTTTTATTGATAAATAAACATTTATTACAGAGTCAATTTTACAATAATTGATTGGGTCTAGGGCACCTACTCTAACAAAGGTATGACACAAGTCATAACCAAACCAAACCAAACTTGTTAGGTGGTATGACCGTGCTAAAGCAAAATTTTAAAGAGGTACAACCGTGTGCAATCAAGGTACATCCGTTCGGTAGAGGAAAACTGCCCAAATGAACGTGCCTTATTGCAGAATCTCATTCATCATGGTCGTTCATCACCTTGCCAAAATGTGTGGCACCTGCATGACCATCTTGCATGACCGTTCCATTCAAGTCAAAAGTCAAGATTTTCAAGTTTAGAATCCTTCGTGCTCTTGACTATTTTTCGAAGTCAAATCAAGTCAAAACTCATGTATCAAAAGAGACACAACCACTCTACATGGTGGAACGACCATTCCTATCTAAAGAGTTTTACAAATCAAATTTCCAGGAAGTCGTGGTTGCTTTTGGAAAATCTTGTGGATTTGGAAAAGCAATTTGGGTAAGGCCGTTCCGCATGGTGGAATGACCGTGCGGTGTCTTCGCACAATCATATGGCGTAGGGGAACGTCTATTCCAAAAACCCTAAATCTGAGAAATATATCCGTTGTGTCAGGAACAACCGTTCACGATTATGGAACAAATGTTCCTCTGTGTCCGCGAGCTTTATTAGAGCTGCATTAAATGAAGCAACAACTAATTCTTTTAATGGATATAAAAACTCAAGGTTTTTATGCAAAAGAGAAGAGAAGAGACATCAAATAAAAGAACATTCTCATATAATCCCTTGAGCTCAAAATCCAAATCACTTACTCTCACTTGTACTCATCTTGTAAATCTTTAAGTGAATATTTGTTCTTATTGTGTGTATAAGCCTATAGACAAGGGGCAATTATTCACAAACACTTTGATTATAACCTTAGTGGTGAAATCCTATCAAACTAAGTGCAATCCTGTAAATCTAAGTGTGTGAGGCGATATCCTTGTGAAAACTATTGTATTGGCGTAATTCGATTCTAGTGGAACTTCAAGGAGGTTGGGTTCCCTTAGATATGTAGATCTCCCCGATTGTAGCCTGGGTTTGCGTCTTCCTCTATTGGCGAAAGGGGGCTTTCAGGTAGGTACCCTATTAATTGTTGGAGATGCTTCCACAACGCTCATGTCGTGGTCAATCAATTCGCCCGTCTTCCCTTTCAGAAGTTCTAATGGCCCGGTCCACATCCTGAGAGCCCAACTGCATGCTAGATGTTACTGTACTTGTAGCAGAAGGGAGACTTTTTTGCGTGATTACCTCCCTTTAGATAGACTTACTAGTTTTATGTTAGGAAACGGTCCATATACGCAGCGAAAAACAAAATCATAATAACAAGGATCGTTCCCATTATGCCAAGATCAAAGGTACAATTTTATAGTTTATGTTAAAATAGAAATCTACAAAAATTAATCATGAGTTTAGAAAAACATACGCACATTTGGAGGCTACTCCAAATTTGTCAATGAACGTTTTTGCTACCGATCCAAGTGTAGGATCGAACCCACATAGTCTACACGAAGACAATCACAAAGAACTAAGGAGGGATTTGCTATATCCTCCTTAGCCTTAAGAATCAAGAAGAAAATCAAATGAATTGATTTTGGGCAAAATTGAGATACTGCCGTGGGAGTGTAAATGGGCCTGTGTGTTTTTGCTTTTCAAACAGAAAATGAACTAATGAAAATCTCTCATTTTACAAATGACATTTTTCTTTTATAGTAAAACTTTAATGCTCTATTCCTATATGGAATAGGCTTGGGCTCCAACCTAAACACCCTATGTTACCAAACACTCCCAATTAGATATTTTATTTTTATTTCATCATTATCTCAATTAAAATCAATTAATATATATTTAATTTATATATTAACATTTAACAATGATGATGATTTAATTAAATATATGCGAACACATATTTAAACGTAATTTCACTTATTTAATTTTCCAATAAATTAAATAAAGGCTACAACCTCAGCAAATTTAATTGCACTGTGAAATTATCAAAATACCCTTTTGCCTAAAAAGACAAAAACGCCCTTCTTTCTTCCTGAGTCTTAAATTATCTTCTATGTGTGTGACCCCTAGGCTTCTCATCATACCGGCAGTGTATAGTATCGCGATTAACACCAATTAATCATCTCACTAATACAAAGACCAAGATTAGCCCCTAGCAAGGCATCATGGCCACCCGATAGATTTGGATTCAGCAAAGTAGCTACCTATCAATGATATGGTTACCGTACAATTCGATCCTTTCATCATACGTTATCTCGACGAGACGAAGGCATAGAAATAGTGTCAACCTTCGATTACTCTCGATATTATGTATTCAGTTGCTGGACCAATGACCTGTATTATAAATTGGATAGAGCAACAACTCAATCCCACTGTGGCCACAGTTTTAGTGTCATTGCCATATATTGAATTGCGCCGTGAGATAACTTTTCCCGTACCCGGGAGTGATGAATCCTTTGCCAATCCACCATAGTCTTGATACATTCCTTAATGCAGCCAATCACCACTGTATTGATATCTCTAAAAAGAACTGCGTTAGGCTAGTGTCAAACTACACCAATTGGTGCACAAGGCGCTCCGATGATCTCAAGTCTAAGGATCATATGTACCACCATTCGTTAGAGGATTTATTCCATAGACACTGGGGTTACCATCCGTATGGAATCCTCTGGTGGGTCAGTCTAGTGAACTTGCTGCGGTGCCTTCGCCTATAGCAAGCACCCATGTGTTGCACCAGGTTGTCACCAAACAACCTTGACAAGTGAGATCAGTCACTGCCTTTCGACAGGGTCGTTCAACACTATGATAGCATCACCGTATTATCTGTGCCCTTACTTCAGAATAATACTAGAGCTACGGACATTTCTAGAATGGCCACCATATGTGCTCATAGGGTTTTCACTATCAAGATTTGAAACACTTGATACCCTCGTCACGGTTCTACCATTCTAAGGACATATATCAATACATATTGCAATAATAATGATTTAAAAGATATAGTATAAAATGCCTTTTATTGATTAATGAACATTATTACAAATAGTTAATTCCACAATAATTGATTGGCTCTAGGGCACCTACTCCAACATTTTAGACCCCAAGGTGATCACGTAATTAGTGTGATCATCTAATGCATAACCGCTGCCAACACAATTAAGGGATTTACACGCGTACTAGCAACTTGTAGATTTGGAGGGACTACTGGTCAATTTTCAATCTTATCTTGACTTGACTCTCACCTAGTTAGGAACTAGTGATATCCCTTCAGCCTACTACTAGGACTAGCTAACTAACTCACAAATGCCTGGCCTCCATAATACTAGCTCATAGCTCTACCTCTAGCCTCTAGAATCCTGAAACTGGAAAGATCTAATCCAATTGTCGCATATTGAGCGCAGCTGATATGCGGCTACAACTAGGCATGAGTTCGATCGATCCATTAGGTTCTTCAATTTATTGGTTCTGTTTGCTTCTCCCCCACCTTTTAGTTTGGGCCCTTGACAACATAAAGAAAGTCCCTTGCGGGACTAAGGTTCTATCACTTCCAATGGCTTATGATTCTTTCTTTTTTCTGAACCTAACTTCTTTCTCCTTAAGCTAAAAAAAGTGCACCTCCTGGATGAATACCTTCCTTTCGTTTTAAGAGGTAGGGTATAATACCCAAGATGTCAAAGGTATGTTCCTAACTCAAAATAGTCCTTTAGATGTTAATTTTATGTTAAAAAACATAAAATCTAACTAAGGGCAAAATAGTCGATTCATTTGGAACGGTATGAATCAATTATCCATAGAAAGGCATTAGGGGCAAACTGGTCATTTTGCCTATGGATAAGCATTGAAAAAGTCAAGGATGAGTAGGCTTCATTGCATTTAATGACATTAATTAAGTAATAATTATGTCTAGTGTGAAATGACCAAAATACCCTTATATGAATAATTAAGGACTTATGAGTTATACAATTAAAATAATTGGGCCAATAGCATAATTTTGGAAAATAAATGAAATATTTTCCTATAAATGAGATGAAATTCGTTTAAGCCAAGGGAGAGAGCATTTCTTCAACATATCTTCCATTTTCTCTCAAATCTTCCATGAAACAAGCTTTCTTTCTCTAAGTTTTAAAACAGTTTTGCTTATTTTTTCAAGGAGAGCAAGATAGGAGCCTTGGATCTTCAATTTAAAGGGTTTAAGGTAACGATTAAAAACTTTAGTTTTGATGTGATTTAAAGATTTGAAGTAGATGTTAAGGTATAATGTTATATATGTAGGATTAAGGTGTAAAAGAAGACAAAGGCAAAGGATTTGTTGGAGGAATTCTTTAAAAAGGCAAGGAAGAACCTCCCATGACTTTAGGGTTTATGCTAGGGTTTGTAGATTTTTATGAAACCTATAGAATTAGTTGATGGCAAGTGTAGTTGAACTCATTTATTCTACTTATTGCCTTGAATTCATTACACATGAAGTTATTGCTATTTATGTTTTATGAGTTGTTATGTTTGATTGAAGAAAATGAAGTGTGGATGCTGATTGTGGCAAAACTTGTAGTATTGGAGGCCACATGGTGTTGAATGGTTGTTATTAGAAGTGTTGAGGTGTCGGTTGCATTAGCTTACAATGTTATAGCAATAATGGATGATCATGGGAATGAGATTTTACACTTTCTTTAAGATGTTAAAGACTATTAAGGGGAGGTTTATTTGATCCATAAGTTGACCTATTGGTTAATTGTCAATCGGAATTGATGTGGCATCGTTAATATGAAAATTCGGATTTTGTAAGCTTAGGGGTTACGTTAAACCTGCTTCAGTATTTCGACCATAACTTGAGTTATAAAAATCGAAATGAGATGATTCTTAAAGAAGTAGAAAGCTAAGACATAGACCTATAACTTTTATGTTTATGCCAAGAGCCAATTCATTTGAGAAATGGATGGAAAATGGTTTGAAGTAGAAACTGGTTATTAAAGTTTAAGATTTAACATGATCAATTCTTATGATTATGAATTGATTATTAATGTATCATTGTAATTATGCCATGTACTAAGGTTTACCCATTATTTAGATGATCTTTGAAAGATACACATGGTCATGATGTCAATGCATGATTAATGTTATGAAATGGCATGAAGATGCAATGTAATACATTTTTTTAGATGATGTATGTGAGCAAGAGGTAATGTAAATGGATTGATAATCCATAGATGAATTAAAAGTATTAAGCTCACCAAAATATGTATTTACATGCCATAAGATGTTAGAGATGCATATAGACATGATGGGAAACGCGTAAGCATATCCTTGTATACCGGTTGAGGAAAGATGAATATATGCTTTAGATGTTCGATAACACATAAGCATGCCTCTCGATGATATGAGCTCTAGATGAATTTGAGGCTAGATGATATGAAGTGCTTAAGACGCTAAGAAAAGTTCGATCGGCTACACATTAAATGCTTCATATGCATTTAGTTGCACTACATGAGTTATGATGTTATTTACATCATGAGATGATTTATACTCATGTTAGATGATATTTAGATGTTATATCATGACATGTAATGTGCGTGTAGTATCTTTACATACTTAATTGTATGTGTATGCATTGATGTTTATACAGCCATGGGATAAAATGATGAAAGATATATGAAATAGAAAGGAAATAAAAAAATAAAAGGGGAAGTATCCCTAGATGTAAAAGATAAGTGATGTGTTAACAAATATGTTTAAATAAAGGTCAAATAGCACATTTAGAATGAAACGGATCATTCCTTACTGAGCGATTAGCGCTCACCCTTTTATTGTTGATTGCTTTGCAGGTAGACCAGAAGCGAAGGATGCTAGAGACAACGGGGTTACACGTGAGGGGAGATGATTTATTGTCACCTCAATGTTTTTATCTTGATGTAAATAATGTAAATGATAAATATTTGTGAAACACCTTTTGGAATCTTCCACCCTATAAATATGTTTCAATTGTGTATTTTACGAATAAATTCTTAAAGTTTTGAAATTATATGTTTGGATCCTGCATGATATTTTATATGCATGTTTCGGATATTATTATTATTATCCTTGCACAGGTTTTTTTTCTAAATATAACTCGTTCTTCAAACATGTATCCCCGGGATTCTCATTGAGGGATATTCAGAGGATACCTGATTGGAGGGGGGTTTTACATAGGGCTACATATCTTAATATGCCCTAAGTTGCCCGGAGCAAGGATCCTTTTGCTGATGAAATAATGCCTTTTCTAGTCTAGGGTGTCTTTCCTTTAGGACTTTTTTCCTTTCTATAAGGTGTGCTTCGGCTAGAAGAATGTCTGGACTCACCATTTGAATGAAAGTCGGCCACGGCAAAGCACTTTTTTCTCCATCGGATGTTGCCACGGAATCGGGTTCTGTTTTCGAATCACTTTCTGCTGCTCAGTCAGAAGATGCTTTGGTAACCGATGTAGCTTGCTTCATCGGATGATGTGATAGTAGAGTCTGATACCGGGGAATCATCTTCCGTAGACGATCAAACTTCTTTCGCCGAAGATGAGACCTATAAGAGGCATCCTGGAACTGGAAGTCAGCCTCAAGAAGAGGAAGGCCTATCAGAGTCAGCTTAAATAGCTAGTCGGCTCGTATGCCCTTGTCTTTCTTGTCTTCCCTTCTGCAATGTAAAGAGTAGTCAACCGCCTAAGGAATAGTTTGAGACTTTCACTTTAGACTTTCCCCACATTCGAGATCTAGAAGTGGAATCAATTCTTTGAAAGGGAGCCTCCTTGGCGAAGCCAGGCCAACAATAAAAAGAAAGTATATGAATGGGGTCAACAATTAGTTGCAGATTCAACTGCCCTCTTTTGAGGTTCCCCTTTGTATTCAGCGAAATTGCCTTCTTGCTTTGAAGATGACTTGGCCGAAATGGACTCTCTTTTATTTTGCCGCAAAGTCAGATTTTCTCTCCAATCAATAATCGATTCTAGGAGTATAAGATAGTCTGAGCGCGGAACTGCTTTTCCTTGCTCAATGGAAGTCTATTGCCACTTCATCGGATGATGTGATAGCATAGTATGGCACCGTGGAGTCTTATTAAGTAGATGAGAGAGTTGCCTTCTCTTCACCATAATCATAATCATAAAAAGTAGATGAGACAAATGATGCCATGGAGTCGGGTTGTCTTGAAGAAGTGGATGTAGAAGGCTTATGGATATAGCTTCGAACCACTATAAATCTCTAACTATTTCTCTCTCTCTCTCTCTCTCAACATATTTATTACTCTTGCTCATATATTCATCATACGTATTTATTGCTCATAAGTTGATTGCATTTATTGTTGCCTGTTTGCACTAACTTCAACTTTGGTATTCTTTGGTTGTTGAGTTTATTTATTAAACTTAGATTTGTTTAACTCATCATTTGCTATTTTTGTATAAGATAGTTTTTATTCCACGATTATTTTGATTGATTTCTATTCAAGCCACAACCCCAACCCCAACCCCCACCCCCCGGGAATATTAGCTATATTTAGGGTTTAACAAATTTGATAAGAGATTTAAAAAAATATATATCTTAAATAGACATAATCTATCATTTATCAAATAGACATTGATGCGTGGTTTGACAAACTTGCATATGTAGCAAGTGCACTAGTCGAAAAGGTAATACAATGATGAAGTCGAGTATCATTCCCACGAGGATTGCAGGCTAATTACCGAGTTTCCTAATTCTTTTTCTAATTGAAGAATATAAATATGTTGGAATTGTGGGGGAAAGTAAAGATAGAATTAAAAAACAAAATCAAACAACTAAGATTAACACTAAACTAATCAACACAAATTCAAATCAAGGCAAAAGAGGTTAGAGTTCGACTTCACTAGGATACTCCAGTTTAACCTATAATTGCTATTGCTTCCAAATTCACATGCAATGATTATAAATCGAATTCCTTGAGTTGTAGAATATACCTTCTCAGGCTATATTCTCCTACCTATCCCTATTAAGCTTTCGCACCAAACAAAATGAAGGTTAATAGTTCAAGGTCTATCAAGCTAAATGGAATCCTATAAAGGTTTCATAGATCGCTAAACTTATCTCTAGCATTTGCTTAATCTACAGTGTTTACTCTAAGAAGCTAACACATGAATCACTTCTCAGTCTCATCATGCTCAACATTCAATTGAATCAAAAGAAACCAACATCCAATTGCATTAAGAACAAGAATAAACACATAATCCAAGCAATAGAACTAAAAAACAACACAAATTTATAGACTAAACCATTGTAATCCAAGTTACATCAAAACCCTAACCCAAAAGTGAGTTAGTTCATGCTCAAAATAAATAAAAACATTACATAAACTATAAATGTGGAGTTCAACATTAGAAATAGAAAAAGGAATGAATTCTTCCCTATTTTGGAGACCCAAATTCTTCAAATCTCCTTCTCCTCTTCCTCTTATCTAAAAATGTCGACCCCCCTAAAAAATGAACTAAGTCTCTCTTAAATAGTCAGCCAAAAACCTTAAGAACTAATACAATACAAGTAAAACGCAACGTTTTACAAAAACAAATTTTTGCAGTTTTCGCCGAAGAATCTCGCCGCGGCATCGATTTGAATTTTGCTAAACCATCTGACCAGAGGCTAGCTTGCCACGACGAAGAAAGAACCTTGCTGTGGCGAACTCTTGCTGAATTTTTTTGAAATTACGAAATTGCCCTCCGCTTGCTTCTTCGCTTGAGTTTTCGATTTTCGTGATCCCCAATAGGAACAAACTTCACAATGCTTCCAATCAGCATCAAAATTCCCCCGATTCCTAAAGTTCGCTTGATTCTAAGTCCAAAAACTCATTTTCGCTCGGTTTTGCTCCAACTGCACGTTTTGGCCTGAAACGTAAAATATACAAATTTAAGTAGTAATTCCGGCACAAAACTTAATAAGAAGTATCTGAAATCCTACAAAAAGGCATAAAGAAAATAGTATAATCCTAGGATTATCAGACATAATGTATCATTTCATAAGAGGCATATTTTATGATAATTTGATAAGACTTAAGAGACTTTATAAAAAAAAAAAAAGGATATTTTTTGATACTTTTCAAAGGGAGTTCAGGGATTCCCCAAAATCCTCGTTCAAGGATCGGGCCAAATTCAGGGAATCCCCCTGGGCTTTGGGTCGGGCCTGGGGACAAGGTTTGTTAGGATAAGTGCACTAGAGCCAATAATATTAGACTCTTGTAATATTATATTGAATATCAATAAAGACATAAATTCTATATCATAGCACTTTTTTTATATATTTGTGTATATATATATATATATATATATATATATATATATATATATATATATATATATATATATACAAGGGAATTTAAGTGTTTCAAATCTTAACTGTGAAGACCCTATGATCACATTTGGTGGCCATTCTAGAATCGTCTGTAGCCTCAGTATAAATTTGACCAAGGACATAGATTATATGGTAAGGCCATCATAGCGTTGAACGATCCTACCGAAGGATAATGACAGTTCTCACATGTTAAGGTTGTTTGGTGACAACCTAGTGCAAGTGCTTGTTATTGACAACTTCACTGGACTAACTTACCCATCAGAGGATTCCATATAGATGGTAACCCTAGTGTCTATGTAATATATCCTTTAACGGATGGTGGTGCATGTGATCTTTGGACTTGAGATCACCAGAGCACCGTGTGTAAATATTGGTGTAATTTGACACTAGCCTAACATAGCCTATTTAGGGATCAATACAGTAGAGGTTGGTTACATCGAGAAGTACATTGTGGCTATGGTGGATCAATAAAAGATTCATCACTCCTGGGTATAGAAGAAATTGTCTCGCTGAGCTATTTGGTTAGTAACTATGATTGCAAATATGTGGCCATAACAGAATTGAGCCAGTGCTCAAATCCAATTTTATTTGGTCGTTGATTCGATAACCGAATGCAAACGTATCAAGGTTAAATGATTGAAGTTGACACTATGTCTGTACTTCAAACCTTGATGAGATAAATGATGATGAAGGGATTTGAATTGCACAGTAATTACATTATTGAAAGGTAGCAAATTAGCTGAATCTTTTTTTGTTGAGTAATCACGATGCCTTGCTAGAGGCCAATCTTGATTGGTGTACGGATCACTAATTAGTTGATGCTTATTTATGAATCCGGTCACAGCCAACATAACAAAGAGCCTACAGGTCACACACGTTAAAAGTAGTTTAAGGAGAATAATGAAATGAAGGATAATTTTGTCTTTTGGATGAAATAGGCATTTTGGTACTTTTGTTGTGCGATTAAATTCATTGGGGTCGTTGCCAATATTCAATATTTATATGAAGTTAATTTAGCAAAATCATAAGTATATTAATATTGACGTAAAACATTAATATTAATATGGAATATATTTAATTAATTTAAATATATTTAAATACCTTAATGAAATTATTAATAAATATATATTTATATATTTATTTAGATTATATTTTAATTGGAAAGCTATTCCGAATAGGAATAGTAATATTCCTATTCTAAATAAGGGATATTTTATCCCTCACTATATAAAGAAAGGAATAGAAGATTTTAACAACAATAATTCATTATTATCTCTCTCAACAAAACCCTAGCTGCCGCCCCCTTGCAAAGAGAATACTTTTTCTCTCAATTTCGTGTTCTCTCTTAGGGCAAACCAATTAATATAGCAGTTAATTCGCTTGTGATTCTCGTCCTGCTTTTGTGTGGATATTGTCTTGCTCGATTCTACGCTTGAATCAATTTGTGAAGTCCAAATCTGAATCCGTTTGAAGGAGCCACCAACGCAGGTATTGAATTAAACCTTGTATGATTAATTAGGTTTTATTAATGGGTTTTGTTATATAATCCTGATCATGGGAATTCGATTAAATAGAATAAAAAATTTATTTTATTCTGCGTTTATTCAATGAAAAACCCTACAATGGTACTAGAGCTTAGATTCAATATATACAATTTATTGTATTTATTTTAAACTACGATTTGATAGATTGCATGATTTAGGGTTGTTATAATTAACTGTATGAAAAATATTTTAATTGATTATAATCTGGATTTTATTTTACTAGTGAATAATTGTTGGTTTAAGTTTTAAAATCGAATATTGGTGGTTTACCTATTGCAGTACATTGCCTCGCACAGTGCCTGCCTTAGCCGGCACATGACTATCCCTGGCTACGTGTTGTTGTGTGCAGCCCACTATCCTTGGCTACGCGTACCACTATCCTTGGGGTAGCGCGCGGTAGATTACACGTTGCCACGCACAGCCTTCCTTGAATTGGTCGTGCATTGCATCACACGGCATGCCTTAGTCAGGCCGTTGGCTGCATGCTTAAGTGTGCGAGTGGCCTATGCCTGGTTGCGTGCGGCCTTACCGATGATAGGCCAAGGCTGTGCACTCGTGTGTACAGCAGCCCATGGTGTTATGGCTACGCTTTAATGTGCGCAGCCTAGTGGGAGCAACCCATTTTCTGGCTACTGGGATATTGCATGTTGCTACGAACAACATCCCAATTATGGGAGTTTCCTTACATGCTTTCGTGGTAGAAATCAAAGGGCAAAGGCTTTCTCACATTGTTGTGGGAGAAGGGCGTTTCGGGGATTGACAAATTGGCATTTTGAACTTTTTTGCAGAGCCACTATAAAATAGAGCAATCGTTGCTACTCTGGACTGTCTAGTTTGTGTTTTCACTAGATAGAGACTAAAATGCAAGTTTTACAAGTTTAGGGACCAACAGAAATTATGCAAAATTAAAAGGAGTAATCATAATTTTACCTAGTAAATTCAAATTTGATTTTTGAATGATAGGCTATAACTGATTGATGTCTGATTATGCATGGTGTTTGATACTCGACCATCGACCTTAGGTTTATTGTATTTAATTTGTTTATGAGATTGAATGCTTGTAATAAAATTTTATTAAATATGACTTGTGTGTCCTGCCTACCTCTTTACTCTCAATGTAATTCTCTTCTCACCTAAGTCCCCTCAAATGTAACTCAAGGTTTCTACTTTATTTGATGTAAATTAGAATAGGTTTTATTAATTGAAAAATCATTGTTGTAAAGAAGATAAATAGAGGGCGTGAAGCATGTCCCAAAGACTTTTATATAGTTTTGTAATTATTTGCTTGAACATATGTTGTCCTACCAATTCCTCGAAGCTCAAGGAATTTGGTTTTAGATTGGCCATGTATCAACACGTTTACTTTATTATCATAGAAAGCATGCTAAGGTTGAATGATTTAATATGCTGGACTATAACATGCTAATAAGATAATAAAATTTGTGAGACAATAAATCAAAACCCTTCATTAAGATATTAAGTCATAAATAACCACGTGCCTTCCATCACTATGGGATTAATCAAACCACTATTCATCATGACCGTGTTTGCCCCTGCGAAGGGTACACTTCTACTAGTGGGAGGTTAATCATTCATTGGAGTTTTTCCTTAATAATGATGGGTTAGACTTAACTAGGTGTATTTTGCATGTTCGCCTCTACAAAGGTTGATAAATACACTAGAGGCATAGTAGAGTAGCACATTTGATTGAGGCACATGGCGACATGTAGTGTCCAACTCACTAATCCAAAAATTACACTTGAGGACAATTGTTGGTGCCATTAGATTGAGTAATTGGTTTGCTAGCTTTGTTTGCATTTGAGTTTAATAGTTGATGCTATTAAATGATGTAAATTAAAGTTTGTTGACCTACCTAATCATTCTATTTTAGCTTGTTCACCCCTGCGAAAGTTTGAAATAGAAATGATGGGATTTTGGTCCACTAGGGAGACCAACGGACCTTCCAAAGTTTAATAGTGAGAGCTATTAAAGCTTGAGTAAAATAGCAACAGTTATTAATTAATCAAAGGCCTTATTAATTAATATAATATAATATTAACTCTGTTTATTTTGCAATATTGTAGATTCACACTTCATAATGATGTCTACCCTATCACTATGATCTATCATTGAAAAGGATAATAGGTTTGATGGCACAAACTTCACTAATTGGTATCGAAATCTTAGGATTATACTTAAGTTAAAAAAGAAATTGTACATCATTGATGAGCCTATTATGGAAGCACTTGAACCTGAGGCTGCTTAGGAAGTAAGAGATACTTATCAAAAGTATCTCGATGATACTAACACTGTATAGTATTTGTTGTTGGCATCAATGACGTCTTATCTGCAAGAGCAACATAAGCATTTGGATGATAGTTCTATCATCACAAATCTTAAAGAACTCTTTTAGAATCATGCTAAACATGAACACTATGAGGCCTTGAAGGCATTGTTTAGATGTCGAATGGCTGAGGAGCCCAAGTTGGCCCACATGTAATCAAGATGATTGGTTACATTCAGAGGCTTGAGACTTTGGGTTTTGTCATGGATGCAGAACTTTCTATGGACCTTGTTCTGCAATCTTTGCCTGACTCCTTTTCCCAATTCATATTGAACTTCAATATGAATGCAGAGGAGAAGTCTTTCTTAGAGCTTCTAAGTATGCTAAAAACAGTAGAGAAGGATATGAAAAAGTTCAAACCATTATTGTCAGCTGCTGCTACACCTGGGAAATAAAGGGGTAAATGAGGAAACAGAAAGACTAAGGCCAATCCTAGGTTTAAATCTAAAACCCAAGATGTTCTGAGGCCTATTGAAGGTGTGAGCAAGGATGGGAAGATGGTTTGCTTCTATTGTGGCAAGTCTGACCATTGGAGAAAACATTACAAGGCTTTCCTAACAAACAAGAAAAAGAATTCTACATTTTCTTCTAAAGGTATGTATATGATTGAAATAAACCTTTCTCCTATTACATCTTGGGTCATTGACACTGGATGTGGTTCTCATATTTGCACTTCTATGCAAGGACTGTGACTGAGTTGATTGCTCAGTCGAGGAGAGGTGGACCTATGAGTTGGAAATGAAGCGCGAGTTGCTGCATTGGCTATAGGAAGTTATTATTTATCTTTGCCTTCAAGCCTTGTATTAGAAATTTTGGATTCTTATTATATGCCTTCAATTTCAAAGAACATAATTTTTGTGTCCGCTAATTTGGACAGTAATGGATATCAATTTTTGATTACTAATGGATCGTTTTCTTTTAGTTAAAATCATAAGTAAATCGATGAGCAGAGGCAGCAGAAAACAAAAATTATTGCCCATCGATTCCTCTGATTTCTCCAAGATCAAGGTTTGTAAGTAAATCGATGAGCAGAGGCAGCAGAAAACAAAAATTATTGCCCATCGATTACTCTGATTTCACCAAGATCAGGGTTTGATATATATATATTTTTTACATACTTAAATTGAAATAACACAGATCCAAGCAAGGATTAGATTATACCAGAGTTTGGAGGCTCCGACAATATTGCTGAACGCGATTTTGCTACCGATCCAAGAATAGTATCGAACTCACGTCGTCCATATGAAGATAGTACGATAGAGACCAAATATTGATTTTGCTATAATCAATCCTTGGCTTTAAGGAATCAAGTTTTGGAAGAAAGAGTGAAGAGAGAAAATATTTCTCTCAAAAGTTCACTCACCCACGGCTGAAAATGAGAATGCCATTAAAACCTATTCTTGCTTTCTTTATATAGAAAGCAAAATATCCATTCCACCCCCAATGTTTAGCAACAACCCAAACTTAGGTGGAATCGCACATAGATCCATGTTTAATTATTTAGTTAAATATTAATATAAATATAAGTATTAACTTCAATAATTAAATTCGTAATTTTGCTAAATTGTTCCAATAATAAAATTGGACACAGGCTAGAGCCTCAGTAAATTTAATTACACAGCAAAATAACCAATATGCCTTTTCGTCTAAAAGATGAATATATCCTTACATAGTTAACCATCCTTAAAATGTCTCCTAAGTGTGTGGCCCGTAGGCTCCTCATCATATCGGCAGTGAGTAGTATCACGATTGACACCAATCAATCGTTTCACTACACATAGACCAAGATTGGTCCCTAACAAGGCATCATGGCCACCCGATAAATTCGAATTCAACAAAATAGCTACCTATCAACGATATGGATACCATGCAATCAAATCCTTAAATCATCTGTTATCTCATCGAGACTGAGGTATAGAAATAGTGTCAACCCCAGTTATACTCGATATCTTTGTATTCAGTTGCTAGACCAATGACTGGAATAAGAAATTAGATTGAGCAACAACTCAATCTCACTGTGGCCACAACTTTAGTATCATTGCCATTTACTGAATTGCACTGTGAGATAACTTCTCCCATACCCGAGAGTGATGAATCCTCTGTCGATCCACCATAGTCTTGATGTACTCCTCGATGTAGCTAATCACTACCGTATTGATAGCTCTAAATAGAACTACGTTAGGCTAGTGTCAAATTACACCAATCGATGCACAAGGCACTCTAGTGATCTCAAGTCTAAGGATCACATGCACCACCATTCGTTAAAGAATTTGTTCCATAGACAATGGGGTTACCACCTATATGAAATCCTCTAGTGGGTCAGTCTAGTGAACTTGCCTACAGCAAGCACCAATGTGTTGCACCAGGTTGTTGGCAAACAACCTTGACAAGTGAGATCAGTCACTGCCTATTGATAGAGTCGTTGAGCACTATGATAGCCTTACCGTATTATTTGTACCCTTAGTCAGAATAATACTTGGGCTACAGACATTTCTAGCATGGCCACCATATGTGATCATAAGGTTCTCACTATCAAGATTTGAAACACTTGATACCCTCGTGATGGTTTTACCATCCTAAGGACATATAACAATACACACAATTATGATTTGCATGATATAGTAGATAACGCCTTTTATTGATTAATAAACATTATTACAAAGAGTCAATTTCACAATAATTTATTGGCTCTAGGGCACCTACTCCAACATAAAAGGTATTCATTATGGAAGTGTTAGATTACATAATGGTCTGTATATTCTGGATTTAATTAATAATGAAATATTCAATCTTGAGAATAAGAAGGCCAAGAATGATGACTTTAATCAGGCATATCTTTGGCACTGTAAGCTGAGCCATGTTAACTAGATTTGCATCACAATGCTCCATAAAGATGAAGTTTTGGACCCATTTGACTTCTAGTCTTATGAGAAATGCAAGTCATGCCTATTAGGAAAAATGACCAAGTCGCCTTTCACTGGACATAGTGAAAGGGCTACAAAACTGTTAGGCATCATCCATAGTGATGTATGTGGACCACTAACAGTACAAGCTAGAGGTGGGTATTCTTACTTCATCACTTTTACTGATGACTTTAGTAAATTGGTTATGTCTACTTAATGAGATATAAATATGAGTTCTTTGACAAGTTCAAAGAATTTAGGAATGAAGTACAAAATCAACTAGGCAAGAATATGAAGGTTCTCTAATCTAACAAGGGAGGAGAATACTTGAGTTCAGAGTTTGATGCATACTTGAAGGATTGTGGGATAGTATCTCAACTCACTTCTCTTTATACATCTCAGCACAATGGAGTTTCTAAAAGGAGGAACCGAACCTTGTTGGATATGGTTCAGTCTATGATGAGTTTTATAGATTTACCCACATCGTTTTGGGGCTATGCCCTAGAGGCTACTACTTATACACTGAATTGTGTACCGTCAAAGTTTGTAGATAAGACACCATATGAATTATGGAATGGACAAAAACCCATTTTGTCTTATCTGAACATTTTGTTTTATCTGAAAGTTTTGGGTTATGACGCTTATGTCAAGAAATTGACTTCGAACAAACTTACCTCAAAATGTGAAAAAAATGCAATTTTGTGGGGTATCCTGAAGAGACTAGAGGATACTACTTCCACCATCCAGTTAAGCACAAAGTTTTTGTTGCTCTTACTGGGGTCTTCTTAAAGAAGGAATTCCTTCTAAGAAGAGAGAGTGAGAGGAAAATAGAACTCGATGAAGTTCCAAATTCACAAGATGCAATAGATGATGGACATGACGATGTGTCACCTGAAGTGGTTAAACATTGCGAGGAAGTCACTCCATATACTGTGAAACAAAGTGAACCACTTTAGATAACACAAGAGCTGTGTAGATTTGGGAGAGTACGTCGCAAGCCTGAGAGATATGGTTTTTTCATGACTTAGCTCGGTGACATACTGGTCTATCAAGACAATGAACCCAAAACCTACGATGACGCTATGTTGGATCCAGATTCCATGAAATGGTTGGAAGCCATGAAATCTGAGATGGACTCCATGTACCAAAACCAAGTATGGGCTTTGGTGGATCCACCCGAAAGGTAAAATCCATAGGGTCTGAATGGGTCTTCAAGAAGAAGATTAACATGGATGGTAACATACAAATCTATAAAGCATGACTAGTTGCTAAAGGTTTTAGACAAAAACATGGCAATGACTATGATTGTGCTTGCGATTGTTGCATACCATGACTATGAGATTTGGCAGATGGATGTCAAAATTGCTTTCCTAAATGGAAACCTTGTAGAGGACATCTATATGACGCAACCCAATGGTTTCATTATTGATGGACGAGCAAGAAAGGTATGCAATTTGCAGAGATCCATTTGTGGACTCAAGCAAGTATCTAAGAGCTAGAACATTCATTTTGATGAAGTCGCTAAGGAATTCAGATTCATAAAAAACAAAGACGAGCCTTGTGTGTACAAGAAATTCAATGGGAGCGCAGTTACATTTCTAGTATTATATGTCAATGACATACTAATCATTGGGAATAATGTATCGAACTTGCAATCGGTAAAGACTTAGTTATCCAAGTGCTTCTCTATGAAGGACTTAGGAGAAGTAGTCTACATCCTCGGTGTTAAGATCTATCGTGATAGATCTCGTAAGTTGCTTGGCCTAAGTCAGAGTTTTTGATAGACAAAGTACCGAAGAGATTCAGTATGGAAGAATCCAAGAAAGGATTTCTTTCAATGTCACATGGTGTATACCTCTCAAAGAACATGTGTCTTATGACAGAAGAAGAGAGAGTAAGATGAGTAAAATCTAATATGCCTCGGCAATAGGATTTATCATGTACGCTATGTTATGTACTCTGATTGATGTCTCATGTGCCTCGAGCATTTGCACGTTATGTACTCTGATTGATGTCTCATGTGCCTCGAGCATTTGCAATAGATATCAATCCGATCCAGGTGAACAACACTAGACAGCTATCAAGAATATCCTTAAGTACCTGAAAAGGACTAAGGATGCATTCTTGGTTTATGGAGAGGAAGATGAGCTCACTGTAAAAGGATACAGTGATGCTAGTTTCCAAACTAACAAGGATGATTTCGATCATAGTCAGGGTATGTGTTTTCTCTAAATGAGGTTGCAGTGAGTTAGAAAAGTTCAAAACAAAACACTGTGGTGGATTCTACAATGGAAGCTGAGTACATAGCATTATCTGATGCGGCCAAAGAGGTGGTTTGGATCAAGAAGTTCGTTTTAGAACTTGAAGTGGTTCCAAGCATTGTTGATCCGGTAAAGCTTTATTGTGACAACAATGGTGTCATAGCTCAGGCTAAGGAACCATGGTCTCACAAGCAATCCAAATATATACTCAGATGATACCAACAGATCAGAGAAATTGTTCAAAAGGGTGATGTGCAAATTTGCAAAGTACCTACCGATGACAATGTATCAGACCCACTGATGAAAGCTCTGTCGTAGCAAAAGCATGATAAGCAGTTGGCATCATTTGGCATAAAATAAATGAATGATTGGCTATAGTTCAAGTGGGAGATTGTTAGGATAGGTACACTAGAGCTGGTAACATTAGACTCTTGTAATATTATATTGAATATCAATAAAGGCATAAATTCTATATCATAGCATTTGTTTATATATTTGTATATGTATATTGATATATGTCCTTAGAAGGGTTAAACCGTGACGAGGGAATTAAGTGTTTCAAATCTTAATCGTGAGGATCCTATGATCACATATGGTAACCATTCTAGAACAGTCAATAGCCTCAGTATTAATCTGACCAAGGACACAAATTATATAGTAAGACTATCATAGCGTTGAACGACCCTACCGAAAGGTAGTGAAAGTTCTCACATTTTAAGGTTGTTTGGTGACAACCTAGTGTGACGTATGGGTGCTTGTTATTGACAAGTTCACTAAAGTGACCCACCAGAGGATTTCATATAGATGGTACCCTAGTGTCTATGACATATATCCTCTAATGGATGGTGGTGCATGTGATCCTTGGACTTGAGATCACTAGAGTGTCGTGTGTAAAAATTGGTGTAATTTGACACTATCCTAACGTAGCCTTATTTAGGATTATCAGTATAGCAGTGGTTGGTTAGATCTAGAAGAACACTATGGCTATGGTGGATCAACAAAGGATTCATTAGTCCTGGGTGCAAGAGAAATTATTTCGCTGTGCTATTTGGTTAGTAACTACGACCGCAAATCTGTGGCCACATGAGTTGAATTGAGTCGATGCTCAAATCCAATTTTATTTGGTCGTTGATTTGATAACTGAATGCAAGCGTATCAAGGTAAAATGATTGAAGTTGACACTACTTCTGTACTTCAAACCTTGATGAGATAAATGATGATGAAGGGATTAGAATTTCAGGGTAACCATACTGTTGAAATGTAGCAACTTCGTTGAATCTTTGTTTGTTAGGTAATCATGATGCCTTGCTAAAGGCTAGTCTTGATTGGTGTACGGATCACTAATTAGTTGATGCTTAATTATGAATCTGGTCACTACCAACATAACAAAGAGCCTACAGGTCACACACGTTAAAGCAGTTTAAGGAGAATAATGAAATGAAGAGCAATTTCATTTTTTGGATGAAATGGGCATTTTGGTAATTTTGTTGTGCGATTAAAATCACTCAGGTCATTGCCAATATTCAATATTTATATTGAAGTTAATTTAGCAAAATTGTAAGTATATTAATTTTAACATAAAACTTTAATATTAATATGGAATATATTTAAATATCATAATTAAATATATGAATAAATATTTATTTATATATTTATTTAGATTATATTTTAATTGGAAAGCTATTCCAAATAGGAATAGTAATATTCCTATTCTAAATGAGGGATATTTTATCTCTCACTATATAAAGAAATGAATAGGAGATTTTAACAATAATAATTCATTATTATCTCTCCCACCAAAACCCTAGCAGCCACCCCTTTGCAAAGAGAATACTTTTTCTCTCAATTTCGTGTTCTCTCGTAGGGCAAACCAATTAATCTAGCAGTTAATTCGTTGGTGATTCTCGTCCTACTTTTGTGTGGATACTGTCTTGCTCGATTCTACGCTTGAATCGATTTGTAAAGTCCAAATCCGAATTCGTTTGAAGGAGCCACCAATGCAGGTATTGAATTAAACCTTGTATGATTAATTAGGTTTTATTAATGGGTTGTATTATACCAATCCCGATCATAGGAATTGGGTTAAATTGAATAAAAATTTTATTTTATTCCGCGTTCATTCAATGAACCGACCCTGACCTAGCCTGTGCCTATCCCTAATTAGGGGTTTTGAAGGGGGATGTCGGTAAGTTTATTGATGGGTTCGGAGACGATTTTCGGTGTCGGGATCGGGATCGACTGAAAAAACTTGAATCGCGTAAACTAAAGCAATGGGTAGTGGTCGGCGATTGGTGGTACAAACGGGTGGGGGATGATGGGGGTTTTGTTGTGTGGGCTTAGTGGAGTATGTTGGTGGTGTCAAGGCCGACCAAGGTCACTGGAATTAAAGGTATGAAGTTTGGTGGGTGGCACATAATGTTAATTGGCCATTCTACCCTTATTTATAATTGACTTTTGACCATCATACCCTTCTTCGTAATGAAATTTACTAACGGATCTGTGATAAGGCATGTGGATAGTAAAATTGTATTTTGAAACTCGTTGGGTGGGAAAAAGTCATTTATTCATTAATTCACCAAAATAATTCCAATATAATTTTAACTTGACCAACACAATGAAAGTGAACAATTTTTTTTTATTTTTGCTTTTACAAATTTCAACTTAAAAGATTATCCACTTCTACCTAGAATGCTGAATTAGAAGAAAGAAAGAAATAAAGAAAATTAGTTTTTACATCATACAAAAATTTTAAACATTTCCCTTAAAATGGGGAGATTATCAATAACCATCCCATAGTTTCATTAATCAATGAAAGATGCTAGCTTTCACAAATTTAATCAAACAATACCCCTAGATTTTAAAAAGAGTGATGCTATCATCCCCACATCTTATCTTTTTGTCCCCACTTCTAAAAAAAAAACTCACTAAAACTTTTAAAATTATTAAAATATCTAAATACACCTCATGTATTTCTAAAACTATCATTTTTTTTTCATCAAAATTTTAATTACTTATCTCATACTTCATTAGTCTTTAGTTTTTGTGCATTTAAAAAATAATACTTATATTTTGTTTTATAAAATCTTGTTTTGAGATCAAATCAAATACAACTATCAAATTTTTGAAGACAATTGTAACTAGTTTGATTACAAAATGAAATATGTTTTTTTTTTTTTTTTTTTTTTTTTTTTTTTTTTTTTAATACTAATCAAATATTTTTTCATTCAACACTGTAAGTAATTTTGAAAATTTTCAACACACTAAGATGCACAAAATGATTTAAATTGTTCATCGAAAAATAGTACTACTGGGTGTATGGATTAATTTTCTTAGTCTTGTTCTAAAAACAATAACACATTTATTTTGTTCTAACAATAGAAAAAAGAAAGTAATTGAAACAAAATTGATAAATGATGGAATATGGAATGCTAATATTTGATCATTATGTCAAATATTCTCTATTTGATTATTTCCTGATTTGCTACGATTACAACATTATGACATAATATTGTATTTCCTTATTGCTTATTATTTTCCTGTATAAATTAGACATTGTACAGAATGTAATAAAAAATATACACAATGTCTCTTCTTCTCCTAGCATACTTTGGCAGTCTCATTATACTCTCTCTGCTCCTCTCTGCCTCTCTTGCTAGCTCAACTTTGATATGGTATCAAAGACTCTTTTCTAAACCAGCTTCCGCCTCTTTTCTCCTTTCTTGCAAACATGAAACACTCCTTTCCTCCAAACATAAAACACTCCATTAGAATAACCAAAAATTGTCACGAATGGCAACAAACCAAGTTTCAACCACTCCAAAACAAGAACAAGGCCTAACTAGCCCACAACTAGAAGACCAAAACCAGCCCACAGACAATCCAACCTAAAATGATTAAACCTTAGCATCATGAGGTCTAACCTAGCCTTAAGCATCACAAGGCCTCAACCAACAATCAGATCCAAATCCAAACACATACCCATTTGGTTCCCAAGTTACAATTTAGGTCAAACCCATCCAAATCAACCAACAGGTCCAAATCCCTACCCGTTTGTTTTTCTCAGTCAAGATCTGGGTCAATCTCACCCATTCACCTTCCAATTCATCCCAGCCACCCATAACCGATAAGAGCCCGGCGAAGTGTTGTACACACCTGCATCCAATGGCCCAAAACTCATCATCGTCAAATAGACGCTCACCGGCTCAAAAAACTATGTCATATGGGCATGAGATTTCCGGCAAGTGATGATGGCAAAAGATAGAGAGGGGTTTCTCGATGGCACTATTCCTCCACTAGTCGAAAATCATTTCATCCGCCATTGGAACCACTGCAACATGCTGGTTCAAACCTGGATTAGCAATTTTTTATCACCCAACGTTGTTGTCATCTCCCACCAATGGAAAATGCCACCAAAATGTGGGTCCAATATAAGAGAAATGTATGGCAAATTAGACGTGGCAAAATTTTTCACTTTACGGCAACAACTTGCAGACATCAAACAATAAACCTCAACAGTTACCACTTATTTCAATAAGCTCTTGGCAATGTGGAATGAACTTGATGCTACTAAAGAATCTCTGGATGGGCCGTCGGAAACTTTGCTGCAATTCTAGAGAATAATGGATTGGGAATGTCTTTCTCAATTTCTTCTTGGGTTAAATGACAATTTTTTACCTTTTCGCACACAGGTCTTAGCAACTTCTCCGTTGCCGAGTCTTCGCCACACCATACAGCTTGCTATTCAGGATGAAAGCCAACGCTTGGCCACGATGAAAGGTTCTCACAATGACTCCGCTGCTTTTGTCTCTTCCCGATTGAATAAAAACGCATCTAGAGAGAGGCTAAGGTTTTCTTAAATTGAAAAGAAATGTGGGTTTTGATATGAGAGTTTTAATGGCCAAGATGCATCCACCAAATCTGATGGTCCACAATTGATTGCCTCTCTACAATCATCCAATAGCTCACAAAGTGCCATGTCGCACACTAATGGACATGGGCCAACAAGCCAAAATGGGCCTGGATCTTATGGGTGTGGATCCTCCAAATCTGGTAAGGGAAAAATGTTTTGTGAATATTGCAAAAGAAGAAATCATACTCGAGACAAGTGTTGGAAATTGCATGGGTATCCTAGCACGACCACCAAGGACAACACGGGACAACTGTTAGTTTTTCAAACTACCACTACCAAGGGTTAGAATTCTGCACCTATGATTAGCACAGAATAGTACAATCAATTCCTTTAGATACTGAATCAAATTCTCCAAGCAAATATGGCATCCTATATATGCAAGTACATCTTTCTGTCTCAACTCTATTAAAGATGATGTTTAGATAATTGATTCACGGGCTAGTGACCACATTATTTGCAATCCAAAATATTTTTCCCTAGGCATATTCCCATTAAATCACCCATTTTCGTCAGAATGCCAAATGGAAATATTGCCTCAGCCACTCACATAGGAACTGTTCACCTTAAGAATGTTCTGTTTGTCCCTGCTTTCCATTTTAATCTTATCTTTGTATCAAGACTCTGCACTGATAACAATTGTTTTTTCAAATCCCTTCCCACTACATGTGAATTTCAGGACCCTTCGACTGGGACAAAAATGGGCTTGGGTAAGGTTCATCATGGTCTATTCTATTGGAACATTGCTAGGGATTTTTTATAGTCATCTTCTTGTATAACCAATAAAATTTCTCAGTGTAATGCAGACATTAATAAAAATTCCCTTCTTTTTCATCAACGATTAGGTCATAATGGATCTATTCCTCAACTGTAGTGTCCAATTTGTCCCTTCGCAAAACAATCCCGCACCATTTTCCCAAATAGCATCGCTACTACTAGGGGTGTTCAAAAGAACCTAGAGGGAACCAGAAGCGTAGGTACTGGGTTTGGTTCCTGCCTTCCTACCCAGAACTAGTCGTCAATGGGTAGGTTCGGTTTCGGTTCCTATAGTTAGGAACCGGAACTATAGGAACCTAAGGCCTAACCTAACCAGAACCAGAACCGAGACTAATATAAAATAAAATTAAAGATTAGGGGGGTTAATAAAAACTTTTATAGAAAAAGTAATATGAATACATTTATATTTATATTGCATAACATTTAAAGTAAGTTGGTTTCACTTTTGAGAATCTACCTTTACAAAGTAATAAAGTTTTTAATTTTATTTTTGTTAACAAGTGCCAGGTGGGGGGGGTATTTGTAATTTTTTAAGAGTTTTTTTGTTATTTTAAAAACTTTTGGGGGATCATGTAATTTTATAGGGTACCTAGAACCTGCAATGTGTTCTGCTCGGTACTTAGGAACCGGAACCGTCTTGCCTTGCCTCGTTCCAAATTTCAAGGAACCGCTTGCCTGGCCTCGCCTTTCTTGCCTTCAAAAGTACAGGGTACCCGGAACCGAACACCCCTAGCTACTACTACACATCCCTTTGCCCCAATCCACCTTGACATATGGGGAACCTATCACACACCCAACCATGATGGATCTAAATTCTTTCTTACCATTAGTGAAGATTTCTCTCATGGGACATGGGTATTCCTCATGCAATCCAAAACCCAAAAACTTGCCTATATTAAACATTTCCCCACCATGGTCCACACTCAATTTCATACTTCAGTTCAACGTGTTCGAACTGATAATGCTAGAGATTTCTTCAACTCTAATTGTTGCTCCCTTTTTTCTTCCCTTGGCATCCTCTATGAAAGTTCATGTACCTATACCCTATAACAAAACGAGGTCGTTGAATGAAAACACCATCACCTATTAGAAGTAGCTCGTGCCCTTAAACACCAAGCCCATATCCCTGTAGGTTTTTAGGGTGAATGTGTGGTCACAGCTACTTACCTGATCAATCGAATGCCAACCCGAGTTCTTGGTGACAAGTCCCCTTATGACATCCTCTTTGGAAACCACTTGACATTAATCACCTCTGCGTGTTTGGATGTCTCTGTTACTCTACCATTGTTGCTTCTATTAGTGAATCGATGAGCAAAGGTAGCAGAAAAACAAAAATTATTGCCTAACGATTACTCTGATTTCGCCAAGATCAGGGTCTAATAAATATATATATATATATATATATATATATTGTCACGCCCCCTCCTGAGGATTCCTATCCCACCGGATCTGGGCGCTCCAGGAGACTCAGGATCCCGAAAGGAAGGTGAATACTCTATATATATATATATATATATAAAACATTCATAAAAACAAATCCGTTTATAGACGAAAGTGAAAAGTAGTGCATTTGCATGTTTAAGGTTTAGAAGGTGGAAATACACAAATAATTATTCTAAAAGCTGGAACTAAAATCCGGTTACAAAAGAAACGTAGTATCAGAGTCCACTAAAGTTTGTAAAAGATGCAGATCATCATGCGTCAAGGCCAACCTAGAGCGTAGAGTATGCTCCACACGAACCCGATCTACAATCCTCGGGGAGGAAATATAAAACAGTGAGCTGGGAAGCCCAGTGAGCGGATAATATATTTTATATGAAAATAACTTTAACTTTGAAAACATGCATGAATAATCTAGTTGTATGCCACACAACACTAATGCACTTACATGATAAGGCAACAAACAGTATACATATTATTCTCGGATGCCATGAAATCACACACCACTATCATATAAAATAAATCAATTATCACCACCCTACTGGCACTTAAGGGCATGGATCATAACTATCTGAACCAGTCCCTAACTCAGACATGAAGCTACATCACCCGCAATCTACCATAGGGGTGGCACCATCCGCAGTCTACCCTTGGGATGGTACAAACATCACTGAATAACCATGCTTGACCTACAGTCTACCCTCGGGGTGTCATGATATGGTATCAAATATAATCTCGCCCATGGTCTACCCTCGGGGCGTCCAAAATCCCACACCGGCCAATAACCGTCTGGTGTAATCCCACCCGAAGCTCGTCAGGCGTCCGTCTTATCCTAGTAGGATATCCCAATCGTTCGGTAGGACAGACCATCTCAATGCACGCATGAGGATAAATATCAAATACTAGCTGATGTCTGGAGGGGGATGGGTACGGTTTCCAATCCTGGAGTCAAACATAATAATAATCATGCATTCACAATTTCATTCCAAATATGCATCATGCATGTCTTATGCATATATAAAGTATAATATGATATAAAATTTCACCACGTCAAAATACAAAAGTATATAAAATTTATTTACACCCTATATTTATCATCAATTTTCTAAGGTCCCAAAACTTCTAAACATGACAATTAACCCACAACCTTCCAATTCATTCTACACCATTTGTTTCAAAACAAATAAAATACTCCCAATTGTAAACAAATAGAAGAGCCCAATAGCCAATCAAATTAACCAACCATATCATGCATTTCCGTATAATCCAAAGGAAAAATTAAAATTTACATAAACACAATTTTATAACCATTCCTATTAATGAAAATTCATTTGCCCAATATTAACACCTTCTTAATATAATATAATTTTTTTTTTCACTTCCACCTCCACTCCAGCACATGATTAAACCATTTCATTAATAAAAAAAGGAAATATTCAGCAACCTTTAATTCCATGTGAACACCGTATATATACACATGCAACAAGCAACATAAAAAAAATCAAATTTTCAAAACCCCAATCTACTACAAAATCATCTGAACTAACCAACCACCAACACATTTCAATTTATCTCAGCAAGACAAAGATTCAAAATAAACAAGTATCACACCCAAAAACCAGTAGTTGGCAATAACTCAACCCGACACTTGCCAAGCACACCACCAACTAATATAAATATACTAGCAGGGCATTATATATAGTTCCAATTTCCAGCAGCCATATTCAAAATTAATCATGCATTTCAATTTAAAAAAAAACTAATTACACGCAAATTCTCATTCCACAAACAATTAATTAGCTGACTTCCCACACATGCAATTACATCTTACAATGCAATTAAACAAAATTATACCATTAATACACCTTTCCAGCAACCGAAATGCACATGCAATATACCATTCACAATTTTAATTTAATCATTAATTTGTATACATGCACAAACGCAGGAAAATAAGGAATGAAATACGTTTCAAAATCATTTTTATATATATTCCACTCACACTTTCTCCTTTGCTTTTAAATCAAGTGCTCGGTCCTTCTATCTTCTTCACTTATTTGATTCAAAATTGTTATAGGGATTAAGATCTACTCAAAGAGAAAATGAAAGATCGATTAAAAACGATAAAGGATTAAAAATATATGCGTAACACTTATTCCTTTACCCCAAAATTTCTCTAAAAATTCTTCTCCTGCAAAGTACCTCTTGGCCCTCCTCTATTTTAACTCAAATATTATTTTTCTCTCTTTCAATTTACATAGGAGAATGAATGTGAAATGAGAAAAAGAAAAAGAATAAAAACAAGCTTCTCCTCTCTCACTTTTTTTTTTTTTTTCCTTTTTATTCTCTCGGCTATCTCTTTCTCCACTCCCCCATTTCTCATCTCAATTTAATACAAATTCACAACCGTCATTGGCAAAACAATGTGCCAAAACCGGGGGCTAATTCTCCAAAAGAAAATTACCTGTAATCCATCTTACAATGGCCAATTATCATGCATCCCTTAGTCTTTGATTCTTATATCTTGCACCCCAAAATCTTCTAAATAAAGTTATGTTTTATCACGATCTCACCCCTAAAAAATTATGCATGTGCCCTTGCATGACACAATATTAATAAGACCCCTCATCTTTAATCAATTTCATAATATTGTTGAAAGATTTTCACACTTCCAATTTCACACAAGTGCTCTTGCAAAACTATTTAATAAACCCACCATGCCTTATCTCTTACGAAAACGTCTCCAAAAAGTTTCAATTATATATATATATATATATATATATATATATATATATATATATATATATATATATATATATATATATATATATATATATTACATGCTTAAATTGAAATAATAAAGATCCATGCAAGGATTAGATTATACCAGTGTTTGGAGGCTTCGACAATTTCTCTGAACGCGATTTCGCTACCGATTCAAGAATGGAATCGAACTCATGTCGTCCATACGAAGACAGTACGCCAGAGACCAAGAATTGATTTTGCTAGAATCAATTATTGGCTTTAAGGATAGTGGTTAGGAAGATAGAGTGAAGAGAGGAAGAGAGAAAATTTTCTCTCAAAATCTAACACCCATGGCCACAAATGAAATTGTGAATAAAACCTAGTTTTTGCTTCATTTAAATAATGATGCAAATATCCATTCCACCCCCAAAGTTTAGCAACAACCCAAACTTATGTGGAATCGCATATAGGTCCCTATTTAATTATTTAGTTAAATATTAATATTAACTTCAATAATTAAATTTTTAATTTTGCTAAATTACTCCAATAATAAAATTGGACACAGGCTACAACTTAGTAAATTTAATTACACAGGAAAATTACCAATATGCCTTTTCATCTAAAAAGATGAATATACCCTTCAAAAATTTACCATCCTTAAACTGTCTCCTAAGTGTGTGACCCATAGGCTCCTCATCATATTGGCAATAAGTAATATCGCGATTGATACCAATCAATTGTCTCACTACACACAGATCAAGATTGGCCCCTAGCAAAGCATCATGGTCACCCGATAGATTTGGATTCAGCGAAATAGCTACCTATCAATGATATGGTTACCATGCAATCAAATCCTTTCATCATCAGTTATCTCATCGAGACTATGGTACAGAAATAGTTTCAACGTCAATTACTGTCAATGTGTTTGTATTCAGTTACTAGACCAATGATCGGAATAATAAATTAGATTGGGCAACAACTCAATCCCATTATGGCCACAGCTTTATTGTCATTGCCATATACTGAGTCGCGCCGTGAGATAACTTCTCCCGTACTCGGGAGTGATGAATTCTCTACCAATCCAGCATATTCTTGATACACTCCTCGACGCAGCCAGTCACTATTGTATTGATAGCTCTAAATGGAACTATGTTGGGTTAGTGTCAAACTACATCAATCGGTGCACAAGGTGCTTCAGTGATCTCAAGTCTAAGGATCAGATGCACCACCATTCGTTAGAGGATTTATTCCATAAACACTATGGTTATCATCTATATGGAATCCTCTAGTGGGTCAGCCCAGTGAAAGCACCCATGTGTTACACCAGGTTGTCGGCAAACAACCTTGACAAGTAAGATCAGTCAGTGCCTTTCAATAAGGTCGTTCAACACTATAATAGTTTTACTATATTATCTGTGTCCTTGGTCAGAATAATATTAGGGCTACAGACATTTCTAGAATGGCCACCATATGTGATCATAGGGTTCTCACTATCAAAATTTGAAACACTTAATACCCTCGTCACAATTCTACCATCCTAAGGACATATATCAATACATATCAATATGATTTACATGATATAAAATAAAATGTCTTTTATTGATTAATGAACATTATTACAAAGAGTCAATTCTACAATAATTGATTGGATATAGGGCACCTACTCTAACAGCTTCACATGGCAAATTTGGGCCAAAGGCCACTTGATGCATTTTTATAGGGTACCCTTTGTTACAGAAAGGTTACTGTTTATATGATCCAATCCAGAAAAAGTTTTTTGTTTCCAAAGATGTGTTTCATGACGCCATATTCCCATTCAAGGAAAACGGTGAAGCCCCAAGTTCATCATCTCCATCATTTCTAGACGATGAATTTTCTCCATCAGCACCTCATTATCTTTTTCTACCTACCAATGATACCACTGCACTGCCACTAGACTCTCCTCCTTCACCAATTCCTACTACTGATTCTGCTCTAGATACAGATCCAACAAACTCTTCTAAATGTGAGGATAATTCCACTGGTACCTTTTATGAATCTCCAGTTTTGTCACTAGATCCGACACCTCCCAAATGACCCTATTGTCTTACTCGACCACCTATCTGGACGGCTAATTATGTTTGTCCATCCACCCCGGATCCTTTAGGTACCACCTACCCCACTTCAAACTATGTTAGTTTTTACCAACTATCTCTTGCCTATAGGATATGTGTTAGCCAGATATTTGTTGACTAGGAACCCACCTGTTACTCTTATTGGCGTTAGGCTATGGCTAATGAACTTAATGCACTTGCTCATAGTCATATTTGGGGTTTGGTGGCCCCTCTTGCTCACCGTAAACCAATGGGCTTTGTAGCGTTCAATGGAACCATCAATGACTTAAAAGAGCATCTCAACAAATATTTTTGTATCAAAGATCTAGGAGAGCCAGAATATTTTTTGGGTATTGAAATTGCTAGATCTCCTGCTAGCATATCCCTTAGTCAGCAGAAATATGTTTTGGAACTCATTTCAGACTCGGGATTATCAATCTGCAAACCAAGTGCTATTCCTGTCAAACAAAATACCAAGCTCACTACCCAAGAATATGACAGAGAAATATCATCCTTATAAGTTGATTCAACTCTTGAGGATCCATCACATTAGCAAAGGCTCGTGGGCCGAATGATCTATCTTATAATGACACGACCCGATATCAGTTATGCAGTTCACATTCTTACCAAATTCATGCATAAACCAAAACAATCCCACATGGATGCAACACTGAAAGTTCTAAGATACTTGAAAGGATGTCCTAGTCTAGGGCTTCTTTGACCTCAGGATAGGAATTTGGACCTTATAGCCTATTGTGATTCAGATTTGGGCATTTGTCTTATGACAAGGAAGTCTTTCATCGATTTTTACATCAAACTTGGAGGATCTCTCATATCCTAGAAAACAAAGAAGTAGTCAACAATTTCTCTTTCGTGAGCAGAAGGTGAATATAAAGCTATGACTAAAACCACGTGTGAAATCACTTGGATTCTTGGACTTTTGGAAGATCTTGAAGTACAAATTAAAGAACCAGTCACTCTATACTGTGATAACAAAGCTACAAATGATATTGCTGTAAATCCAGTATTTCATGAGAGAACCAAACACATAGAGATTGATTGTCATTTTGTTAGAAAAAAGATTCAAAAGGGCATAATTAGGATTACTCCACACATCTGCACTACAGAGCAACCAACAAACATATTTACAAAGCCTCAATGTAGTAGACAACATTCATATCTATTACACAAGCTTAGAGTTTTTGACATATACAAACCACCAGCTTGAGGGGGAGTGGTGGAATATGGAATGCTAACATTTGATCATTATATCAAATATTCTCTATTTGATTATTTCCTGATTTACTACAATTACAACATTATGACACAATATTGTATTTCCTTATTGCTTATTCTTTTCCTATATAAATTAGACGTTGTACAGAATGTAATAAAAAATATACAAAATTTCTCTTCTTCTCGTAGCATACTTTGGCAGTCTCATTATACTCTCTTTACTCCTTTCTGCCTCTCTTGCTAGCTTAACTCTAAAAATAAAAGATGCATTAAAAAATTAATTTAAAATAAAGTTTTTATAATGTAAAACAAAAATTACAGTTTTTGTAATAATTATATATCCTAGATATAATTTTTATTTTTAATTTATCCTATTTACTAAGTTTTAAGGAGAATAAAATTGAAATTAAAAAAAAAAATATATAAAAGAGGTTTAAAAAGATAAATGGTGGGTGGACAATAGCATCATTATTTTAAAAGACAATAATGTTTGGAAAATAATACAGCCACCGACGGTAGTGCACCGAATTTGTGCACTGAATGACGTGGCAAAATCCTGACCGTTGATTAATTTTAACTTAATATTAATCAACGGTCAGGATTTTGTCACGTCATTCGGTGCACTACCGTCGGTGGCTGTAGCATTACTCATAATGTTTTGCTTATAACTGAGTCATACAACCAGACAAAAATTGCACAAAATTCATGTAAAATGACTACTATTTTCTTTGTTTTTTGTTTATTTGTATGACTCAGTTGTAAGCATAATATTGCTCTTTAAAAAAACTCATTACTAACATCTCTTCAAGGTAATTTTGTTTAATAATTTTATATTATCTAAAGAGTAAACAACTTTTTCCCACCCAAGGTTTGCCTTAATGACATTTCTCGCCTAAAAAGTTTCAAAATACCACTTTCTCACCCTACTTTTATATTCTGTTAATACCCAAAATGCACTTCACTTTCTCAGTTGGCGTTTGGTGAGTTACCAAGAGTTAGGGTAAGAGGGTTTTTGTTAAGTGTAGGCCCAGGGATTGAATGATGGTGACCAATTGAATATTCGCTGCTACAATCAACCAAAAATCATCTAATAACAGGAAACTCTAGCTTTGCGATGGCCAATAATCAGCGAGAAATCAGGTGTTAGAGTGAGAGGGGTTTGTAGAGAAGTGACTGGATGTTCAAATGGTGTTGACGGAGAGAATTGTTTCCGTCAAAATTAGTCAGAATTGGTGTAACGACTCGATTCTTATAAAAATATGCACAGAGAAAATACGCGTAGCCTTAATATAAAAAGTTGGGCCCAAAATTTTTCTTTCATTGAACACATGCATTCTTTATACAAATTTATACAATGTTTGTGACATATGCAAAACTATCAAAAAAGGGTGGACAAGTAGCCATTTCTCTTCGTGTGCCGATGTCCATCCAACTATGTCCTTCATCTAGAACCTGCAAAAACATAGGGAACAACTGGATGAGCACAAACAAGGCTCAGTAAGTAAACCCCTAAACTCGATTATTCCCGTAACTCTTTCTTTACTCACCGTCTAATTACTCTTTCGTAGCTTCTCTATACTAACTTTCTTTCTAGTAAGTCACGGCCCCATCTGGAGGCACTACTGGGACTCGCTCCCACTCCCGGTGACTTCTACTCATTCTAGCCGATAGGACTTGGTTATGCATGGATTCGAAACCTTTGGCCATGTGAGTGCATAGAATCTCTCGGGTAAACTTGGGTATAGCCCTCATCCGCATGTACACTACGGGCTACACCACTACTCTTTCGATATTCGCCGCTTTACCGATGCGGCGTACATGCTGGAATACTCTACCCGTACTCACAGGTTCCCCATCGCACAACCTACTCTATTCTCTTATTAAGCACTACTCTCTTATTAAGCACTACTCTAGCTTTACTCTATAGTGCTCATTCTCTATTTCTTTCTACTCTTAGAGTAGTCTAAACTCATAAATCTCTACTCTCTTTTCTAATGCATAAGTAAAGCATAATTAATGCACATCAATGACTCATACTCATTAATGCATTTATGAAAGGGAACTATAACATATAGCAACCATTAAGGCTTTCTACTCTTACTTATTGTTCTCTTGAGCATTTCATCATACAACTTATGTGCATGAATAACTCTACTCTAATTCTAACTTTTCTGTTTTCTTTAATCAACCAAATGGGAGAAAACTCCCTCATAAACCCTAAATTCCCTATCAAAAGAGAAACACTTCCATAATCTTGCTCAAAACCTCCTCCAACTCCAATCAAACTCAACCCAACATCAAGCAAATAACACACTTCTCATAACTCATAACTCAAACATAATTACTACTCTCAATCAACAATTTAAAAGAAAACACATATGTATATCAATCCACTCCAAAGAGTTCTTAGATCTCAACTTAGGTTGAGTTTACTTACCTTATGAGAAGTTGGCTTCTTTAACACTTCTCCTTTCCTTTGGAAGCTTGCTTTTCCTCTACAACTTAGCCAACAATCACAACATGAGACTCTAGTCAAAACATAGGAAAACTCTCATCTAAAGTATAAATCCTTACCTTAGGAAGCTTTAGATTAAAACCCCACAAAAAGTTACTCAAAAAGGCTCTTGGAAATCCTTGGGAGGTTGAAGGAAATTTGAGAGAGTTTAGAAGAATGAAAGAGGCGGTGGAATTGGAAGAATGAAGAACAATCAAAGGCTAAACCCTTTTTAATACCTCTTAAAACTCATTCTTCCCAATTTGTCCCTTGCTCTTTTATGGAAATTCCATCCATATCCTTTGATTCCTTACTAACACACCCCCATACTAACATATTCTCCTTGAAATTTCCTTACAATTTACTCCCCACTTTTCCTGCTAATTAGGGGTAGAATGGTCAAATTGCCCTTAGGGAAGAAAATATCTAAAACTTAACAAACATTTTAAACGGCCTGTCGCCGCGGCGAAGAAACTTCTGGCGCCGCGGCGAAACTGTCCAGCAGCTTCCCCATGGCTTCAACACCTCTTCGCCGCGGCGAAGATTCTTCTTCCCGCCCGAAGCACGCAGACCGAACTTCTTCGTTTTTCAACCAATTTCAAGGCAATTATTCAACACAACACTCGTACTAATGTTAATCAAACAATAATACCACGATACCAACTCAACTAAGAGCAACCGAAAGAACAGTAACTACGTACCTCAAGTGGGGCGTTACAATTCTCCCCCTTTAAAAGAATTTTGTCCCCAAAATTCAAACAAATAACTCTGGGAAGCGATTCTGCATGTCCCGTTCTACCTCCCAAGTGGCCTCTTCCACTTTGTGATTCCTCCATAGGATCTTCACTAACGGAACACTCTTGTTCCGAAGCTCTTTAACCCTTCGATCTAAGATCTGAACTGGACGTTCTTCATATACTAGGTTCTCTGTCACTTCAACGTCCTCTACACTCAAGATATGGAGGGGATCACTTACGTATTTCCGTAGCATCGAGACATGAAAGACATCATGCACCCTATCCATACTAGGCGGTAGTGCCAATACGTAGAGGCCACCTTTCCTACCCGTTGCAAGACTTCAAATGGACCTACGTATCGCGGTGCTAACTTCCCTTTGCTTCCGAAGCGCATTACTCGCTTGAAGGGAGAAACTTTCAAAAACACTTTATCACCCACTTGAAATTCGACTTCTTTTCTCTTCAAGTCGGCATAGCTCTTTTGTCGATCTTGGGCTTGCTTCATCCTGTTTGATCAGTCTCACATCTTCTATTAATTTTTGAGTCACCTCGCCCAAGAGCGCACTTAGCTCATCCTTTTCACCTACCTCATCCCAATGTAGCGGAGACCTACATCGTCTGCCATACAAAGCCTCGTAAGGCGCCATCTTAATCGTACACTGGCGCCATCTTAATCGTAGACTGATAACCGTTGTTGTAGGCAAACTCCACCAAGGGTAACACTTCGTGCCAAGATGCTCTATAATCCATACAAGAGCTCTCAACATATCCTCAAGCACCCGATTTGTCCTCTCGGTTTGGCCATCCGTCGAGGATGATAGGCGTCTTGAATGCCAATCTAGTACCCAAGTTCCTCTAGAAACTCGTCCGCTTGGCCGAGACAAACTGGAATCTATCGGACACTATTGTTTTGGGCACACCATGTAACCCTGACGATTTCCTTAATGTAGATCGAGCCACCTGATCCATAGTAGTGCTTTCCTTTCTGGAAGAAAATGGGCTGATTTGGTTAACCTATCCACAATCACCCATAAAGCATTATACCGTCTCTGGACTCTAGGGAGACCGGTGATGAAATCCATTGAAATACTCTCCCATTTCCACTGGAACACTCAATGGTCAAGCAACCCCTCGACGGCCGTTGATGTTCGCTTTCACTTGCCGACAAGTTAGACATTTAGCTACGAACTCGCAATGTCTTTCTTCATACCTGTCCACCAATAGCTTTTCTTTACGTCCCCGATACATCTTAGTTGCTCCAGGGATGAGCAAAGTATGGTGTGTCATGAGCCTCCAAAAGAATTTTCTGCTTTAACTCACCGTTCGAAGGAATACACAACCGACTCCTGAAGTAAAGAGCACCATCTCTCACACAAAACTCTACTGTCTTACCTCCAAGTACTCGTTGAACCATTTTCTGACACCACTCATCAGCCACTTGCTTTTCTTTCACTTCCCCCAGTAAAGTAGTTTGAATCTCTAACCTTGCGATCCCTCCCGGAATCACTTCAATTTGCTCTCTACACAACTCTTCTATCAATTCTCTTTGCTTAGTGAGTCGGGACAAATAGGCTTTTCTACTCAGGGCATCGGCTACTACATTGGCTTTCCCCGGTTGATATTTGATCTCGCACTCATAATCTTTAACCAGTTCTAACCATCTCCTCTGCCTCATATTCAACTCCTTCTGAGTAAAGAAATACTTCAAACTCTTATGATCAGTATAGATGTTGCTCTTTGCACCATAGAGGTAATGCCTCCAAATCTTTAAGGCAAAGACCACGCGCTAACTCTAAATCATGCGTAGGGTATCTCGATTCATGCTCTTTCAATTGCCGAGAGGCATATGCTATAACCCTACCTAATTGCATTAACACCGAACCAAGTCCTTGCAAAGAGGCATCCGTATAGATGTCATAATCTACACCCTCATGTGGCAACACTAACACTGGGGCCGTTGTTAACCTCTTCTGTAATTCTTGGAAACATTTCTCACAAGCTTCTGACCATACAAAAGGAGTCTTCGTTTGGTAAGAGTTGTCAATGGTTTGGCTAAGCGAGCGAACCCTTCCACGAATCGTTCGTAGTAACCCGCCAAGCCTAAGAAACTCCGGACCTCCTTTACCGTCCCTCGGTCTCGCCACTTGAGGATTGCTTACACTTTACTCGAGTCTACAGAGATCCCTTCCTTCGATACAGTATGGCCCAAGAATATTACTCGATCGAGCCAAAACTCACATTTTGAAAACTTAGCATACAACTGCTTTTCTCTCAACCGTTGCAGTACGGTTCTCAAATGTCCCTCATGCTCTTCTCTTGACTTAGAATAAACCAGGATATCGTCTATGAAAACCACTATGAACTTATCTAAACAATCATGGAATACCCGGTTCATCAAGTCCATAAAAACTCTGGGCATTTGTCAAACCAAACGGCATCACTACAAACTCATAATGCCCATACCTCGAACGGAAAGCATCTTAGCTACATCTTGCCCTCCCCGCCACTGTAACTGATGGTACCACGACCTCGAGTCAATCTTAGAATATGCTGCCCCTTTCAATTGGCCTTGATCAAACAAATCATCTATTCGGGGTAATGGGTACTTATTCTTCACAATCACCTTATTCAACTCTCTATAATCAATACACATCCGGCGATCCGTCCTTCTTTTTGACAAACAAAATTGGGGCTCCCGAGGAGAATGACTCGGTCGGATAAAACCCTTGTCCAAAAGCTCTTGGAGTTGCTTCTTCAACTCCCTGAAGCTCTCTTGGGGCCATTCGATGAAGGGGCAAAGTATTAGGTCTGTCCCCATAGTTATCATCTAAATTCAACCTCTCTTTCCGGCAAGCCCTGGTAAATCTTCCGAAACACATCCACAAACTCTCGAACTATAGGCACCTTCGAATCTCTACCTGTGGAACATCACCTGTGCATGCAATATATCCAGAACACCCCTTTCTTAACATCTTTCTAGCCTTCACACTACTAATTAACATACTCAACCGATGGCCCTCTCCAAAGCTAAATTTATCCCCATTATCGAGATTAAATCTCGCTTTCTTCTTTCGACAATCGATCTCTACTCCATACCTCCCTAGGAAATCCATGCCCAAAATCACATCAAAGTCGGGCATATCAAAGACTATTAAATCGACTGCTAGCTCTCGACCATGGATCACTATAGATTCTCCTAACAATATTTCTTGAGTCAACACACTCACCCCATCAGGTAACTCAATCTTAATAGGTTGACTCACTCTGCTAGGTTTCAAACCTAATCTCCCGATCATCCCAAGCGATAAAAAAGAATGGGTAGCCCCGAGAATCAATTAAAGCATATAAAAGAAAGCAGACATGGAATAGCGAATGGGTAGCCCTTAATCAATTAAAGCATATAAAGAAACAAAGATGGAATAGCAATCGACTGCCATATGATGGATCGGCCTTCACCACCCCGAGCCACCGTAAAAACTCGGCATTAGCACCTCTCGGACCTCGAGCCGCGGGTGGAAACGAGCTTTACAATCCTTCTTCGATGCCCCGCCGACGGCACCTGTAACACACATTTCTATCCCTTAAACATTCCCCCGAATGGTTCCTTCCACACTTAGCACAAAGGGGCAACCCTTCAGCCCGGGGCCGCTTGTTCGCCAATCCCTCCCTCCCCGTTATTCTTGGGTTGGAACTTCTTCTTAACCCTTACTTCTCTATTCCTTGATGCATCCAGCCTCTCCCTCTGCAACGCAGGGGATGGTTCACTGAGTACCTGTAACGATGACTCGTCGGCGATGTGCTTATTCACATAAATCTCGCCTTAACGCCCTTGTTAAAGCCTCACTATAGGTATGGGGAGGCTCAGCTCCTGTCATCACATCTCGGGCAATATCGGATTTCAACCCCTGTACAAACTTGTCCCTCCTCAACACTGGAGTGTACACTATCCCGGGTGCAAATCGGGCGAGGGAATTGAATTTTACCGAATACTCCTTCACCGTACTAGTCCCCTGTTTCAAATTAATGAACTCTTGGACTTTTTCATGTACTCGGTCTTCCGTTCGATATTCGGCTTCAAACAGTCTTTTGAATTCTGCCCAAGTCATTAAAGCCGAGTCGTGAGTCTCTTCCATTAGTTCCCACCAAATTCGGGCATCTCCCGAAATAGGAAACTAGCATATCTAATTCTCTCTGTCGTTCATGGGAAACAAGGCCACTATCCGCCTACGGACTTAAACCACTCTTCGCTCCAAACGGATCCCTTGTGCCCTTAAACTCGACGGTGGTGTTGACTTACAAGCCCCCGAACCGGATCAACTCGATGCGGTACTACCGGAGGTACCGGTCCCCTTACGTTCTTGTCTTGCGGGTTTGTCCTCGTCCGGGGTCTCGCTTCTTTCTGTACAACCCTCCCCGACTCTCTGCTAACACCTCTTGAACAATATTCGAATCAAAGTCACATCAAGAGTAGGGGGTTTGGTTCTGGGGGGTTAGAGGATTCTCCCTCATTCATCACCCTCTTACCCTTATTACGGTTACTACGCCTCATCTACAAAACGATCATATTGGATCAATTTAAAAGAACACTCTACATAAGGAAATAAGTTAACATACACAGTCGGCTATTGGACATCGTAGCGATGAGAATGGTACACTGTCAAATCCCAAAATCTTTGCTCTGATACCAAAAATGTAACGACTCGATTCTTATAAAAATATGCACAGAGAAAATACGCGTAGCCTTAATATAAAAAGTTGGGCCCAAAATTTTTCTTTCATTGAACACATGCATTCTTTATACAAATTTATACAATGTTTGTGACATATGCAAAACTATCAAAAAGGGTGGGACAGTAGCCATTTCTCTTCGTGTGCCGATGTCCATCCAACGTGTCCTTCATCTAGAACTCCGCAAAAACATAGGGAACAACTGGATGAGCACAAACAAGGCTCGTAAGTAAACCCCTAAACTCGATTATTCCCGTAACTCTTTCTTTACTCACCGTCTAATTACTCTTTCGTAGCTTCTCTATACTAACTTTCTTTCTAGTAAGTCACGGCCCCATCTCGACGGAGGCACGGCTGGGACTCGCTCCCACTCCCGGTGACTTCTACTCATTCTAGCCGATAGGACTTGGTTATGCATGGATTCGAAACCTTTGGCCATGTGAGTGCATAGAATCTCTCGGGTAAACTTGGGTATAGCCCTCATCCGCATGTACACTACGGGCTACACCACTACTCTTTCGATATTCGGCCGCTTTGCGATGCGGTACATGCGGGAATACTCTACCCGTACTCACAGGTTCCCCATCGCACAACCTACTCTATTCTCTTATTAAGCACTACTCTCTTATTAAGCACTACTCTAGCTTTACTCTATAGTGCTCATTCTCTATTTCTTTCTACTCTTAGAGTAGTCTAAACTCATAAGTCTCTACTCTCTTTTCTAATGCATAAGTAAAGCATAATTAATGCACATCAATGACTCATACTCATTAATGCATTTATGAAAGGGAACTATAACATATAGCAACCATTAAGGCTTTCTACTCTTACTTATTGTTCTCTTGAGCATTTCATCATACAACTTATGTGCATGAATAACTCTACTCTAATTCTAACTTTTCTGTTTTCTTTAATCAACCAAATGGGAGAAAACTCCCTCATAAACCCTAAATTCCCTATCAAAAGAGAAACACTTCCATAATCTTGCTCAAAACCTCCTCCAACTCCAATCAAACTCAACCCAACATCAAGCAAATAACACACTTCTCATAACTCATAACTCAAACATAATTACTACTCTCAATCAACAATTTAAAAGAAAACACATATGTATATCAATCCACTCCAAAGAGTTCTTAGATCTCAACTTAGGTTGAGTTTACTTACCTTATGAGAAGTTGGCTTCTTTAACACTTCTCCTTTCCTTTGGAAGCTTGCTTTTCCTCTACAACTTAGCCAACAATCACAACATGAGACTCTAGTCAAAACATAGGAAAACTCTCATCTAAAGTATAAATCCTTACCTTAGGAAGCTTTAGATTAAAACCCCACAAAAAGTTACTCAAAAAGGCTCTTGAAAATCCTTGGGAGGTTGAAGGAAATTTGAGAGAGTTTAGAAGAATGAAGGAGGCGGTGGAATTGGAAGAATGAAGAACAATCAAAGGCTAAACCCTTTTTAATACCTCTTAAAACTCATTCTTCCCAATTTGTCCCTTGCTCTTTTATGGAAATTCCATCCATATCCTTTGATTCCTTACTAACACACCCCCATACTAACATATTCTCCTTGAAATTTTCTTACAATTTACTCCCCACTTTTCCTGCTAATTAGGGGTAGAATGGTCAAATTGCCCTTAGGGAAGAAAATATCTAAAACTTAACAAACATTTTAAACGGCTGTCGCGCTGCATACGCAGCCTTCCCCGTGGCTTCAACACCTCTTCGCCGCGGCGAAGATTCTTCGCCCTGCAAGCACGGCAGACCCGAACTTCTTCGCTTTTTCAACCAATTTCAAGGCAATTATTCAACACAACACTCGTACTAATGTTAATCAAACAATAATACCACGATACCAACTCAACTAAGAGCAACCGAAAGAACAGTAACTACGTACCTCAAGTGGGGCGTTACAATCGGCTTTAGGCAGTAACAGAATATTAACTTTGGATAGGAAAGCGGTATTTTAAAACTTCTTGGGTGCGAAAGTGTCATTGAGGCAAACAGTGGGTGGAAAAAAGTCGTTTACTCTTATCTAAATTATAATTAACTTTTTAATATTAAATGTTGGGGCAATTTCGATAGAGACTCTGTAATTTGTTAAATTTATTGACTAGGATAGCAGTAATGAATGAAATCTTTTCATGAGAAAGCTCAAAATGAGATTTCAATTTCTACACCATTACTAATTATCGATATAAAATCGGCCTTTAATGTTTTGCCCGCATCGGCTAATTTAAAGAAAATGCCTCTAGGCATAACATAACCGACCTAAATCCTTAATTAACTCCACTGAAATAACTTTTTCACCTAATGAATCTTCCAAAAAAACTCCCCATCAAATATACAACAATTAGCAAACAGAACCGGCAGTAGCTGTCGTTTTGGTTATCACCATCAACTGTTCCTTAAGTTCCCGCGAGTTGTTTTCTGGTGAGATCTCGAATCAGGTACGCCTTTGTCATTGTTATTTTCACTTTTTAATTTTAGTTTATTATTCTCAACTTCGAATTTTGGAATGAACTGATTATGATTATATGGTGAGTCTTTCAGTTTTAAAGATTTCAGCATTTTTTTAAAATAATGTTTTTTCTTAGAGTTAAAATTTTGTAATAGATCGATAGAATGTTGTTATTGGAAGTATGGAATTGAGTTGAGTTGGAATGAATTATTCGCTGGTGCACTGAAGTTTACGATTATAATGTCTGTGGTTTTATTTATTACTCGCTGTGTACAGTAAAGTTTATGTCAGACTAGTCGCGGAATAAACTGAATATTTGCTCTTTTATTTCACAATTATGTTACTCATTAGCTGGATTTTATCACAGCAATGACTGTCTTTAAACACCATGGTGAAATGTTAACGGAGAAAAGAAGTGAGAATGGTTTTCGTGTTGTGCGTCGGGGAAGGAGGTTTGGTCGATTTTATAGACAGAGATCGTGGCATTGGGTGTTTTTCCTTGCTGCACTCTTTTTGATGTGTTCTGTTCCCTTTGCCTTAAAATTCTTTTCTCATGGTGAGTGAGACCACAAACTTCTTGTATTTTAAGGAGTAGAAGCACGTGTTTTATTTTATTCTGGATTCTATTATGCTTATCATTAATATATACCATTTCAGGTAAGTTGGAAAGTAGGGCATTAAATACGCAAGAAGTGCAAGAAGTAACTTCTGATACTGTAAAACCACGAAGCAATCGCACTAGGCGGTGTAAGAGTACTTTGCTTGTATTATTTTTCTTGAATTTGCATGTTTTCATTGTGCACTTAGATTATAAATGACATCAAGATCTGTAAAATACTCAGGCTTGGACAATCCGATTTCACTTTGTCAGTTTGAGTAGAAGGAATTTCCAATAAAAAGCCCAAAAAGAGTTTTCAGCATCAATTTGTATTAACAGATTTCATGACCTGCAAAGATAGATGACAACAACAAAAAATTAAGAAAAAAAAAAAGAATTTTTATATTGGTTTTTGCTTCATTATGTTCTTCTAAAATCTTACAAATCACTGATTTTGGAGTTGACGTTTTAATCTTCTTGAAGCAAATATATTCCATATGTTGTAGAGGCTTCAATCTTGAATATGTTTTTGTTCATTTGCTATCAGTGATTGAAAATAGGGCATTTTCTCCATATGTTCATCTTGCACAATGATGCTTGATATCAGAGATATGAACATTTTTATAAATTTTTGTAAGCAAAAACTTTCCTTTATCTTTAAATATATTTTGACTAAGATAAAAAATTGCTAGCTTATTCTGCTGATTGTTTTACAGTAGTAAATTCTGGAAGCTTTTCTGGCTGTTTGACACCATTCTTCTGCTCTTTTTCCCCATTAATCTTTCAGATTTTGCCTGCATAATCGGATTCTCAGAGTCAGTTACTGAGATTGTTGAGCTCAATGATTTTATGAATTTCTCTAAATTTTCACTAGACTACATTGAGAAGGAAGATAAACCTTCTACGACCAACTTTTTTGAACCTAGATTTGGAGGACATCAGAGTCTTCAGGAAAGAGAAAAATCCTTCTATGCGGAAAATCAAACTCTTCATTGTGGATTTGTTAAAGGACCGCCTCAATTTCCAAGCACTGGATTTGATGTGGATGTAAAGGATAGGACATACATGAATACTTGTAAGGTTGTGGTATCTTCTTGCATCTTTGGGAGCTCTGATTTTCTGAGGAGGCCTACCAGCCGGATGGTAAATAAGGATTCTTTATCTTTTCTTTTTATCATGTCCACAGAAGTGATTATTAACTGCTTCTGATTAAATATCTTGTCTTCTTCTGTAATTGTATGTCAAGTTTACTCTCGATATAGCTATTCAAAAGAGAAGCATGATTTTTTTTTTCATTATTCATTCCTCCTGTTTAAAACAGGGAGAGTAACAGTAGGCATATATTTATGGACAATAATTCAGATCCAGATTATCAATTCTTTAAAGTATTGGTCTCTTTACTGTCACTCTCTACTTAGAACAGTTCTTCTGAAGCATGCAAGATGGAAAATTCTATATAGATTGTCCACTGCTGGGTACCCTTTTTTAATGTATCAAAGTGTGAATGGTGTAGTTTGATTTATATGTATCTTTATGTCTCTGATTCTTATTCGATACTGCAAAATTGTTTGCTTTATGGCATCATAGTTATATCTGTCCTGCCTTTATTTATTAATTCAAAGCTCAAATAGAGTACTTTTTGTGCTGATAAAAGCATGTGCACTATGCATTACTTTATTGTCTTTCAAGGATTACATTCTGATAGAAAGTGCGCTTATATAGATTATGCCTTTAGGCTCTCCTGAGGACTGTTGTTTAGTTGGATGTTATGATTATATAGACTTCTTATTATTTTATGGCACCCTTAAAGTGATTGATCTACCTAATATTGTCTTCTCCTCTCTTCAATACACATATAGTAAAGAGTCTTTAGGTATTACATCATACAATACAAATGTGAAAGGAATCATATGTCAGAGAAAACAGTACACCTTGAATGGCTTTTGTTTATATATACGAGTTTTTGTGTATCATATTTGCTCTCTATCCTGCCCATGATATAGATTCACATTTGTTTCTCCTAACTTTTTATGCTTCATTTGTTTCAGATTAGCGGATTTTCCAAGAAAAATGTTTGTTTTGTCATGTTTGTGGATGAGCAAACACTATTAACACTGTCTTCAGAGGGTAGCATTCCTGATGACGAAGGACATATTGGTTTGTGGCGAATTGTTGTTGTTAAGAACTTACCATATAAGGACATGCGGAGAACTGGAAAAGTGCCAAAACTTTTATCACATCGTCTCTTTCCTTCTTCTAGGTAAGATTGGTTGTCTGGTGCATTGGCCACATTTTACCTCCTAGTTCTGACCAGTCATTGACTTTGCTATCTTTCATATTATTTATGTTAGGTATTCAATTTGGCTTGACAGTAAGATGCGACTTCAGGCTGATCCAATGCTTATAATTGAATTCTTTTTGTGGAGAACAAGGTCAGAGTATGCCATTTCCAATCATTATGATCGCCACTGTGTCTGGGAAGAGGTAGTTCGAAATAAGCATCTGAATAAGTATAACCACACAGCCATTGATGAACAATTTATATTTTACCAGTCTGATGGCCTCACCAAGTTTGACCCTTCTGATCCAAATACTCCTCTTCCAAGTTGTGAGTCCTGGTGCCTTTCTCCTGTTTTGGATTTTCTCCTTTTCTTTTATATAATGTCCCATGAATACCTGGAGCTGATTCCACGAATGAGGTGCTTTGCAGATGTTCCTGAAGGTTCTTTTATTGTCCGGGCTCATACACCAATGTCAAATTTATTTTCATGTCTCTGGTTTAATGAAGTTGATCGATTTACATCGCGTGATCAATTAAGCTTTGCATATACGTACTTGAAATTGAGGAGAATGAATCCAGAAAAACCGTTCTACCTGAATATGTTTAAGGTAATAGACATATTAATTAAATCTGTTAATACTTTTTTACAAGTCATTATTTTGTATTGGTTAGTGCATGCAGTCTGTAACTGGTTATAACTTATAACTAGGTTGGTTGCTTAGTGTCATTAAAGCCAATATGATTTTTAAAGTTCCAAAATGAATTGGTTGAGGTGTATTTGGTATCTCAGTGAAGTCCTGATTTAATGGTGTTTACTGTGATGTTTTCTTTAAGTGTTTGAAAAACTCCTTATGGGAAGACTTTTCTTTTTGACACCTTAAATAAAATTGCCTTCAAATGAAATCTTAACCAAACATAAACATGCAATGATTGTGCCTTGACATGCAATGGTCAGTTTTACTTATTTAACGAGTAGTTAGTGCTTCTTGTAAGATATGATTGAAAAAGCTCTCTTAAAGATCTCATTATATAATTATTTCATAAGATTCAAGGTAATTTCATATTGGAATGTTATAGTTTTAAAGCCATGTTTCACTGAAATTTCTTCCTGAAGTTCTTCCTAATTCGATGATAATATGCTAACTTTTAATGAGCTTTAATTGATTGTTGTCTTTGTGTAGCTTTAAGCTGTCAGTTGTCAACAAACCAAAAGACTTTGAGTCAGATAAATTACCAGTCTGATGCTGGAGTGATGTTAAACCAAAAAAATCAAACTAACAACTTGAGTTTTATTTGGTCATCTTTGTTTTGGATGGGTTGAACAATTATGCAGTTAGCTTTGGGGTTGTCTTATGGAATGACATCATCAGACATGAACACTGTGGATAATTTATATTACAATCTGACTCGAAATGATTAACATAATTGTACTAATTTTCCTTTTTTGTTGTCATTTCTATGCAGGATTGTGAACGTAGGCAGATGACGAAGCTATTCAAGCATCGGCAACTGTCACCTCCATCTGTTACTTAAGGACTGGAGTAAATCAAGTACGTTCAATCATCTTTTACCCCCCTTTATGTTCTGGCTCTTTGTTGTTGAACCTTATATGCCTTTCTCTTCTCTTCTGAAATTGGTGACTCCATTTAGATCACGTTCTAAATGCTGTGAATAGCAATGTTCTGACTAAAACGTCAAAGTTATATCCAAACATTCACTTGTAAGAAAGAAGGGAGTCTCTGGGAAGGATTGACTCCAGAGTTTAGGTGTGTGAGCTTTTATTGGCAGAGGAGAACAATTTCCAATTCACATTTTCTAGTTTTAGGAAGAATTGTTAGAGATTATTCCTATTACTGAGCATGGACCTGCATCACCTGACCTTAAGATTACCACTCTATGACTTTCTAAACCATTCACTAAGATTAAGCTGAAGTGGTGACATCATCCCCTTGGGTTGATCCAATGTTAGATTCTCCTGTTGGGATTGGTTAAGTTCTAGTTTGTTCTTTTAATCTTTCTTGAAAAAGTTTGGTGGAAATTTTACTATCGATTTTGAATTTAAGCAATACTTCTACTTCATTCCATGAAACGAATAGATTGCATGATCAATGCAATGGTAAGATCTTGCAGCTAAAGATTAGAAATTGTTTATCCTAGTACAGGGAAGGAATTTAGATCACTTCTGCTGTGCCATTCTGGTACTTTATAGTTTTGTAATGTATAGATTTGCATTGTATTGGATAGTACTATACAAAATATAATATGATGTTTGGTACATAATTGTTGGGTATTGATGTATATTTTTTTTCAATTAAATTTTTAAATAAGCATTTACTTAAATTTACTAAATCATATAAAAACTTTAATTGTTATATGTTCAATTTTAATATAAATCAATTATTAAAAAAATTGTAGGAAAGAAATTAAAAATTTATTAAAACCTATAATATTCAATTAAGTTCAAAACTTTTTAATGTTATTTAAAATAATAATTATTTAAATATTTTATTGAAATGATTAAGTAAAAGAAATAATACAATACAGCTCTTGACCTACCTTTTAACTTTGTTTTAACTAGCACAATGGATACTTATTAAGCACTTTTACATTGTATTAACTAATACGATGCAAAGTTTTTACAAAACATGTATTGTATTATTTAGTACTATGTGAGGCCCTTATGCTATATAATGTGGCGCACAAAACTTGCCTCAAGTGTTTATCCTAGTACAGGGAAGGAATTAAGTCTTTGTAGAGCTTGAATCGTGTATTCGTTCTCCTTCATGTATGATCTAAAAACTGATTATTGATTCCACAAACGACACAGAAGAAAAATGAACCAAAGAATAAAACTACCTTCTGGTAACTACCGACCTGCAGTTACCAAACAGAACAGGATATTTTTGTGGACCTAAAGTAATGTGAGATATTTTATTCCTGAGTGAGATGCCGCGGTGAACATAATGGTTTGAGAATGAACTATTTTATTTTAGTTGTAACTTCTCATTGCATATTTCCATTGATATGGGAGCATGTACTCAAATGAATATTAATTAATTGCAGTATTATTAGATGCAACCACAATACTTTTGAGGGCATTATAGCTTTTATTCACAGTATGTATTCAAGTTTCTGACAGAATTTGCAGTCTATGTAGGACTTATCTTGGAGGTGAAGAATACAAATTCTACATCAATCGCCTTCTGTGATGGACCTTTTGAGCTTGACACTAACAAACCCTGGTCCAGTTTCTTTATTCAAAATTGGTTAGGTTAATCTTACTGCTCTTTTGTAGCTTTCTGTTTCTTTAATCTGGAGATGTAATTAGTTTGGTCATAAAACATGGTGCGATGCTGCTATTAATTGAGAAAGAATCTAGAAGGCAGGTTCGCCATTTTGTGGGCTCTACTGAAAATCTGGAGGCAACTGGCGGACAAGAAAGTATAAAGATTTTGAACTTACAATTGTTGGGTGACTAATGAATTTATTTGGCAGACTGCAGAGATAGCGGTAGAAACTTGTGTGGATCTTCATAGCCCCAAAGACTGAAAGAGATGAAAAATACTGAAAGGATTGCAAAATGAAACATAGTTAGTAGTCTATTTCTTCATTTTGCAGATGTTGATAATATCCAAATTTAATGATCAAATAGCTCTTGAGCATTGCGAAGAAAGCCAGGAAGATTCTCGTAAGATATTCTTACATTTTTCTTTAACCCTCTTTGTAAGTGTTTGGAGGAGGCAAGTGTTGCTGTTAAAATTTTTGAGTTGAGCGAATATATGATATATTTTTTTATTTTTTGCCACAGTAATTTCAGTTTGTTGTTTTTGTACATGACAGTCATCCACTATGGCAATTCCATGTTTATATAAGAGGAATATTTTGTTGTTGAAGTTACCATGTATTTTGTACATGGTTATCATGCTTCTTTGGGAGATTATGATTTGTAACTGTATAATGAGCGTGCAATTTTTGTTATAATTGAAGAATTTGACCAGTAGTTTATTGACTCACTGAATCTTTTTACTGTCTGTTTGTATGCAACACATGTTGTTTATGTATATGGTATTTTCTGAATTGTGCTGTTTAACTCTATGAATGGTAATTTAGTACCTGCTCATTGTTCTGACATACCACAACTATTCTCAACTAAACAGGGAGTCTTGGACTCGAAAATTGGAGGGAACCAAATATCGGTCTTGATTTTCTATTTTTGTTTAATTTCCTCTAATATTCATATCCAGTTTTGACTTGTATCTACAAAAATCAATGTGTTTTGTATAGGTGTTTTAGTTTGAGATTACTGTGTGGAAAATTTCCACGGCTGGCTCAACAAGTATGGAAAATTTCTTACATTTGATTTCTCACCTTGTCTCAGAGCATGAAATACCTTCCTAATAGTGATTCCTCCTTAGAAGAAGTTAGACAAACCGTCTTTCAATGGATCCGAATTGCGCCCCTGACAAAGATAGTTTTCCAGTATCATTTTATCATTCTTGTTGCGACAATGTGCGAGCTGATGTCTTTAATTTTGTGCAGAACTTTTTTCCAAGTCTCCGGCTTCCAAATATTAATGCCAATTTATTATTCTTATCCTAAAAGAATCTGGTGCGTATCTAAGTTTTGTCCTATTGCTCTAGTAAACCACTGTTTCAAGATCATTATGAAGATTTTGGCCAATTGTCTTTCCTCTATTGTTGCTTGGATTCTATCGCCTCACCAAGTTGCTTTGAATTTTTATTAAAGGAACAAATATATCAACTTGTATTGGTGTCGTCTCAGAGAGCAGTTTTGGTTGTAACAGTGGTTTGAAACTTGACAATATTAAGGCCTTTGATACCATGGAGTGGAGGTTATAATTTCAAGTGCTTTTTTCATTTGGATTTTCATCAATTTTTATTCGTTGGATGAAGACATTTTTGGAGGTATTTTGAATCTTGAAAAATAGGTTTAATTAAAATATTTCCAACCCAGAGGTTCTACTCTTCTCAATTCTCATGCCTTATAGGTAGATGATGTCTTCATTTTCTCAAGAGGAGATTCTAGATCTCTTAAGAACTTGATGGCTTTTAGGATGATTATGGTAAGGCTTCAGGTCAACATATCAGCAAAGAATTTATCTTCAAAGACTTATGGATAGAATTAAATTTAAGTTGGAAAGCTGGATGGGGAGACTTTTATCTATGGCTGGTAGAGATCAACTTGTTCAATCGATAATTCACTCTATGCTTCTTCATTCCGTCATAATCAACAAATGGCCTCAAAGTCTTATAAAATAACTCAATTGTTAAATTTGTAATTTCATTTGGAGTGATGATTGTGATAAATGAAAATTGGTGACTGTTCCATGGTCATAAGCATGCATTTTTAAGAAAGAATAATACTACATATATGATAGGAACCTACTCCAATAACTCAATAATTTGGGTTGGGTCATAGGTCTTTCATGGGTTTGAGTAGAACTCTTTTTAAAAAACCGTTTTGTCAAGGGAGGGTGTTCAAGCCTTTATAACTCACATGTCCACTACTATATATACAAAATTTTCATACAATATTTCTCATACAACATTAAGTGATAAAAAATAATTGAGTGAAAGTTTAATTTTAATTTAACTGATCATATTTTGTTATATAATGTTATATGAAAAATGTTGTATGTGTAATATTATTTAAAGGATTAAAAAATTGTAAGTTAGAAATCTCTTAATGTAGCCGTTCTTTTGAAATCAGCTTGAAACTTAATGACCCAAGTCTCGATTTGGATTACTAACAAAAGTTTGACCTCTCTTTGGATTCCTATTCCCGTGCTTACAAAATGTCATATATTTGGCTAAGTTCATACCACCAAAGTTTTAAATTCTAGTTTGGCGTCTTTTTCACAATAGAATGGTGATTGCCCACTGATTATAAACTTAAATCTAAATGAATGGTGATTGTTTCCGCTTCTCTTGTGTAATTCTTATAATTCTGAGGAAACTGTAAATCATTTGTTCCTTGAATGTGACTTTGCCCATAGTCATTGGAGGTGGATTACTGGTCTATTTCATACTTCTTTACCAAGTACAGGAACATTGGAAGATTTGTAGCTTTTTTTTTTAGGTAACAGCTTTAACTCCCATGTTTCTAATCTTTGGTTAGTGGCTGAGCTTGTCATTATTTATCATATTTGAAGGACTTAAAGTAAACATTTATGGACTCAGAGCGTTATCCAGCAGCCATATATAATTCCTTAGCACTTTATGCCGAGTCTATGTCCAAGGTCAACAGACTATTGTTTCTTCCGCCTTCAATTTAAATTTGTTTTTTAATAGAGCTCCTAAAATTCAAACCATCATTTGGATGGCTCCTCCGCCCAATTGGATCAAAATTAATACTAATGGTCTAGCCACAGTTAATCTTGGCCCATTTCTTTGTGATGTTATTTTTTGAGGCTTTAATGGAGCTTTTTTGGGTTTTTATGCTATTGCCCTCGGTCATCATACAAATGTTTTTGCTGAATCGCAAGAAATTACTTTGACAATCGAAGATTTAGCTTCAAAAGGTTGGTCTTTTATTTGGATTGAATTTTCTCAGCTATCTAATGCTTTCACAATCCCAAATTTTCTCCTCCGTGGTAGTTGCGTACTCGATGGTTGAATTTTTATTATCTCTCTACTCTATGATCTTTCGTTGTACTCATAATTGTAGTGAAGGGAATGTTGTTGCAGATAAACTTATTAATGTTGGCCTCCAGTTTACGTTCTTTACCTGATGGGACTTACCGCAACCAAAGCATAAAAAAAAAAAAAAAAAAAAGGATACTATCAATTGGGGGACAAAGTTTTTTTAAACAAACAGAAAATTGACACAAGTTTTAAAATACACAAAAAAGGTACAAAAAATTGTCAGTTACTATTAACTTTAACAAAAAAATTATTAAAAGACACAAATGCCTATTAACTAATACATAAAGAAAATATTAAAAAAACTGAAATTACTATAAAAAAATTTAAATTTAAAAAACCAAAAATAATAAAATCAAATTATTATAAAAATTTGGAAAACTACTAAGAAAAAAAAAGTAAGACAGCAACAAAATCAAACTCAAAAACCCCCCAAAAAAAAAAAAAAAAAAACCCTAAATCTGCGTCCATGGCTTAGCCGATGGCCAACGCAATATTAAGGTATTGTTTGTTGTTGTATTTGTTAACATGTACAGTTCGGTTTAATTCAGTTTTATTAGTCTGTTTTAAATGCAACAATTTTAGTTAGTTTGTTAGTTTGTTACTGTTATTGTTAAGAGAGTTAGTTACAAGTTTGGTTAGTTATTAACTAGAGTTAGTTAACTGTAGTTAGTAGTTTACTGAGTTAGTTTGTAAATATAAAAGACAATGTACAGTACAGATTGTATAACACTTTACTCGAAATAATACACAGCAGTTCCCCCAATTTTCTCTCTTCTACATGGTATCAGAGCAGGAGATTTCCTGCAATTTTTTTTTTTCAGAAATTGGTTCGATTGAACCTCCATAATCTTCTGTTTCCAGAAATTGTTTCGATTGAACCTCCGTATTCTTTTGTTTCAACTCTGTATTCTTCTGTTTCAACTTGAAGAGGCGCAAGATTATTCTGTTTCAGTTTGTGTATTCTTCTGTTTCAGCTTGAAGAGGCGCAAGATTCTTTTGTTTTCAGTTTGAAGAAGCGCAAGACTCTTCAATTTGTTTTAGTTTTGAGCTGTAGATTTTGGAAGCAGTGAGATCTAATTTTGAGCTGAAGATTTTGGAAGATCAGTTATGGCAGAAGAATCAGTTATGTCGTCGATTGATTCAAATTCGCCCCTCTATGTTCATCCATCTGATACACCAGGGTCGGTATTAGTGTCAGAACAGCTCATAGGAACAGAAAATTATGGTATTTGGAGCAGAGCTATGACGGTTTCCTTATGTGCCAAAAACAAGCTCGGTTTTGTTGATGGAACTTGCACAAAATCTTCAATCCATGATCGTTCAGCTCCACAATGGGAAAGGTGCAACTCTTTGGTTCTTGCCTGGATTTTTAATTCAGTATCCAAAGAAATTTTCAACGGGATTGTGTATTCAACCAATGCTTCACAAGTCTGGCAGGATATGAAAGAACAATATCACAAAGTGAATGGCACTAGGGTTTTTGGTATCCATAGAGAAATTGTGAATCTTACATAGGGAACCAACACTATGGCAATTTATTTTAACAAGCTTAAGTCGTTATGGGACGAATTGGATTCTATGGTAAGTCTTCCTACTCCAGATAGTGCTTCCGCAAAGACATATCATGAACACCTTAATCAACAAAAGTTATTGCAATTTTTGATGGGTTTGAATGAGTTGCACTCTATGGTCAAAAGCCAAATTCTGTTGATGAATCCCCTGCCGAGTGTAAAAAAGGCATATTCCGTAGTGAATCAAGATGAGAGCCAAAGGATTCTAGCAGGATTGAATACTAATGCAGATGTAACTATAGCACTCTATGCTCAGAATGGTAAAAATCAAAATTCAGGGCCGAGATATAAGGGAAAGAAACCTTATATTGAATGTGATTATTGTCACCTACCTGGTCACAAACGTGACAATTGTTACAAGCTGAATGGTTATCCAGCAGATTATCAGTTTACAAAAGGAAAGGGGAACTCAAAATCCAAATACTCTGCTAATCAAGTGCAATCACAAGAAACAGTTGCAGAGACGACATATGCAAAGTCTCCTAATATTCCAGCTGGACCTGTTTTCACATGGAGTAGTACAATCAGATTCTGGAGCTGCTGGGAAAAGAGAATGTAACCTCCACAAATCATTCAGTTGCAAACCTTGCAGGTATCTTTAATAGTACACATGATATTACATTGCCTGATTCAAATAAAAATGTTTGGATCATAGATACAGGGGCCACTGATCACATGACCTATGACCTTAATATTCTGCAGTCACCCATTGCCATAAAACCTTCCTCAAAATCCATTGTAGGTTTACCTGATGGCACTAAGACTCATATTGCACATGTAGGTTCTGCAATTTTGGACAATGGCATACATCTCTCAAAAGTTTTGCATATACCAACCTTTAGACACAATTTGCTTTCCGTCTCCAAATTTACAGTTTCTAATAACTGTACTATCAATTTTTACCCTGATTTTTGTCTAATCCAAGACCGTTACAGTGGCAAATTGAAGGGGATTGGTAAGCATAAGCAAGGCCTATATTTCCTTGACTTCAATTCACAAAAAACAATAATGTCAATAGATGATTCGCATAAAGTTGTTTGCAATATTTCTACTAATAATGTACCATGTCATTTTCAGTTAAATAAAGACTCTGAATTTCCAAATATTTTTCTTGCTGCGAATGTTTCTAATAGTGCTGAATTGTGGCACCAAAGGTTAGGGCATGTTCCTTATACAATATTACGTCATATGCATAAAGATTTTGATGTTTCTAATCCTCCTCACTGCACTGTTTGTCCATTAGCTAAGCAAACTAGGGTTCCCTTCCATCATAGTACTTCAATTTCTAATTGCATTTTTTATTTGTTACATGTAGATGTTTGGGGTCCATATAGGATTCCAACACATGGAAATGCTAGGTATTTCCTTACTTTGGTTGATGATTTTTCAAGAGTAACCTGGTTATTTCTCATGCAATACAAATATGAAGTTTTCATTACCATTAAACATTTTCTTAAAATGATAGAAACTCAATACCATTGTACTCCGAAATGCATTAGAAGTGACAATGGTCTTGAATTTTTTAATAAAGAATGCCATGATCTATTTCTTAGTAAAGGTATTGTCCATCAAAGCTCATGTGCTTATTCCCCTCAACAAAATGGAGTTGTTGAGAGGAAACATAGACACATCATTGCACTAGCTAGGGCTTTGAAATTTCAATCCAATATACCAAATAATTTGTGGGGATATTGTGTGCAAACAGCAATTTACCTTATAAATAGGTTTCCTTCATCAGTTCTCAAAGATATATCACCTTTTGAAAGATTTTTTGGTCACCCTCCTTCATTAGATCACATCAAGGTGTTTGGTTGTTTAGCTTATGCTACCATTCTCACCCCTAAGGACAAATTGTCACCTAGATCTACCCCTTGTGTCTTTTTGGGTTATTCTTTGACTCAAAAGGGATATTTTCTTTATGATATTTCTTCTCATAAAGTTTTTTTCACTAGAGATGTTCTTTTTCATGAGACCATTTTTCCTTTCACTTGGTCTACATCTCCATCATCACCTTTTCCCTTTGATCCTGAATTTCTGGATATTGAGTTACCTTCTACAACTACAACCCCTACTGTCCCTTTATCAGCCGATTTATTGCCTATTGTCCAGCATGCAGAGCCTACAGGACCTCCCTCTCCATCGATTAATTCCTCTCCACCTCAACCTGCCATCCCTCTTAGGAAATCCAGTCGACTTACAAGGCCCCCTATTTGGACTTCAGATTTTGTATGTCCATCTATTTCTCCTTCCACTTCAAATTCAGCCACTTGCATCCCATATCCTATCTCTAATTTTGTATCTTATAGTCATATTTCACCAAGCTACCAAGCCTTCTTATCTCATCTCAATCTAGTGGAACCCTCTTCCTTTAATAAAGCTTCTCAAGATCCTAATTAGGTAGCTGCCATGCAAAAGGAAATACAAGCTTTGGAATTAAATAAAACCTGGTCCTTAGTTCCTTTACCCCAAGGCAAGAATCCAATTGGTTGTAAGTGGGTCTATAAACTCAAATATAATGCTGATGGTTCCTTGGAAAGATATAAGGCAAGATTAGTGGCAAAAGGGTACACACAAACAGCAGGTGTAGATTATGTAGAAACATTTTCTCCCGTTGTTAAAATGGTTACCATTAGGTCCATTTTGTCACTTGCTATGCATAATTGGCCACTTTACCAAATGGATGTGGATAATGCATTTTTGCAAGGGGATTTACAAGAAGAGATTTACATGACTTTGCCTCAAGGTTTTGCAAGCCGGGGTAGCATAGGGGGCAGCCTATAGTTTGCAGGTTACACAAGTCTCTATATGGACTTAAACAGGCATCTAGAGCCTGGAATTACAAGCTTACTCAAGCTTTACTTTCTGGAGGATTTACTCAATCTAAAGCTGATTATTCTTTATTCATTAAGCGAATGGATTCTCATATTATGCTGGTTTTAGTTTATGTAGATAATATTGTTCTCACAGAGGATAGCATTGACATGATTGATTCTACCAAACAGCTACTGCATTCTCATTTTAAACTCAAGGATTTGGGTGTTCTAAAATATTTTTTGGGTTTAGAGGTAGCAAGATCTTCCAAGGGTATTCACTTATGTCAAAGAAAGTATGCTTTGGAGCATATATCTGAATCAGGTCTGTCTGCATCTAAGCCTTCTGTAGCTCCTATGGATTCTACTTTGAAACTTACATCAGTTGCTTATGATGACCTTTTCCCTGCTGGTCCTGATCCCCCTCTTGCTGATCCAAGTGTTTATCAAAGGCTGGTGGGTAAGTTGCTGTACTTATGCATGACTAGACCAGACTTAAGTTTTTCTATCAATCTCTTAAGTCAGTTTATGCATAGTCCCAAACAATCCCATATGACTGCAGCCCTTAAAGTGGTGAAATATATTAAGTCTGCTCCTGGTTTAGGTCTATTTTTTCCAGATGACAATCTTATGAATTTATCAGCATTTTATGACTCTGATTGGGGATCCTGTCTCACGACAAGAAAGTCAGTTACAAGGTACTGCATTTTTCTTGGCAAGTCTTTAATTTCATGGAAATCTAAAAGGCAGGCCACTATCTCTAAATCTTCATCAGAGGCAGAGTATAGAGCTATGGCCTCCACTGTATGTGTTTGGTTGATTCAACTTTTTCAGGAACTTGGGTTTACTAATTTGCTTCCTATACCTCTTCACTGTGACAACCAGGCTGCTAATCACATTGCATCAAATCCCATCTTCCATGAGAGGACTAAACACATCGACATTGATTGTCACATTGTGAGAGAACAACTTAAATTGGGAGTCATTACCACTGCCTATATTCCATCATCTAAACAGCCTGCAGACTTGCTCACTAAAGCTCTTGTTGGTCCACTGCATTCCAGATTGTTAAGCAAGTTGGGTGTGCTTGACCTCTACCACCCTCCAACTTGAGGGGGGGTGTTAACATGTACAGCTCGGTTTAATTCAGTTTTATTAGTCTGTTTTAAATGTAACAGTTTTAGTTAGTTTGTTACTGTTATTGTTAAGAGAGTTAGTTACAAGTTTGGTTAGTTATTAACTAGAGTTAGTTAACTGCAGTTAGTAGTTAACTGAGTTAGTTTGTAAATATAAAAGACAATGTACAGTACAGATTGTATAACACTTTACTCGAAATAATACACAGCAGTTCCCCCAATTTTCTCTCTTCTACAGTATTCATAGCAACCGATTGCTTCACCGGTTTTCAAATTTTCATTGCCAAGAAAAAAATATTTTGAATGCCTAATCAAATTTCAGCATTTGGATCTCATTTTCTCTCATACTAAAGGCCGAAAACACTTCACGGTTCGTGCTGCCCAGTGGGCTGCTTGGTGAAGTAAAGGCTAAGTGCCTTTATCTTACTTCAGGTCCAATCATCAAACCATTGGATACTGGGAAAGTTTCATTTCCCTTTTGCTTCCTCTCTTTTAGTATGTATCCCTTTCCTTACGCACGAAACATATATCAGTAAGGATGTTTATTTATTTTATTTTTTTTTCTTTTGGTTTTTAAGATTTTTTATTTTTAAATTATCATAGTTTTAATTGAAATTCATTTTTTTACTTTATAAAATTATTTTGAAATGATCAGATATTACAAATTCATCAAATGCCATTTCTACCCTTACTAGAGGTTAAATTTAACACACTTTGACTGTGTTTTTGTCTCTTTTCTATGTAATTTGAATTTTGTGTCATTTTTCTGCTTATTTTAAAAACCTTTGTACCCTGGTTGATAATATCCCAAAGAAAAAAAAAATTAATGGATGATGTTTCAGATTTTCCATATGATCGTTTCTCAAATGCTCAATTCTTTATTCGAGCATTGTTTTTCATGCTCTAGCTTTATTATTTTATTTTATTTCATGCATTTGCATTTTTTTTTTTTTTTTTTTGTTATACTTGGTCCTACCCAAGGGGTAAGACTCATTACATATCTCTTGGCTCGGTGTCATAATTTTTTCTATGAATAAAATTTTCCTTGTACTACCTAGGTTGACCTAAAAAGAGAAAAAAAAAATGTCATAACAAGTTTTATCATATGAATGTTCAATATTATTTATTATACTATATATATCTGTAACCGTTGGATCGAGAGATGAATGAACACAAATCAAATAACAAGATGGTCGATCCTAATGGAAGATGAAAGGTATATTCTTAGTCATGATTCAATTGAAAAACAAGTAGACATACTTATTGAATTGATTATTGATTAATAGTATCACTAGTAAGTAAAGAAATGGAAGAAAAATAAAATAAAAAATAAGACCCTCTTATTTCATAGGGATCAATACATCATGTTGGTGAAAGCAAGATTAATTGCACTTAATTGAGAGAATTGTTTGTTCTCCGTAGCTAAAGGAGACGCACCTTTCTTTTCCTTGAATCCATCTTCACAAGTAGTTTGAAGCAGCCACTACAGAGTTGACTTTTAAATTAGCAGATTGATAGTCTTTTTGCTTGATGTGATCAAGAGCTTCTTGTAATGCGGATTTTGCATCCGAATAAAGCCTAGAACAGTCTTGTAAGGCATCATAGTCTAACCTACCATCCTCAAGAAGTTGGGTGATTTGTGTACTAATGTTCGTCGCACTAGATATAGTTAGCTCAATTAAGATGTCTGCCAATTCTTCAGGGTTTGCATATTTGGTCTTGGGATTGGCTTCGAGAGCTATAACACAAAATTTAGAATTCACGGTTTTACTACTTTGTGCAGCTTTATGGCAATAACTACGAATGATATCGACAGAGCTGATTGAATAAATAAATAGAAGAAAACACATAGAAAAGGTCAAGATTGAGAAGGAGTACTTCATTTTTTTAGGTTAAGATATTAAAATGGAAAGATATTTGATGCAATGCTGGTAGGATTGAACTTGATTATATATGCTAATGTTGTTCAACACATAATGCATGATAAAGGAGAATCAAACGTTTCAGTTTGTCTCTTGTATTGTTTTGTTTTACTTTGATGGATTTCGACCAGCTATCTTTAGGTTATTTTGTCATGCATGAAATTTTTAATCCTATTAATAGCATATTTTTGGTTCGCGATACCTCAAAGTTTCGTTGAAAGCAATGGCTAACAAAATACCCAAAGATCAACAGAATGAAAGGGTAGTTTTCACCTAAACGACACTGTGGTTAATGATTTTAAATAAATATCTGTGTAAGATAAATTTTATTAAATCATATTATTATAATACGTATTTGTAAATGTTGATCGACTTTTTACTATTGTTGATTGAACGTTAACTAGCATTGACTGGTTGTCGATTAGCAACCTCTTATATTTTAATATTCTAAATTTATAAATTAATTATTTAATGAATTAAGGTTTTATTTGAATTTATTTTGTATATATGAAATTTATTTTTGTAATTGACTTTTCCAAAGCCACTCTTAAATCCTAAAAGTTACAAAAACCTACTTTTGTAATCGTTTTATAAAATAGATAATTCCATGATCTATTTCTCCTATAATCATTTTTTAAATGTGTTTACCAAATACATTTGAGGTGATAATGTTAGTGTTATGAAAATGACTACTTAGGTGATAAAAATACTCTATTTGTAATTAAAATGTAATCATACTGAGACCATTAAAGAATTTATGAAATTATTCATGAAAAACCACATTCTAAATTTTTCTTACAAATGTTGCATGTTTGGAATAAATTTTGATATTTTTAAGTTGATATTAGGGTGTGATTTATTGATTAGGGTTGATTTTGTATTATTATTATTATTATTTTTTTTTTTAATGTTGTTGAGGGGTCAAGTTGTCATTTACATTTGGGGGTTAATTTTGTCACTTTTTATTTGTGTAGGGACTAAAATTATTTGCCAAATGTGCTATAAAAGGAAAGATAAAGGTCATGCAAAATTCGGGCCACTCACCTCCAAACCCTAGCTCCACCGCCGATGACCTTTCACCTTCCTTTTCTGATGATTGTCGTCCTCCTACACCGCCAGCCGATCCTTTCCATTGTCGATTTCGTTAAGTAACGCCATGTGTCCATTCATCTTCCCACCGGTAGCAACTCTTCGTTTTCCAATGACTTTTCATTTGTCCCATTCTTTTGAATACACTTGGACACGTGTTATTGCCCGAGAAGAGTGAGTTGTTTGCACGGGGAGAGTTTTCCCTTTCCTAGCGTGAGTTATGATCGGCATGCTGGTTGTGAGTATCTCCACAATGTGAGTTATTGTCAACACATCGTTCATGGGCGTCTTTGTGACATGAGTTATATTCAACATATCGATTATTGACAACACAAGTAGGATTTTGGGGTGAGTAATTATCAACACGTTTAGTTGGGCTTAGAATCCCATGCCTAGAGGCATCTTGATTGCGTCTCTGTTGGCAGAGACATTCGCTTGTTGCACTTGAGCTTTGTGAGGGCATTGCAGTATGTGATGACTAAGGCGATTGGGTCATCAGTGTTGCCATCTAGACAACACCTTGCTAATCAAGGGCCAAGGTTCCTGGTGCCAGCATTGGAGCAACATCTAAATGATGTACTAGCATTTGGATTGTGGCAGTGAGTGTCCCAATGGCGTTCATTATCTACGGATCTGTCTGAGGGACAACACGCATATTCTCTGATCTTGGTGAGATATGCTCCTCAGAGATTGCCCTCAGACGGCTTGTAGAAACCTCCTCAGCCCCCCTGGTAACACCCTTGTTCTTTGAGTTGACTCTTGTGGCATGAGTTATGGTGGATATCACACAAATCTGGAAAATAAAATGAGATTTGCTGGAATATAGGAAGAGTATGATTTGTACCAACGAGAAGTACATAGGATCCATGTTGGAATCTACATAGGAGTTTGTATAAAACCTATGATTTCAATGTTGGATCAATAGATGAATAGGAAATAAAATAATAACACAAAGAGAAGATTTTTAAAGTGGTTCAGATACTCAATGCAAATCCTACGTCCACTGTCCTTGTATTGTTTTCTGTGTTTACAAGTGCGACAGTGGAAAAGTATAGTCGAGCCTCCCTTAATTAGGGTAAAAAGTAAGCTTATATAGTGTGACAATGGTAGACTTACAAATGAAGTAAACCTCAGATAGAGTGACATGAAACATGATTGACAGCACAACCTTGTGACACGTGGCATGAACTCATGCTGCATGAATTTACAGCACAACAAGGTGATATAAATATATACAACAATAAACATAATGATGCTAAAATACTTTTTTACATAACCGATAATGTATATATTTCAACTAGACATGCTTGCTATCTTTGGATATATTAAACACATCCAATCAAATATAAAAATTAACCTTAATCAAGTTGATAATTCATAAAATAAACAATCTACCTTTGGTTATTTTTAAATAGCAAAAATTACAAAAAAAAAAAAAAAAAAAAAAACCTTAGGTTTATTCAAATAATAAAAATCTCTCTAAGGTATTGGAAATAACATAATTCCCTTGATGTCAAACCTTCGTTACTCTTTTTTGTTAAATTAAACGATTTAGGGTTATAAATGTCTTTATACATGATTTATTATTAGAAATGTAGACGGTAAAATCTACGGTTGATTTGGAAGGGACAGATCTTATGTGAAGCAAGCCACTGACAACCTGATGGCTTGCACAGAGAAGGAAAGATAACGTGAAGGCTTGGGTGACACCAATGTGGTGTTTGCCGTAGGCACTCTAACGCTCAAGTCAGTGAGATTGAAGGTATTTTAGTCAAGGTTAAGAGTAGGAAGGGTTTATCGTAATAATGCAGCTAGGGCTAGACTAAGGCAAAGTGGCTGGAGCATGGCTTTGCGATGGCTGAGGGAGGTAAAATTAGTCGAAACTAAGCTTTACGGCAAGAGAAACGACAGTTCTTGGAAGCAAGAACTTTGAGAACTTAAGAGCTGCAGGTTATTTCTGAATGAATAATGAGAGGGTTTGCCTTTGTTTATATAGTGAACCAAGGAGGTTAGAGTCCTAGTAGGACTCTGAGTCCTTTTGGTAGAAGAGTTCCAATTAGGAAGGAAGTCTTGAGACTTGCCTTTATCGGATTAAGATTACCACTTCAAGTAAGATTCTGGATCTTGAGTGAAGTGGAAAGTAAATAGGATTCTGATTCCTATTTTAGGATGAATATGGGCTAATAGACTGGAGCCCGATTGAGCTTAAGTTGCAGGGTAGCCCAACTCATAGAGTAGTCAGTTCACAAGATGGATTAAGCGTAAGCCCAATCGGAATTGGGTTAAGGCATTGGGCTGCAATGTGTTTATCTCATTATTGGACCTCGTCAAGCCCAATACGATTTTTGGCCCATACAAGAAGAAATAAAAAATAAATAAATTTATATCTTGTGTGGGTAGGACGCTTCATTGTGCCAAAAAAATTGTATAGAAAACTCTAAAAAGTTCTCACCATTCTCAAGAATTGAAAAAAAAAAAAAAAAAACTCAAGAGTCTTTTTAGCGGTGACTTGTGAGTGTGCAAATGGGGTTGTGAACTATTTTGTACAAGTGTTATTGAGTTAGGTTTGCTGAATTAATGAGACTTGTAACAGTATTGTACAAAAAGTTAGAATACTAGTTTGTTGTTGATACGTTTACAAGTCCTAAAGCACTTGTAAACATGAGTGGACAAGGAATTGCAAATCCTAAAACACTTGCTAATTCGGTTGAATTGAAGAATTTCACTCCAAGTCCTAAAACACTAGGATTGTGGAATGTGGAAGGCAATGGAGGATATTCGGCCCAAGCAAGTTCCAAGGAGGGAGAAAGTCCAAACATTTCGGCCCAAGCCACTCCAAGTCCAAGCTCAACAAGGGAAGCCCAAGCCCACCAAGCTTATTTCAACTAACGGGGTGGTTAAAGACATAGATCCTAGAATTAGGGAATTATGCCTCTTTTGCATTAAATAGGCATGGCCTTGCTCTTTGAATGAATGACTTGTAATATTAGTTAAGTTTATTTCATTTTATTGTATTTGTCAATTACTTGTTTATCCTTGTATTTGCCTATATAAGGGCAACTATTTCATTGTAACAATTAGCTTTTGAAATATATGAAATCGGTTTATCCATTTGAGAGAACTTTGTGTTCTTGAGTGTGCATTCTTTATCCAAGTCTTGGCAAGGGGATTTGGTAGTGAATCAATTCAAGTTGGTGGAGTAATCCTTTAGGCTTGAACTATTTCTACTTGTCTTGGTCCGAATTTGCAAGTAAGTATGATTTAGTTAATGTTTTTAGTTTGGCCGAATTTATAATTGATTTTGGAGTATGTTGTGTTGTTGAATTGATTGGAAATGGGTCATTTGGTATCAGAGCATAGGTTGTGAAGTGGAGTAGAATTGTTTTAGGGTTGAAATTGAGTAGTTTGGCTGAAAATTGAGTTGGAGTTGTCGGATTTGGAAGTGTCTTTTTGGCTTGAGTTGTTTCTCCCTCTCATCTGCATATCATTGAACCTTTTCTCTTCCCTCAAACACTATTATCCTAACCAACTTTCTTACATCTTATTCCCTTCTAACCAAGTCCATTGCCACCTCACCCAATCCTAACAAATTCCCTCCAAATTCAACTAAAACCCATTCCTTCCTAACCAAACCAATTATAATCCTTAACCAAACCCTAAACACAATTAATTAGCCTAATCCCGACTATTCATAAATTACTATTCACTTCAACCAAAATTACCAAAACTTATACACTTGACCTTTCCTTCCCACTTTTCACTTTTCCCATATTCAAAAAAAAAAAAAAAAAAAAATTACTGTTCATAGAACCAAAAATTCACCCAAAACTCACCATAGTTCATGACAAACAAAATCCCAACCTCCTCACCTTCACCTCCACCCCCATAAGAGTTTGCTAACCTAAAGTTACAACGGGAAATTGATGAGATTAAGCAACAAATGAATACAATGATGGCCATGATGGTTAACATGTCTAAGGACATAGCCAACTTATCCCAACCCAAACCCGTCCATGTAGAAATCCCATACCAACCCCACCGAGAAGGATGACCATACTACCACCAAAGAACCACCATAGAAACACCACCACGAGTGGAAGAGATAAAAGATAGTAGTGCTTCCTCTAGTGAAACTGAGGCACCTAGGAGGAGAAGAAGAAACTTTGATGATGATAGGGGTATTAAGATAAACTTACCCGAATTCAATGGAAGTCTTAACCCAAATGACTTCATTAATTGGTTGCATGAGATGGAACGGGTATTTGAGTTTAAGAACTACAATGATGAGAAGAGGTGTAAAATAGCCACATTGAAGTTCAAGGAATATGCCTCCTTGTGATAGGAGAATACAAAAAAGAAGAGAGAAAGAGAAGGGAAGGGAAGACTAGGATTAGGTCATAGGAGAAGTTGAAGAAAGTGTTGAAGAAAAGGTTCTTGCTCGACAATCACAAGCAAGACCTTTACCTTAAGCTCTATAATTTGAAGCAAGGAATAAAAAAGTTGAAGAGTATATTCGGGAGTTTGAAGGGTTGATGTTGAGAAGTGATATTCCCGAAGAGAAAGAGCATACAATTGCAAGATTCATTGGCGGTTTAAGTAGGGACATTGCATACAAGATTGAGTTGCAAACTTACCATTCTTTTGAGGATGTTTGCAAGCTGTCCACAAAGATTGAGAATCAATTGAGGAGCATGAAGTCCTTGGCCCCCAAGAAGCTCTTTAAGGAGAATAGCTACCAAAGGGGTTCACCTTCCTACACCAAACCATATGTGGCACCTACGACTTATGATAAGAACAAAGCCAATGAAGCACAAAAGAAGAAAACAGGTTTTGTGAAGAATGATACTCCACGGCCAGATTTGAAGAACAAGAAGTGTTTCAAGTGTCAAGGTTATGGACACTTCCAAGCCAATTGCCCAAACTGAAGGGTTATGACCCTTAGAGAGATTAATGAGATTGATGATGCATGTTAAAGGGATTCTAGTGAAGAAGAGGAAGTAGATGAGAGTGAGAATGAGGTTATTGAGGAAGCTGATAGTGGAGAGATGCTTATGCTCAAGAGGTTGCTGCATACTCAAGTAAACCCTCAAGAGAACCAAAAGGAGAACTTGTTTCATACAAGGTGCACCATCAAGGAGAAAGTTTGCTCAATGATCATAGATAGTGGGAGTTATACCAATGTTGCCTCCACCACACTTGTGGAGAAATTGGGGTTGCCGATTGTAAATCATTCTCATCCATACAAGCTACAATGGTTGAGAAATGGAGACACCATCCAAGTAGTAGTATCATTCTCCATTGGCAAGAAGTATTCGGATGAAGTGCTTTGTGACATCATCCCCATGGATGCTTGTAATCTTTTACTTGGAAGACCATGGTAATATGACAAAGAGGTGATCCATGATGGCCTCAAGAACACTCACTCATTCCAGCTTAATAAGAAAACCATTACCTTTGTATCATTAGCCCTTACCCAAGCCATTGTCTAAGCCCTCACACAAACAACTTCCCAAACACTTTCCCAAACACCATCCAAGAAACCAACCCGAAAAACCCTTTTCTTAAATAGCACCCAATTAGAAAAAGCCTTCCAAAAACACAAGCCTCTCATTGCACTACTTATAGCCGAGACAAACCAAAAGAGAAAACAACCTGAATTTCACCCAAAAGTTTATCATCTCTTGGATGAATTTGCGGATGCTTTTTCTCAAGAGTTTCCACGGGGTTTGCCACCACTTAGGGGGATAGAGCATCACATTGATTTGGATCCCAGTGCCCCTCTTCCCAATAGGCCATCATATAGGTGTAATCCCAAAGAATCAAGAGAGCTTCAAAGACAAGTTAAGGAGTTGATTTCCATGGGATTTATGAGAGAGAGCATGAGTCCTTGTTTGGTTCTAGCCTTGCTTGTACCCAAGAAGGATGGTACTTATCGAATGTGTATTGATAGTAGGGCCATCAGCTGAATAACTATCAAATGTAGGTATCACATACCCCAATTAGATGACATGTTAGATGAGCTTGATGGTGCAACTATCTTCTCAAAGATTGATCTTAGAAGTGGTTACCATCATATTAGAATAAGAGAGGGAGATGAGTGAAAAACGACATTTAAGACCAAAGGAGGATTATATGAATGGATGGTGATGCCCCTAGGACTTTCCAATGCACCAAGCACCTTCATGAGGTTAATAAATGAGGTACTCAAGCCTTTTATTGGAAAATTTGTGGTTGTATATTTTGATGACATAGTGATATATAGTACATGTGAGAATAGTTATGTAGAACACCTTAGCTTAGTGTTTGAATTGTTGAAGCAAAAAAAATTGCATGCTAAGCTTGAAAAATGTGAAGTATTTATGAAGCAATTGGTGTTCTTAGGTTATGTAGTTTTAGAAGAAGGCATTAAAATAGATCAAGCCAAGATAGAATCCATTCATAGTTAGCCTAAACCTAGTTCAATTACGGAAGTTAGGAGTTTTTATGGTCCTAATTTTAGTTCCATCATGGCTCCCATAACTGAATGTTTGAAGAAGGGATCACTTGAGTGGACTAACGTAGCAAATGAGGCCTTTGACTAGATTAAGAAGAAGTTGTGTGAAGCTCCTATCCTTGCCTTGCTGGATTTCAACCAAGTGTTTGAAGTAGAGTGTGATGCAAGTGGTGTTGGCATTGGGGCAGTTTTGAATCAATCCAAAAGGCCAATAGCATACTTTAGTAAGAAGCTTAGTGATTCAAGGAGGAAATATAGCACCGATGATAAGGAGTTTTATGCTATAGTGAGGGCACTTGACCATTAGAGTCACTACCTTCGGCCAAGACAATTTGTCATTCATTCGGACCACCAAGTTTTGAGGTTCATCAATAGGCAGCACAAACTCAACACAAGACATGTTGAATGGGTTGAGTTCATCCAATATTTCTCATTTGTGCTGAATTACAAGCAAGGAGCACACAATGTTGTAACCGATGCGCTCTCTAAAAGGTATGCCTTACTTTCTTTACTTGATTCTAGAGTTTTAGGCTTTGAATTAATGAAGTTGTGTTATGAGGTAGATTTGGAGATGAAAACATGCATAACTATACTTTTGAAGATTATATTATGCATGATGGGTACTTGTTTAAGGGTAGAAAATTATGTGTCCCTAAGGGTAGTTTTAGAGATTTAATCATGAGGGAAGCACATAGTGGTGGGTTGGCAAGTCACTTTAGGGTTACTAAGACTTTAGAAACCATCAAAGAATATTTCTATTGGCCTAAGATGTTAGAGGATGTTCAAGCTCTCATTAGAAGGTGTGGATCATGTCAAAAAGCTAAGAGCCAATTCAAGGCTAGCCCATACCTACCCTTACCCATAGCCAAGCACCCTTGGGAAGACCTTAGCATGGATTTTATGGTTACACTGTCTAGGACCCAAAGGGGAAAGGATGCTATCATGGTAGTGGTTGATAGGTTCTAAAAAATGGCCCATTTTATATCATGTCATACCCCACATGATGCCTCCGAAATTGCCGAATTATTCTTTGGAGAAGTGGTGAGACTTCATGGCATTCCAAGAACCATTGTCTCGGATAGGGATACAAAATATTTGAGTCATTTTTGAAGAAGTTTATAGGGTAAATTAGGGACCAAATTGATGTTTAGTACCTCACATCACCCTCAAACCGATGGCCAAACCGAAATGGTGAATAAGGTGTTGAGTAATATCCTAAGGAGTTTGGTGAGTAAGCATTTAAAGGATTGGGATTTGCAATTTGCACATGCTGAATTTACCTACAATAGGAGTCCTAGTTCTACTACGAGTCACACTCCATTTGAGGTGTTGTATAGTGTAAACCCACTTATCCCTTTTGATCTCACTTCCCTACCTCTTGATTTTGAGCTAAGTGTGGATGCTAATGAGAAATTGAAGCAAATGAAGAAACTCCATGAAACCGTGAGAGCTCAAATTGAAAAATCAAATGAAAAGATCAAGAATAAGGCAAATAAGCATAGAAAGCCTAAGCTTTTTCAACCGGGGGATTTAGTGTGGATTCACTTGAGAAATGAGAGGTTTCCAAGTAAGAGAAAGAGTGAATTAGCTCCTAGGGCAGATAAACCTTTTGAGGTTGTTAAGAGGGTAAATGATAATGCTTATAAGGTGTAGTTGCCTAGTGAGTATGGGGCAGTCTCGACCACCTTCAATGTGGGTGATCTAAGCCCATACTTGGAGGATGAGGCAAATTCTTCAGAGGATGATCGTGCCAGTCTACCACCTTCAATGTGGGTGATCTAAGCCCATACTTGGAGGATGATTTAGATTTGAGGCAAATTCTTCTCAACCCGGGGAGGATGATACGTTTGCAAGTCCTAAAACACTTGTAAACATGAGTGGACAAGGAATTACAAGTCCTAAAACACTTGCTAATTTGGTTGAATTGAAGAATTTCACTCCAAGTCCTAAAACACTAGGATTGTGGAATGTGGAAGGCAATGGAGGATATTCGGCCTAAGCAAGTTCCAAGGAGGGAGAGAGTCCAAACATTTTGACCCAAGCCACTCCAAGTCCAAGCTCAACAAGGGAAGCCTAAGCCCACCAAGAAAGAAGTCCAAGTGTTGAAAAGATCCAATCCGGCCCAAGTCTCATTCCAAAGGGGAATATCCACATGAACCCTTATTGGATCCATTTGCATGATTCTTAAGGCCCAAATTCTTACACCCTTATTAGTAGACTTAATTAGGATCATTGATCAAGTTTTGATCTAATGGAAGTAAGCTTATTTCAACTAATGGGGTGGTTAAAGACATAGATCCTAGAATTAAGGAATTATGTCTCTTTTGCATTAAGTAGGCATGGCCTTGCTTTTTGAATGAATGGCTTGTAATGTTAATTAAGTTTATTTCATTTTATTGTATTTGTCAATTACTTGTTTATCCTTGTATTTGCCTATATAAGGGCAACTATTTCATTGTAACAATTAGCTTTTGAAATATATAAAATTGGTTTATCCATTTGAGAGATCTTAGTGCTCTTGAGTGTGCATTCTTTATCCAAGTCTTAGCAAGGGGATTTGATGGTGAATCAATTCAAGTTGGTGGAGTAATCCTTTAGGCTTGAACTGTTTCTACTTGTCTTGGTCTGGATTTGCAAGTAAGTGTGATTTAGTCAATGTTTTTAGTTTGGCCGAATTTATACTTGATTTTGGAGTATGTTGTGTTATTGAATTGGTTGGAAATGGATCAATTGTTCTTTAAGATTATATTGGTGAATTAGTTGTATACACAGTAGCTTATAGATTCTTAAAAAAATAAAAATAAGAATCTTTAGGCCCAAAAATTGCAAGGAATTAAACTTGTTGATACCATAGGTAAGGTTTAAATTTTAAGAAATAGAACAGAGCTTTTTTTCAAAGTTTAGTGCTGTTAGAACCAAAAATAGACTACCAACTTCAAGGCATGTAACAATGCCACTTTCCTAAAGGAAATTTTGCCCCTTTACTAGTGCAAATAGGATCAACGAATAGGATACGATAAAGAATCTGCTTGTGTTATGCACAATAGAAGCATACTAGAAAGAACTTTGGTTTTAATAGAATTGTAGTGTTCTTGCCTTGTACTTCTACAGAAAGTCCAATCCTTATATAGGATTGTTGATACCTTTTAAATAAGAAGGTACCTTTGGAAAACCCTTTTGAGATTGGGGCACAACCTTTTGAAGAGACATGACCTTCCAAAGGGAAAGCTGTTACATGCCCAATTAGAAAAAATATGTCTCACAATCCCCTGCCATTTTTTCTAATTTGACAATATGTACTAGATCCAACAACAACTCTATAAGTAATATGCATAAATAATGGTACTTTGCAATTTGAACCATTACATAGTGAAAGTTTATTACAACAAATTAGAATAATATGGTAGACAAGCTTTGAACTATATAATCTATTTGACAAGTTGTACAAACAATTCACACATATCACTTTGATACCAAAACATCTCAATCGTGGATGACACATAAAAGGCCACGTGTCCGTATCATGCGTGAGAGGTTTTAGAACCAAGCCTTTAAGCTCCTAGACGCGGCACCACTTCACTCTCACATAAAGTAGACTCTATCAAAAGTGCCCCCGCTACTTTAGCACTTCGATGAAAAACCATCAATAGGTCTATTAAGAGTAAATACTCAACCTTCCTTTTAAGACTACTGGAACCAAGTACTATTTTTTTCTTTGGGATGTTAGAGAAAAATTAATAGTACTTCTAACCACTCTAATAATGTACTTTGACTCATTGAACTCAAGACTTGACTTTATATCAAGCGTTAAGTTGAGTTTCCATTATTGGTGATTATATTCAACTAGATGAAAAGCCAGCGCATTGCGCGGGTATGTTTATTATATTTTTTTTACATTATTATTTGTTTTTTTGTGCTTTAAATATATATTTTCTATATTGAAGTTCATTTTATATTGAATTGATAATTAATGAAATCAATACATAAAATATTATATATGAAATAAATATTATATATTTATTGTTGGTATAAAGAAATATTATGTACAAAATAATTAATATTAATTTTATCATATTGTATAAATAAAAGTTATGTTTTCAACATTTATGATATTTTATTATTTATTTAGATTAATGACGTTGTTGTTGGTGAAAAAAGTAAGTCATAGAAGGGAAAACTTAGTTTATCATAATATGCTATTATTGTACCAGGCAGGTCTCAAGTTGATGGTTTTGATCGGGAGATTCTTGAAATAAGAATGTACTCAAGATTTGCGAAAAAAATATTGATCGGCAACTTCATTGCATCAATTATCATGAACAAAACAAAACAAAAAAAACTTTTAATATTGTATTAACTAAAAAGGGCATTACAATATTACATTTGGTAACGGGAAACGTTCGACAAATAATCTATTCTAATTGTACTGTACAAACTAATTACTTTGCATCTTAACTGCTAACATTAAACGGGATTGTTTAGCAATTGCTAAAATTATAGGATTAAATAAGATTGTTCAACAATGGCTACAATTATAGGGAAATGGTGCGACAAATTTAATTAATCTGGCAGAACTCAGAAATTGTTAGTTATAATAGCAACATGTTTTAGTAATTGACTAGGAATCTATTTTAGTTAGTTTTTGTTGTTAACAATTATATTTTAATTTATTATTACAGACAATTACATTTATTCAAATTATTTGTAAGTGTGAACTGGCTTCTTTGAACCGGCTTATTTATAAGTGTTAAACTAGCTTTTTTTACCGACTCTTTAACCGATTTATTAGTTTGTCTAGGTTTTTAATTTTTACGTTTCCCTTTTGTGTTTTTCATTCATTCACTGACATTGTTAATTACATTCTCTCTTTGAAGATTGAAGATTGTGTTGGTGGTGTCTGGTGTTGCTGTTGCAATTTACTTTGAAGATGATTATACGATTTGTCCTATTTCTTTGTTATGTTTTGTTTCATTTGTTTTTTTATTACTATTGTGGACTGTTAAGATTATAGATAGTAGGTTTATTGTGAATTAGAAGTTTTGAATTTGTTAAACAGTTTATTCCGCAGAATGCTAGATAATGGAACCATTATTTTGTTTTTTCGTGTTGAATTTTTTCCTGTTATTAGTAGAATAGTGAGTTAGGGTTTTCTATTGTAAGGAAATTAAGTGAAGTTTGATTGTTGTAGGACGAAATTAAGCAAAAACATCAGTTTAAAGGAGAGTTTGTTACCAATTTTTCAAAGTTGTCTTTGATGTGGATCCTTAGAAGTCGAATGTTTAGATCTAGTATTTAGGCATTTCTGTTGTGTTGCAGAGCATGAGTTAATGGTTAAAAGTTGTTGCTGTTTTTCAGTTTATTTTTCATTGATGTGTTGGCTATTTAAAAGACTATTAATTAATTGAATAATGATATAATAGTAAAAGTTCTATTGTAACCAAATTAAGGGAAGTTTGATTGTTGTAGGAGGTTTTTTTTTTTTTTTTTTTGTTTCTAATAAAGTTTTAATCTTGATAGCATTGAAAAAGGAAAACAATGTGTGAATGACGTAGATGTTTCTTCAAAAAGGAAACGGAAGAGAGGCATTAATGCTAATGTTAGACGTTCTGTAAGGATTGAAGGTTCAGTTTCAGATAGTCGGTAATAGAAAATTGATCATTTGATTGATTCAGTTGTTTTTGGTGAAAGTGAGAGAGATGATGAAGCTACTATATTGGAGGAAGTAGCAGACGCTGTACCAGATTCTAAAAAGAAGAAGTTGGAAGACAAACTTGACTACTTAACAAAACTTTTACAAAGTCAACAAACAAAATATTCTCCTCATGAGAATGTGTGTCTTTGTCATGCAAAATACAAAAGCTTGTATTTTGACTCGAGAAAGAAGGTATCAGAATTGTTTTATAATATGTTAGTTTTTTTAATTATTTTAAATGTCATATTTTATCAAGTATTATTTATCCTTTTTGTGTTTTTTTTATTGGAACACAAATAGAAAGCTTAACAAATGAAAAACATCAGTTGGCTTTGAATGTAGAAAATTTGCAAGGTAGACTTGAATCAATATGTGTTTCTAAATGTAATTTATTCCTATTTAACTTTTAAATTGTTGATATATAATTTTAAAATTACTCTTTTTATTGTAGGTTGAAAAGTGTTATTCAGACGTGTTGTAGCAAATGAAGGTTATGTCTTTCTGTTCATATCAAAGAATATCTGATAAAAATGTAGTACAAGTATCATCTGCAGCAAAAGATGTGGAGAAAGAAAAAAAGGTAGAGGTAGACCATCAAAAAGATGGAGAACGAAAAAATAGATTTTAGCAAAATGATAATATATTTCGTTTTGGTGTTAATTTATGTGTAAGATCTTTGTTTTTCCTTTTTTTATGTAATTGTTTAACTTTTTTATCAATGGGCATGCTAATGTTTTTGCATTGCTTCTCGTTTTGGTGTTAATTTATGTGTCAGATCTTTGTCTCTTTTTTTTTTTTTTTTTTTTACTTTTTTATGCTTGATGACTTATTTAACTTTTTATCAATAGACATGTTGTTTTTGCATTGGTTCTTCAAATTATTTATGGTTGAAGTCAATTGATCGTTTGTTATTTCTTATCACTTGTTTAACTTTTTATCAATGGACATGTTGTTGTTTTTGCATTGGTTGATTCAATTTGAATTATCTGTTTGTTATTTTATATAGTATATGGTGATGAGTTTCTAAATTATGAATTGCAAACTAAAGAATATATATGTATATAACATACTTTATTTAAAAAAAAAAAAAAAAAATTATATACTTTATTTAAAAAAAAAAAAAACTATGTACAATGTGGTTGTCTAATTATCTTGTTGCTGGTTTTGGAGTTCAAGTTCTCCGGCAGCAATCAAGAACTCACGTCGAGTTAAGTCAAAGATAATACCCATGGTTGAATCCATTATTTCTAACAGTCCATTGATGATATCTCTCATATTTGCGCTCGCATTGTTGAGATTGTCCATGCTGGTGCTAACATTCTTCAGAATTTCTTTGATATGTGCCTGTGTGTGTGACTGTTCTGCTTGATCTGTAAACAACAGACAAATATGAGAATAGATATGTAACAATGAATATAACAGACATTGTTCAATGTTTATTACCGTATGTTATGGTTACTTGTGAAGATTCTGCCATTTGAAATAAAATTTTGAAACAAAAACAATGTTTGTAATTTTACGATGATTGAAATTGTATTTGCTTATCTTTATATAGAAACAATAGAATGTGAAACGATAGAATATTAATAGACAACTTATCATAAATATACACACTTATTGATGATACGTGTTAATGACTTTTCGGGTGATTAGTTGTAGGAACCGAAAGGTTCAAGAAAATTTCGTATTAACTTAATAATGTGCAATAATAATTAACATTATAATATGCAGGATAAATGTAAATAGTCAGAATACCAACAAACAACTTTTCACAAATAGGCACATTTTTTGAAGATATTTAAGACCGACAATTGGGATAATGAGCGGTGGACAGTGAAAGTTGAAGAAACTTTTAGGTTTTCAATATTGTCAAATAATAATTAATATTAGGAGAATATGACCATAGAATATTAATAGATAACTTATCATAAATATACACACTTATTGATGATACGTGTTAATAGGGTTGTGCAAAAAAATCCGATATCCGATATCCGATCCTGATCCGATCCGCTCCGATCCAAAAAATTCGGATCGGAATTTTAAAAAATCCGAATATTCGGATCGGATACCGGATCGGGAATGTTAAAAAATCAGATATCCGAATCCGATCCAGATTTTACTAAACTATGCCGTTTTGAGTGTAACAATAACCCTAAGTCTAACACAATTAACTCAATTACTCAACTCTCTGTCTCTCTCACTCTCAGTCTCTCTCGCTGGAAGCCTGGAACACGTAGTCACGCACAGTCGCACAGACCTCACACACTCTCTGTCTCTCTCACTCTCAGTCTCTCTCGTTGGGACATGGCAATACGCAGTCACGCACAGCACAAACCTCACACACTCTCTATCTCTCTCACTCTCAGTCTCTCTCGCTAGAACACGCAGTCACGCACATACCTCACAGTCTCACACACAGTCACTCAAACTCTCAAACCAGATCTCAGCTCAGGCTCTCACTCTCTCTCGCTCAACTCTCTCGGTCTCTTTCGCTCTAACACGCACAGATACAGACAGACACACAGTCAATCAGCCACTCAAACTCTCTCAGACTCAGATCCCAGTCTCTCTCGCTCAACTCTCTCGGTCTCTCTCGCTCGAACACGCACAGCGGCCAGTCTCTCTCGCTCAACTCTATCAGATCTCAGTCTCTCTGACGATTGAAGCCCCAAATCGATCGTAAGTTAATTTCTTTAGAATTTAGAATTGCTGAATGTTTGGTTTGTCACCATTTTATTTAATGTTGTTTGGTTTCTTGGCTTGTACAATTTTCTATGGGATAGGATGCGAGCTATCCGGATGGACCTGAGGATGCAGCATATTTTTTAACCAAGAAGCTATTACTATGCTGGAACAAATGGTGTATACTTTTTATGCAATCTTCAGTTTCTGTTTGTATGATATTTAGGTTTTTCTGATGTGATACCTGTTAGCTTAGCTGTAAGATCTCTTGTTAGTGTACAAGCGGTCTTGCACTCTATTGTTTAGAGGGGTTTGGTTTAAATTTATTAGTGGATTTTAAAAAAAAAATATCTATATATTTTAGAGATAGGTGTATGGAGCTTGAAGAAAGTGAATTAAATCTTGACACCAGACACGGAAATTACTTACATCCATATGATTGGAAGTCAAAGTTAGGGAGCATTTTGATATTGTAGCCTCATGTTGTTGTTCTATGTTCTCTAAGCATGTTGGGCTGATCTTTCTAGCACTTGCTTCAAGTGATGTCAATGACATATTAACTCTGGATGGATATAAAGTTAAATAATGCTTTTTCTGATTGTTTTAGTATAGAGTACTTCTGGTTGGAGTCATGGTATTGCTTGCTTGTTGGTGTGATCAAGTTTAGTATATGATTGGAAGTCAAAGTTAGGGAGCATTCCAAATGCATGTTGCTTTAATTGGTTTATTGAGCATATTTTCATTTTCAGTATATTGATTTTGTTGTTAATCTTAAAAGTTGTTTATTGAAATGGTTTATTTGTTTTGTTTTGTTTTGTACATGAGGATGATGACGAGTAGTTAAGGCCTAAGGGAGACAAAGCCATCTGATATGAAGATAAGCATAGCAATTTAGGCAGTTGGTCAATTCAGCTAGTTGTTTTAATAATTTGACACATCAGGTGGAGGCGTGGAGGCTTACGCCCAACAATTTCATGTTATTCCTGCTGCGTGGTTTGATGGCATGTTGGTCCAAATCTGCTAGTGTTAGTGGCTCAAAATCACAGTCATTGTCAACCAGAGAGTGCAGATACAATGGTCAATCTGGTAACAAGAAACCATGTGTGAGGCGAGTAGGAATTGGCAATGAAGAATTGAAGATAGCATAGTCATTTAGGCTGTGATAATGTTTGGACAACATAAGTTAAATGTTTTGTGCTTCATGTTAATTTTTTTAGATACTTTTATCATGTAAGGGAATTATAATTTCAATTTTATTTCTAGAATTATTTGATTTTAATGAGAAAATTTTAAAATTCGGATCAATTTCGGATATCCGATATCCGTAAAACCGGATATCCACATAATTCGGATCAGATTCAGATCAAGATATAGCCTGATCCGAAAATTCGGATCGGATCAGGAAAGGCCCTATTCGGATCAGATATCTGGATTTGCACACCCCTACGTGTTAATGACTTTTCGGGTGATCAGTTGTGGGAACCGAAAGGTTCAAGAAAATTTTGTATTAACTTAATAATGTGCAATAATAATTAACATTATAATATGTAGGATAAATATAAATAGTCAGAATACCATCAGACAACTTTTCACAAATAGCCACATTTTTTGAAGATATTTAAGACCTACAATTGGGATAATGAGTGGTGGACAGTGAAAGGTTGAAGAAACTGTTAGGTTTTCAATATTGTCAAATAATAATTAATATTACAATGTGTAGGATAAACTGAATAGTTGTTTTTCAATATAAAATTTAAAAATATATTTTTTTTTTTTTAATTTGTTAAAAAACGTATATAATTTTTTTTTTAAATTTTATTAAACTTTTTGGTCTGTGAATTTTGTTTATTCCAAGTAAACATAGTTGGACTTGCTTTTTGAATGAATGGGATCTCAACTCCTCTAGCGAACCCTCTTCTCAAATATTAAACAATAACAAATGGGTAATTATTCGTCCTTATATTTTTATAATATTTGTTCTTTTATTATAACTTCAGTAACTTATGATGACCAAATGCTCAATATCTCTCACATAATGCCCCTTAAATTTACAATAGGAGTGAAAATTGATGACTTCAAATAATATAATAGTTATGTAATCATTTGTTCTATATATATTTTTAGTAAAATTTAAAAAAGGTTTATATCATGCGTCAAAAAACATGGTACTAAAAATGAATATATGGATGTTTACTTTGTTTGAGTAATGCATTACTGTATTAATAAATTCACAAGACTGATGAAGTATGGTTAACAAATTCCAAAGACTGATAAAGAACAAATGTTTCTAACATTAGGGAATTATGATAAGTGACAGTTGAAAAAAAAATGGTTGTTATTGTTTAATATATCATGTTCGTGTTCTAACTTTTGAAATCATTTATTGTTAAAATCAAATTTTATAGAAGAAAGATATAAGTTTTTTAATTCTTGTTGTTTTATTAAATTTTTCTTCGATCTTTTTATTAGTCGTGTTTTAGGTATCATATTATAATCCATGGAAAGCAATATACTCTCAATATTCTATATATTTTATTGATAAAAAAAATGTGTACATAGATGATGTTTATATTTTTCCCTGACGAATGTCAAGCTTCTCTTCCTTGGTAGCAAGTAGGGAATCACGTCGATTTAAATTCGAAAGAATACTCATGGTTGAATCTGTTACTTCTAACAAACCACTTATAATATCTCTGTTTCTTTCTCTAGCAGCGTTCAGTTTTTCCAGGTTGGCCTTAACTTTCTGCAGAATCTCTCTTAATTCAACTTGTCTGTCTGACATGGCTGGTTCAGCTAATAAAATGAAACAATGAAATTGTATTAATTTATTAAAGTTTACATATAAAGATACCAGAGTAGATGTATAGGAAAAATATAAGAGAAATTATTCAAAGTTATTTATCGTATGATCTTGCTTTCTTGGCTTTTGGACTTTCAATTGTCGGTCTTCTGTCTGCCATTTGTTAATGTTGTACGACTTGTTGGATGGATTACAGAGTCTATTTGATTATCTTTATATAGATATAAATATCATTGAATGACATTTCATAAACAAAGAATGCGGATAGACATAATGTGAACAGACAACTGTTCATTAAAGAATATAATTGTTATTGATAATTAATGCAATTGTTAGGATAATGTGCAATTGAATTCGAATATTTAATATGAATACGACTTTTGAATTATTTATAATATAGATTCAGCAATTAATATCACAATTACATATTTATGACTATGTATTTATATATATCTAATTATTTTTTTTAATTTTTTTAAAGAATATGTGTATAAAATTTATGCGATATAATGATATTATTGTAAAGTATTATTTTACCTGATGTTTTAATTATTAGGTTGTTGTAAATTTGTTTATTTTGTTAAATAATCAATAGTAAATTAAACACTAGTTTATATTTTTGCTATATTATAATAAATAAGGAAATAATATATTGCATTAGTAAGTTTACAGGTTTTTTCACTGGCAGTATTGTTCGGCTTTTCGTGAGTTATGATTATTCTATAGTACAACTGGAAACAATATTATGATAATTTTGTTGGGCACATGCATGAGCAAATAGTGATAACAGCTTTTAGTAAAATAGTTTGTTGCACAAATTTTGTCCAGTTTAGTAGTTGACAAATAATTTGTTCACACGAGGATTTTACTTCTTGTCAATGTTCATCGCCAAAGCCGTCATAGAATAGTGTTAACAACTATGACTAGATTGTCTGTTTCACAGATTTGTTAAACTCGGATGTTCCCAAATAAATTGTTCGGCATGTTCATTTAACAGCTTTCAGCAAAATAGTTTGCTGTAGATTTTTTTTTTCCAGTTTAGTAGCTAACAAATAATTCGTTGGCATAGAATAGTGTTAACATCTATGATCAAGTTGTTTGTCACACATATTTTTTAAACTCAGATGTTTCCAATTAAATTGTTCGGCATGTTCGTTTTACTTGTTCGTTGTCTAGTATAATGAGTAATAATGATTGTCCCAATTGTTCGACCATGTCATTGAATAATTTTAGAACGTAAATGAGAAACTTGAGTTATAATTAGACCTGGCAAAATGGGTCTGGACCCGCGGGTCGACCCTAAACCCGGATAAAAAATATAGGATGTGGGTCTTTAATATTAGACCCGTTTTTCTTCTACCCGTACCCGGCCCAACCCGTTTTCCAACGGGTTAAACAGGTACACCCGTGGGCACCCGTTTGTTTTTACCCTTTTCATTTTGCAGGGATACCCTAAATTTTAAATTGGGGTTTGGCCATGTTTTTGCCCCAAATCACAAAATCCCTAACTCTCTCAAACTTATCGTCGCCGCTTCTCCTCTCAAACTCATCGTCGCCATTTCTCCTGTCTTCGTTTCGCTTCTCCTCTCGTCACGCTATCCCTTCTCTGTTAACTTCTCGCGCCTTTTTTTGTGACCCAGATTCGCCGTCATCGTTTTGCCCCAGTTTCCTCTTCTTTGGCTCCGTTCTTTTACCTTCAGACATCTTCGATAGTTGTGTATAATCTGAGGTGTATTTTTGTAAGTCTCTTGTATTATATCTGTGAAGAGAGAGGCGAAACTCAGAAGTTGATATTCATGGTAGTGATCAGTGATGAGGCAGGGGCAGCAGGTGGCATGTGGGACATAGGGAGTGGAAGTGGGTGGAGTGGAGGTGATTAAAGTCAAAGTTAGGTTTTGGTTGGGATGAAGACTGAAGAGTGGAGAATCTGCGGTAGAAGTTTCAAAAACTAAACAGAGAAAGAGGATACTCAGATTTGTTCAATTTTGCTTGTTTGCAGAGTCAATTCATTCTCAAACTGTTGCTTTTCTTCTGTAATTTTTTGTCTTTTTTCAGATTTTTTTATGTGGGTTTATTTGGTTGATGAGGAATGAAAGGACAATCAATAAAGTTTTTTAATCTTTTTCTTTGTTAGGTTCTGGGTTTCTGTTTGGCTGGTGAGAAAACTTGGGAGAAAACGTGGGTTTCTTTTTTCTGTTTGGTTGGTGACAAATTTTGCTTGCAAATGAAGATTTTATGAAGATTTGGGGGTGTAACTGCAAAAATCTAAAACTGGTGTGAACAGTACGGGCACGCGCGGGTCCACCCATACTCGTATAGGGTAAGGTGTGGGTCCAAAATATTGGGCTCGTTTAAATTGACCCGTTTTGGGCCCTTACCCGCGAGACCTGACCTGTACCCGGCCCACCCACCTGTTTTGCCAGGTCTAGTTATAATTGATATATTAATTTTAGTATTTTTTTTTTTTTTTACTTTTTTAAGTTTGATGACTTGTTCAACTTTTTTATCAATATACATGTTGTTGTTTTTGCATTGATTCTTGAAATTATTTATGGTTGAAGTCAATTGATTCAATTTCAATCGTTCGTTTCTTATTTCTTATGATTGTTTAATTTTTTTATCAATGGACATGTTGTTTTTGCATTGGTTGATTCAATTTGAATTTTTTAATTTGTTATTTCTTATAGTATATGGTGATGAGTTTCTAAATTATGAATTGCAAACTAAAGAATATATATGTATAGAACATACTTTATTTATTAAAAAATTGTGTACAATGCGGCTGTCTAATCATCTTGCTGCTAGATTTCGAGTTCAAGTTCTTTAACAGCAATCAAGAACTCACGTCGAGTTAAGTAAGAGATAATACCCATGGTCGAATTCATTATTTCTAACAGTCCATGGATAATATCTTTTAAATTTGCGCTAGCACCATTGAGATTGTCCATGCTGGTGCTAACGTTCTTCAGAATTTCTGTTATCTCTGCCTGTGTGTGTGACAGTCCTGCTCGATCTGTAAACAACTGACAAATATGAGAATATATATATAACAATGAATATAGCAGACATTGTTCAATGTTTATTACCATATGTTGTGGTTGCTTGTGAAGATTCTGCCATTTAAAATAAAATTTTGAAACAAAAACAATGTTTGTAATTCTATGATGATTGAAATTGTATTTTCTTATCTTTATATAGAAATAATAGAATGTGAAACGACAAAATATTAATAGACAACTTATCATAAATAGACACACTTATTGATGATACGTGTTAAAGACGTTTCGGGTGATCGGTTGTGGGAACCGAAAGGTTCAAGAAAATTTGGTGTTAACTTAATAATGTGCAATAATAATTAACATTGTAATGTGCAGGATAAATGTAAATAGTCAGAATACCAATAGACAATTTTTCACAAATAGGCACACTTTTGAAGATATTTAAAACTGACAATTAGGATAATGAGCGGTGGACAGTGAAAGTGTTGAGTTAATCTGTACTACTAACACTCCAAATCATCTACCAATTTCACACACAACACACAAACAAAGAATGAAAAAAGAAATCAAGAACAAAGACACACGAATTTTTACCGTGGTTCGCTTATCCTATATAAGATAAACTACATCCACGTTGAGCTCAAGAAACTCAGGAGCTCGCTGCACTAAAGATTAATACAACCTGATACAAACAGATTCTACACCCAAATCCACTCTAAAACAGTGTATATCTCTCACACAACAAACTGAAATCTTCCTATGAGAACTCTAAACTTAGATCCTCAAGACTCAAGGGAAACGCAACCCTTACAAGTGATTACAACCAACCACACAAAGATTACAGCCAAGAAAAGAGACGATACAGTGCAGATCTATTTTTCACAGAATACACAAAAACTGAAAATAAAAGCTAGCAACAAAACTAAAAAACACAGCAGCAAGGTAAAGTCGTTTTTTGCATTCTGTTTTGGGTAGAATGGATCCTGCCCGGCAGATTTTAATGTCCTTCAATGGTCTGGATTTCTTTGTGATGACAAGAGTAAAACAACAGTGTTCCACTAAATGCACAACGGCAGCGTTTTGTGTGCTTCACTCTAACATTCTCCACCTTGAAGCTCCAAAAACACAAACACAACCAAACAGCTTAGTCTAATTCTCTCTAGTGCAACTACCTCCCAAGAATCCTTCTCAGCTCTGCTATTTGCTGCTTATTTTATAAACAGCAGGTTCAAACAATGTTTGAACTTTGTGACAGTTACTACCTTTGTGCCCATGTCAGCTGGATTGTCCTCAGTTGATATCTTCTTCAAGTCTATGATTCCTTTAGCCACTAAATCCCTCACGAAATGATATCTAACATCCATGTGTTTCGTCCTTTCGTGGTAAACTAGATTTCTACTTAGGTGAAGTGCACTTTGACTGTCCGAAAACACTATTGTCTTCTTATCAATCAGCTCCACCTCAGATAGGATCCCCTTAAGCCATAATCCTTCTTTGAATACATCTGCTATAGCAATGTATTCTGCCTCAGTTGAGGAGAGGGCAACAATGGGTTGAAGCTGGGACTTCCAGCTTATGCAATTTCCTCCCAATGTGAAGTAGTATGAGGTAGTAGACTTCCTTGTGTCCCTGTCTCCTGCAAAATCAGAGTCTACATATCCCACAAGATCAAGTGAGTTTCCTCTTTTCTTATATTCCAGCCCAACATATATTGTACTATTAATATATTTCAGTAACCATTTCAATGCTAACCAGTGTTCTATACTTGGATTGGACATAAAACGACTAAGAAGTGAAATGGAATAAGATAGGTCCGGTCTGGTGCTAATCATGGTGTACATGATTGATCCTATCACATTGGCATAAGGAATTTTTTCCATCTTAATGAATTCATATTCAGTCTTGGGACTTTGTGTCTTACTAAGTGTAAAATGGCTAGCTAAAGGCATGGATACTGGCTTGGAATCTGACATTCCAAATCTGGATACCAGTTTCAGTAAGTAGAAGGACTGCTGAAGTTTTAGTTCACAGTCCTCTCTTTTTCTGTCAATAACTATCCCTATGATCTTTTTAGCACTACCTAAGTTCTTCATGTCAAACTCAGAATTCAACCTAGACTTCAAGTCATTTATTCTGGTTTTTGATTTCCTAATTAGCAACATGTCATCTACATAAAGCAGTAAATACACAGGCATACCAGAATTTAAATCATAGTAAAAACAACTGTCATACTCACTTCTTTTGAATCCTATACTGGTAATGAAGGTGTCAAACCTTTTAAACCATTGTCTAGGGGCTTGTTTAAGCCCATACAAGGATTTGTGTAACAGGCAAACATGTTCAGGAAAGTTTTTATCAATAAAACCCATAGGCTGTTTCATGAAGATTTTTTCATCTAGATTACCATGCAAGAAAGTAGTTTTAACATCTAACTGTTCTAGTTCTAGGTCTAGATGTGCAACTATAGATAGCATGATCCTAATGGTTTTATATTTGACTACAAGGGAGAAGATTTCATTGAAATCAATCCCTTCCCTTTGGGTGTAGCCTTTTGCTACAAGCCTAGCTTTAAATCTAAGAGGATCAGTAGAAGTCATACCTTCTTTTACCTTATATAACCATCTGCAGTCAATAAGCTTTTGTTTTTTAGGACAGGGTACTAGGGACCAGGTCCCATTTACCTTCAAGGAGTGCATCTCCTCTTTCATGGCAGCTTGCCATTTCTCCCTGTCTTTGGACCTTATTGCTTCATCGTAGCTATCTAGTTCAGATCTCTGAATTTCAGCACCTGCAACCAAAAATGTAAACACTAAGTCAGCATATGAATATCTTGCAGGAGGTCTGATTTCTCTCCTGCTTCTGTCTCTGGTGAGTTGGTATTGTGCCAGTGACTCCTGTTGGGGCTGTTCTGAAATTTCAGTTTGATCATCCTCTGATTCATGTTCCAGATCTGAAATTTCAGGTGTTTGCTCTTGGTTTTCCAATTCAGTTTGAACTTTGACCTGCTCCACCTCAATTTGTGTTCCATTGTACTGATCTTGACTAATTTCCTTAGTGGTAAAGGTACCTACAGGATTATTAGAGATTCTACAAGGAAAAAGATTTTCGTTAAAAATAACATATCTACTTATAATAACTTTTACCCCTGGTGCCTCTCTTTCCCATAACCTGTATCCTTTAGTCCCCTCTTGGTAACCTAAGAATATACATCTCAAGGACCTAGGTTCTAATTTTCCCTCACTGGTGTGTGCATAAGCAGCACATCCAAAAGCTCTAAGGTAACCTAGGTTGGGCTTCCTATTAGTCCATTTTTCTTCTGGGCATGTGAAATTAATGGCACTAGAGGGACTCCTATTAACCAAATAAGCTGCAGTATTAAGGGCCTCACCCCAGAAGGATTTTGGTAAACCTGATGTGAACAGTAGACATCTAATTTTTTCTAACAGAGTCTTGTTCATTCTCTCAGCAACTCCATTCTATTATGGAGTCTTCCTCACAGTCCTATGTCTAAGTATTCCTTGATCACTACAGAATTGGTCAAACTCACTATTATAGAATTCTAGGCCATTGTCAATTCTGAGAGCTTTAACTCTCCTATCAGTTTGGTTCTCTACTAATGCTTTCCAACTCTTAAACCTAGCTAGAGCCTCATCTTTGGTCTTAAGCAAATAAACCCAAACTTTTCTGCTATAGTCATCAACTATAGACAGAAAGTAACTACTTCCCCCATGTGTTTTGGTTTTTTCAGGCCCCCATTAATCAGCATGAAGATATTCTAGGTTATTGGTGGCCAGGTGAGTTCCTTTTTGGAAGCTCACCCTATGTTGTTTCCCTAATATGCATGTCTCACAAAAATTTAAAGTATCGATAGAATCCTTACCAAACATACCTTGCTGGCTCAGAATGTTGAGTCCTTTTTTACTCATGTGGCCCATTCTGAGGTGCCACTTTTCTGTAACAGTAAGATTAGTAGTGAACAAAGCAGAATTAACATAATTTGAACAGTAATTACCACACAGGATGTAGAGGTCATTCTGTTTGACACCTTTCCGAACTAAGTTCTTATTCTTATACACATTTAGGCAACCATCTTCAGTCTTATGACAGCAATCTAATTCATCTAATGTACCTAGGGAAATCAAGTTTCTTTTCAGTTCTGGTATATATCTCACCCTAGTTAATTTGACAGATTTACCATTATCAAGACTTAGAACTATACTCCCAATCCCTTGAACCTTGCAGGCATTACTATTCCCCATGTAAACAGTCTCTAACTCACCAGCTTCAAACTCCTGAAACCACTCCCTATTGGGGCTCATATGGAATGAGCACCTAGAATCTAATACCCATTCTTCTACATTTTCAGACCTAGATACAGTCAACACTTCAGATTCTTGGATATCAGTTTTACTAGAGGCTATATTGCTCTTTGTACTATTCTGTTTTTGCTTCCTGATCCAATCATAACAGTTTTTCTTTAGGTGACCAGTCTTGTTACAGAAGAAACATTTCCTTGTTTCTCCTTTTCCCTTATGAGTATTCTTGTTTTTCTTTTTATTTCTAGAACCGTATTAAACTAAGAATTACCCCCACACTGCCTACAATCTCCCTTTCCTTTCACAAACAGACTGCTGTTATTTTTCTTCTGGACCCTAAGCTCTAGTTCTCTAGCCTTTAAACCTGATGTAATTAGGTCTATACTAGGGACAATTCCAGTGTACAACAGGTCATTCTTGACAACCATATATTCTTCAGTAATGGAATTTAAGAGAATCATGGCTAAACTAGACTCACTGAGTTCTTGATCAGTGCCCTTGAGTACAAGGGTCATTTTCAAGAACTTATCTAGGTTCTCTTCTATGGTCTTAGCACTATCCATCTTATAAGAAAATAGTATATCTTTCAAATAAGCAAGATTAGGGGCCGATTGAACTGTATAGAGTGATTCTAACTTACCCTAGAGAGTTAACGGTGTCTCAACACCATCTACCTTTCGCAGAACGTTGTCGGCCAGATTCATGATAATGAGATTGTACTCCTTCTCGTCAATTTCGGCTTCCTTTTTCAGCTTTTCCTCGGGCCATTTGGTCTGGTCCTTCTTCGGTGCGATTGCCACTTTGTTATGTGATAGAAGTGCCTTCATTTTCTTCTTCCATGTGTTGAAATCAACTTTGCCATCATAGTGTGTGATTTCAACCCGTGTGGTACTCATTCTATGTAACTGATGGTAATGGTGTTTGATAATTTTTAGACAGATTTGAAGAACAAGGGTTTCACTCGAATTTGTGGTTATCACAAGAAATTAAGGACTAATTTTCGAAGATTTCCTAACTCTAGACCTCATTGAATCTTGAAATCAAGAAACCCCCAAAATTTATCAAACCCTAATTTCAACAGTAAACCCTAAAATTGACGAACCCTAAATTGATGGCTCTGATACCACTATTGAGTTAATCTGTACTACTAACACTCCAAATCATCCACCAATTTCACACACAACACACAAACAAAGAATGAAAAAAGAAATCAAGAACAAAGACACACAAATTTTTACCGTGGTTCGCTTATCCTATATAGGATAAACTACATCCACGTTGAGCTCAAGAAACTCAGGAGCTCGCTGCACTAAAGATTAATACAACCTGATACAAACAGATTCTACACCCAAATCCACTCTAAAACAGCGTATATCTCTCACACAACAAACTGAAATCTTCCTATGAGAACTCTAAACTTAGATCCTCAAGACTCAAGGGAAACGCAACCCTTACAAGTGATTACAACCAACCACACAAAGATTACAGCCAAGAAAAGAGACGATATAGTGCAGATCTATTTTTCACAGAATACACAAAAACTGAAAATAAAACCTAGCAGCAAAACTAAAAAACGCAGCAGCAAGGTAAAGTCGTTTTTTGCATTCTGTTTTGGGTAGAATGGATCCTGCCCGTCAGATTTTAATGTCCTTCAATGGTCTGGATTTCTTTGTGATGACAAGAGTAAAACGACAGTGTTCCACTAAATGCACAACGGCAGCGTTTTGTGTGCTTCACTCTAACAGAAAGGTTGAAGAAACTTTTGGGTTTTCAATATTGTCAAATAATAATTAATATTACAATGTGCAGGATAAACTGAATAGTTATTTTTTTAATACAAAAGTTTTAAAAAAATATATTTTTTTTGTTTTAATTGGTTAAAAAACGTATAAAATTTTATTAAAGTTCTTGGTTTGTGAATTTTGTTTATTTCAAGTAAACATAGTTGAACTTGCTTTTTGAATGAATGGGATTTCAACTCCTCTATCAAACCCTCCTCTCAAATAATAAACAATAACAAATGGGTAATTATACGTCCTCTAATTTTTATAATATTTGTTATTGTATTATAACTTTAGTAACATATGATGACAAAATGCTCAATATCTCTCACATAATGCCCCTTAAATTTACAATAGGAGTGAAAATTGATAACTTCAAATAATTTAAGATTTATTTAATCAAAAGTTCCTGGGAGGTGGAACGTTAAGATTATATAAATACGACTCCGCAAGTTTTATATAATAACAAACATCCCATTGAAGTTTACGAAATAGTATATTAATTTAAAGTTTTTTTTTTTTTTTTTTTAATTGTTAAAGATTTTGTGTCATTTGTAATTTTTTAATATATAATATTAGTAAGGTATATTTTTTATATTGGTGTTACAATTAAAGAAAACAAATATTTCAAACATTAGAGAATTATTATAAGTTACAGTCGAAAAAATATGGTTTTTATTGTTTAATTAATATATCATGTTTGTGTTCTGACTTTTGAAATCATTTATTGTTGAAATCAATTTTTATAGAATAAAGATATAAGTTTTTTAATTCTTGTTGTTGTATTAACTTTTTCTTTGATATTTTTATTCATCGTGTTTTAGGTATCGTATTATAATTCATGAAAAACAATATACTCTCAATATTATATATACTTTATTGATAACAAAAATTTGAACATAGATGATGTTTATATTCTTCCTCGATGAATATCAAGCTCCGTTTCCTTGGCAGCAAGAAGGGAATCACATTGATTTAAATCTAAGAGAATATTCACGATTGAGTCTGTTACTTCTAACAGGCCAATCATAATATCTTTGTTTCTCTCTCTAGCAGCGTTCAGTTTTTCCAGGTTGGCTTTAACTTTTTGCAGAATCTCTCTTAGGTCAACCTGTCTGTCTGACATTGCTCCTTCAACTGATAAGATGAAACAATGAAATTGTGTTAATTTATTAAAGTTGACATATAAAGATACCAGAGTAGATGTATAGGAAAAATATAAGAGAAATTATTCAATGTTATTTACCGTGTGTTCTTGCTTTCTTGGCTTCTGGATTGTCAATTATTGGTCTTCTATCTGCCATTTGTTAATGTTGTATGACTTGTTGGATGGATTATAGAGTCCATTTGATTATCCTTAAATAGATATAAATATTATTGAATGACATTTCATAAACAAAGAATGCAGACAGTCATAATGCGAACAGGCAACTGTTCATTAAAGAATATAATTGTTATTGATGATTAAAGCAACTGTTCGGATAATGTGCAATTGAATTTGAATATTTAATATGAATACGACTTTTGAATTATCAATAATATGGATTCAGCAATTAATATCGCAATTACATATTTATATCTATGTATTTATATATATTTAATTATTATTATTTTTTCTTTTTAAAAGAATATGTGTATAAAATTTGTGCAATGTAATCATATTATGGTAAAGTATTATTTTATCTAATGTTTTAATTATTAGGTTGTTATAAATTTGTTTATTTTGTTAAACAATCAATAGTAAATGAAACAGCGGTTTATATTTTTGCTATATTATAATAAATAATAAAATAATGTATTGCATTAGTAAGTTTATAGGTTTTTTCACTGGCAATATTGTTCGGCTTTTCGTGAGTGATGATTATTCTATAGCATAGTCGATATCAATATTATGATCATTTTGTTGAGCACATGCATGAGCAAGTAGTGATAACAGCTTTCAGTAAAATAGTTCATTGCACAGTTTTTGTCCAGTTTAGTAGTTGACAAATAATTTGTTCGCACGGGGATTTCAATTGTTGTCAATGTTAATCGTCATAGCTGTCATAGAATAGTGTTAATAGCTATGACTAAATTGCTTGTTACACATATTTGTTAAACTCGGATGTTCCCAAATAAATTGTTCGGCATGTTCATTTGAAAGCTTTCAGCAAAATAGTTTGCTACACAGTTTTTTTTCCAGTTTAGTAGCTGACAAATAATTTATTTTTTGTTTGCTATTACAAATTGTATTTAACACATACTATTTCATAGTCTACAAAACATCTTTTGCATGTGATATCTTGTGGTGTTGTTGTTCTGTCCCAGTGTACAATATTTTCATCATCTTTATTGTAAGTTCCCAATATTCTTTGCTTAATGACAATTTTTGATGTTGGCGTCATGGATTTGAAGGTTTCTCGGCAATTTCTCATCTAGTCGAAAGAGTTTGGTTGTTTCACCAATTTGAGGAGAACTTGCGTATCGTTGTTATCATATATTTTTAGCAAAGCAATTGCGAAAATATATAGTGATTGCAGGGTTTTTGTTTTGCAGGCTGCAACTAGCATAGGTATACCTGTGTATACACTACAACATTATAGACATATAGCTACGAAAATTAGCTACAAAAAGGAAAACTGTAACAAATACATATTTACACCTACAAAAGTTAGTATTTATAGCTGATTGAAATAATTTTAGTGATAAAACTTCCTCCCTCAAGGCTAATATTCATCTCTTGCTTTAATTTATTAAAATTGTGGCAATAACTAGTCATTTAGCTACAATGTATTAGCTATGGTAAAACATTATAGCTAATTAATGTATTTAGCTATAAAGATTTTATTTACATGACATATAGTATCATTATTAGCTACGAGTTTGACTATATAGCTATTATTTGTGCATTAGCTATAAAATATTGAAATTTGCAGCTAATTAAGGTATTTAGCTATACAAATTTTATTTTCATGATAATAACAATATTATAGTATCATCATCAGCTATTAGTTTAAATATATAGCTAGTATGTGTGTATTAGCTATAAATTATTTGAATTTGTAGCAAATAAAGAATGTGAAAATCAATTTGCTACAATCCTTATAGTATGTAACTATAGGTATTCTAATTTATTTTTATTACTTATGAATTAAATAGTTATAGTCAAACATAGTGTTAATCACACCGCTAAGGTCATAGTAAATTGGAACCTTAAATAAATAGGTAACTTAAAAAAACTTTTTAGCGAGCTAAGGGTGTGGGCTTTTGTAAAATAAAATTTTATTTTAAAGGATCTATAAGGTTTTTGTCTTTCTTATGATAATTTAAAACTAATACTTTATGAATTATAAATGATTTTAGGAATGAGATATGAGATATTGTAGAAATTGGTAATGTTACAAATTTGTATATATGGACTTGTATGTATGTTTTAGATGATGATGATGATAATGATGATAGAGTTAATAATACTATTAATATTTAAGAATGACAACATTTGTTTATTGTTAATTATATATAGAAAATGCAAGAAAAAAGAAAAAACAAATTAAATCATATAAAATAAGGTTAAAATTATAGGAGATATGACATAAACTAAATCATATAAAATACTATAAAATTACCTTCTTAAAAACTTTTTCATTATTTATGTGTTTGGTTTAATACTTTGATAAATTTTTTAATACAATGCTACAAGACTATTGTAAAAGAATAAAGTAAGAAGAAGAAATTAAGAATGGTGGAGTCACAAATGTCAGCGACCGGAGATGGAAATAGCAACAATTGGAACATCGAATGTTTATTTAATACCTATTTAAATTGAGGCTGGTAATAATGACATTGAAGCATTTATATTTTGTGAAAAAATTAGTTGATAAAATTTTAAATTACTAGGATGACAAATTTTATGAGCAGACAATTATTTGGTTGATAATGACTTTATTAATGTTTTATTTTTTATATTATATTTTTTCTTATAACGTCATATTATCTATTTAATATAAAAATGTTGCTATAAATCTGTAAGTATTATTAAATTCATTAATTATAGCAATATTTTTTACAATTAATTTTAATTGAAGCAATAAATTATAAATTCTTAATATAAATTATTTGTTTCATTGTAAATAATTATAATATTTAGCTATAAATTATATATATATATATAAATTATGTCCTATTTAGTAATTTTTAAAAATGATAAAATTGTAATTAAGTTGAAAAAAGTAAAGAGTGTGTTTGAGATTGCTATAGCTTAAAAATAATCAATTAAGTTTTAAGCTACAACAATAAAAATATTTGGTAATCAGCTTTTAGAACTGATCAAGTTTGATGATGATTATGAAATAATCTGATTTATAAAAAGATTACAACAAGCTATTTGACCACAAAAGGCGGCAAAACATTCGGTTGCCTTTTGTGGCCAAATGGCTTGTTAGAATCTAGTGAAACCACCAGATTCCGATAGATCAGCTCATGCCAGTCCTTAGAGGACTAGCGGTGATGCCGATGTGTCTTAACAGCAATTGCTTGATTTTGATAGTTTATTGTTGAATTTTGACAGTTGGTTGTCGACCACCCCTATTTTCTTCCGATTTCTTTTAAATAAATTTTAATTCAAATAAATTATTTTAGTATATTTTGTAATATTTATTAAATATATACTAAAATATATTTTATTGAGTAAAATATGTCATTTTAAGGGCTAGTTTGGGATTATTGTAGCTATAAGTTTAATAAGTTTATACCAAACTTTAAAAATAAATAGAAATGTGTTTGGTAAATTTAATTTTTGAAATTGTCGTGAGTTTCAAAAGCTATATACAATATATGTGTTTAGTAAATTAGATTTTCATATGTATAATGACCAAAAAGTATATATTCATTCTTAGACACATTTATAACTATAAATAGTATTTGGATAAATATTTTAAAATATCTATTTAATTCATTTTATATATAAAGATTTTTATATAATAATTTATAGAAATAAAACTTAAAAAATTTGGTCTACACAATGGTAATCTCCATTGACACCGACGATCAACTTTCGACGACCACTGAAGGGCACGTTCAACAACATAGTTGGTGTTGCCAGGATTGGAATCTGTCAATCAATGTAAGCCTAATGGTTTTGCTAGAAGTTGATGCGACGTTTGAGTGCAAGTGGCTAATGAATATATTTCCTCTATCTGCACTCAAACGTTGAATCAAAATCCGGTGGTGGCTTGTCAGAGTTGGACAATCGTTGTCGACTCCGATAGTGATTGCTATACTGCAATCCAAGTTTTATAATGTAAAAAAAAAAAATTGATTAAATTAATTTATTTGTTTAATTTGGTTTTTAATAAGATTACTCTATAATTTGATATCTTTCAAAGGACTTTATTTGTCATTCTCATTTTTAAAAATGAGTTTTAAAAATAATCTTATCTTCAAAAGCTAGGAAAGGTTGCTTTTCAAATTCTTCCATCAATTTGATTATTTTATAAATCTCGTGGGTACCCGTGTAAAATAAAAATAAATAAATCAATTACCCTAAATCCTTAATTCCTAAGATTCTTTTCTCCACCTCTCTTCTCCTCATTATCTTCTTCCTCACATGTCACACCCATTTTGTTTCACCATCTTTCTCTCTTCATTTCTCTGTCAATCTACCTTCTAGTTCCGTGTAATGCAACTTTAATTTATTTATTTTTCTTGTCCTTGGGTCGTGGTAGTGGTGATTTTTTATTTCGTTGAATTAGGGTTTTCAAATTTGAGGATTTTGGTTAATTGCGGGATTAGGGGCTAATGACAACGACAATGTGGCGGTTGATGATGCAGTCAGCGATGGAGGTGAGTGTAATAGCGGTGGTAAAGGTTTTGGCTCCCTTTCATGCTCGATTTGCCTTGATTTGATCACCGATAATGGGGATCGGTCGTGGGCGAAGCTTCAATGTGGTCATCAATTTCATTTCGGTGAGTTTAAGGTCGTATTTCGAGATTTTGAATTGTGTTAATTTGATGGGTTGGATTTTATTTGATGAGATCTAGGGTTGTTTTTGATAATTTGATGATCAGGGTATGTTAAATTTTTTTTTTTTTTTTTTTTTTATGGATTCCCTTTCTGTTTTTGTTAATGGTTAGTTTTATCATGATATTTACCAAAATTTGAACAGTTGTAGAAGAAGTTGGTGGCCTAGATTGTGTCTTTTTCATCTGTCTAATTTTATCTCCCCTGTGGCCATTGTTTTTCAAGTGGTTGCGGCAATCTCTCTAATCCTCGGAATCATACAATGTGTTTTCAGTTCTTAGAGTTGTACTAAAAGATAAAAAGGCTGTTAAAGTTTGTGTTGTCTTATGGGAGTTTCGTTTGTTTAGAAGAATTTGTTGTCATGTTGAATATGGACTATGGCACTACCACAATTTTAAGAAGTGTAGTGACATCAAATAAATGGAATAAGTAAACTTTATCTGCTAGTGTAGTCCAATTAGAACTTGCACAAAAGATAGGCTCTTGCAAATGTCTCTAACAAAATTAATTTTGCTAACTCCTACTAACTCTTCTATACCAAAATTAATTTATGCAGACATGACTTAAGAAATGGAAACTTTGGCATGTACAAAATGAGAATTTACATCAGGGGACTTGTTTAGGGTTCTAAAAGGAAAATGTGGTATAGTCTAAATTCAATTATCTTAGAGAAGACCACTCTAGCTTCTGGAGAGTGGATACATTTCTTTGGAGAACTTGGGATTGAAGGACTCCATTTAGGAATGTGTTATACCTTGGATATTTTGCATCTTGTCTATGAAACCTTACTGCTCTGTGGTTCACAGTTAGTCTTTTGGAAATATTTGCTAGGTGTTTTGGTAATATACCATATGTTTGACAGATTGATGGTCTTACGATGTTTATATGTTGTGTTGTTTGTTTATTTTTTAATGTTTTTATTGCTGAAAATCCTGATTTTTTAACTTCTGGCATATTTTCTGATTATATGCTTAACTCTCTTCTTTCTGCAGCTTGTTTAGTATGGATGGAGACTTCGCATCAATGGTTGTGAAGCTTCGCAAGAAGTATGACTTTTTGTTAGTCTTAGCTGTGTATCATTAAACATAATTATTATGCAATTTGCATTCCACTTTTATTCTCTGCACTCGATCAAACAGTCAAACTAAATATTCATTTTTATTATTAATTTAAATAATAGTATTGATACGAAGCACATTTATCTTATTACTCTCTCAGTGCATACACAGTCACACACTTGAGTAATAGCAATATTGAAGAAGAGCTCAAGGCGAAGATGCCTTCACTGGACAAAAAATACACCATGGAACCCGAGGAAGTCAGTCATGAACTACTACTTTAGAGTAGACTCTCATCATCACCTGTTGAGATTCCTAAAATCAACGTCGTCTTATTGGAACCTTCCAAGAAAGGGCGGTGCTGGAATGAGCTTAAGAGTAGAGGGATGCTCGAGTGAGGTAAGAGGAAGAAAGTTAAGTTCCTGAGAAATGATGAAATGGTGAAATTAATTAGATGGTGATAATCTGACTCAAGATCCTGTTTGTGCCATGCAGTTCAAGCTGCTCAAGGAAGCCATGGCCAAAATGGAAAGGTTACTACGTGCCTGTAGCTTGTTAATTTCCTTATAATAAATTGATGTTGAATAAAACTAACATATCTGTGTTTTGTTTGGAAATCTACAGTAACATGCATGAGCTTTCGTTAAAGAAGCAAAAGGATGATGTGGTTGTTATACATACAAATGAAACAGCAGTGGTGGTGGTCTCATTTTGGTTGTTGGGGTGGTGGTCTCGTTTTGGTTGTTGGGAACCACATTGAGGTTAATAAGAGAAGTTTTGGTGTTGGTAGTAATGACATTGAAACATTCATATTTAGTAAAAAAATTAGTTAACATTTTAAATTACTAGGACAAAGGATTTTATGAATAGAAAATTATTTCGTTGAAAATGACTTTATTAATGTTTTATTTTTTATGTTAGAATTTTTTTATGACATCATATTATCTATTTAATATACAAAAAATTGCTATAAAAATTTTTAATTATTATTAAATTTGTTAATTATAGCAATATTTGTCACTATTAATTTTAATCAAAGCAATAAATTATAAATTCTTTATATAAATTATTTGTTCCATAGCAAATAATTATAATATTTAGCTACAAATCAAAAGTATTCATAACAATTAATTTTAATATTTAGCTATTAAATCATTATGTCCATACCAATATCTTTTTATATATAGATATGATTCTTATGTCCGTAGCAAATAATTTAATATTTAGTTACGAATTCACTATATTTGTGGCAAATGATCTTTTTATTTAGTTATGAATTTAGTGGTAACATAGCCAAAATATTAATATATTTGCCATGAATATTATTTTTGTAGCAGAAATTTTCAAGTTTTAGTTATAAATTTATATTTGTGTAGCTAAAATGCAAACATAGCTATACTAACTATTCCTCATGGCTATAAAGGCAAGACTTTTGCTACGAGCTTATTATTATTATTGCAAAAACATTTAAGTTTTTAGTTACATATTAATTTCATTCATAGCAAAAAATATAAACTATTAGCTACGTAAGCAAAAAGTTACATGGCTAATTTTTAGCTGCGTCACTTCTAGCTACGATAAGCTACAAAACATTGCATTTGTAGCTAAACCATTTAGTTATGCGAATTCATAGTTTTAGCTACAATGAACGTCATAGCTAAAAATGCATAATGTTGTAGTGATACATCATGTTTGATGAATACTAAATGTGTTCCAAGAAGTAACAAAGCGTGTTCATTTTCTGCGTTTGCCAAGATCTTTAAAATTGAAAGTCCCTCTAGTGTAATTGATAGTAGTTTGTGTCTTTGTTTAAAGATGTTCATTTTATGCAAGACTTGCTTTATGTCCGATTGTGTGTATAGAAAATTGCATCTGCAATTTGTTAGATAACGGAAACATGAATTGTAGATAGCAATATATAATAATCAATATTTTGCATGTTAGTAATACTTGCGTCAAACGAACTGCTTGTAGAGTTTTGTTGCTATTCTTAGTTGCTTTAGCGATAATTTGCTACAGTATTTCTTGTGGTAGTTGTAAGAAATTTGTTCTCAGTACTGGTGAAATTTGGTTAGTCATGATGATTTTTTCTTTCATTTAAATGTTTGTAACATTATGTTGTTGTTGTGTCAATTCTTGTTTATATAATTTTTAAGTTAATACTGAATAATCGTTATATTATTTTGAATTAAACATGACATTTAGTATTTCTGAAAATTGATAACTGTAATTAATATTTTTTTAAGCATTTATTTCGTATATTGATAAATTTATTTTGTTTATTATATATTTTATAGAATAATTACTATTATAAAGAAATTATACTAATGATTTATATAAATTGTTATTAAAACATGCATTAATACTGTTAACAATCCGTAGGAACTATAAGGAAATATCAAATTGCATTGTGATGAAATAATATATTTATTATGTAATTAATGTATTAGATTAGGTAGAATTTATTTATTTTTTTAATTTTAAATTATAGTTTGGTTATTTTTTTTCTATAAATGATTTGCATTTTATGTTGTTGGTCTTTAATGTTGATTTTTTTTTTTTTTTTTATGAAACGTTTTGTTTTGTATAACTAGTAACTCAATAATACGTTGTTGTTTTCATTATTAAAATTTTAAGTCAATAAAACGTTACTGTTTATGGAGTTGATCATGTTTAAAATAAGACCTTGAATTTAGGTCATCGTGTATCAATTTTTGACTTCCGGATTACAATTTTTCTTTGCAATGTCAACGACATAACCCCAAACTTTTTAACATCTCTTTCACTATTTTTTTTTTAATTGCAGTTTATTGTTCTTGGGAATCTTATTTCATAATATATTGGCAACGTTAAATATTTCATTGACAATGGTATTTGCTGTCTTTATTTTGTTTTGCGTTTGCAGACAAAGTGTTTGACTAAATGCTCAAGGGATAATCAGGTAGAAATTTGACATTTTAAATAGTTTGTAATTATTTTATATCTTCATTTGTTGTGGGTAAATTGTGATGTTCGTTAATTCAGATTAAATTTTTTTAATTGTTGTTGATTGGTTTTATCATCGGTATTATTCTATTGTATTTTATAATTACTTGTTAGTTATTTATATATTTGTAAATTGGTGAAACGAATTTTTAGTGGAATGAATGGTTTGTTATTTGCTGATGACTAATTTGATTTTTCTTTTTCGTGTCTAATGACATGTTATTTTAGATCGTAGATATGGCTCCTAAGGATTTGATGAAGTTTGTTCGTAGACTTGAAGTTAGAAATGCATCTAAGGGAGTAACAATGGATGAATCAGACACGAAGTTATTAAATAAATTATAGACTTGTGATTCTTCTATATCAGTGTCTAATCCTGTTACACCTGCTTCTGGTTCATGTCATGTCGAATTGATTGAAGAAAAAGATAATGATACAGAAGAGCTTCCATTATGTAGATTGATAAAGCGGCAGAAAACATATCAACCAAAGAGTGCTGATCAGAAACCTGACATTAATTTTAAAGCTTTGCCTGCTAAAGATTTAGATAATATAGTTTGCAGTGTGGCCAGACATGTATATTTTTTGACACTATTGATTTAAGATTTTCATTTGTAATATTTTTAATATTCTGATATTAATTTTTTATTTTTTTTTTATTTTTTTGGTTTGAATTATTTGAAATAGGGTCATGATGTTATGTTAGAAGTCAGGGAACGGTGGCTAGCTGCAGAAGCCATGGCCTCAAATTTGAAGCAACAAAACGAACTCATAATCTCTGAGAACCGTAAAATTAAAAAGGAGAAGAAGGTTTTGAAAGAGAGCTTAGATAAAGTTGAACATGATTTGAGACATTGTGATGATGCATTTAAAAGTGCTGAATAGAAAATTGCAATTCAACAGGAAGAAAATGAACTCCTCATAAAAAAGAATAAGGAATTGTGTGATTAGATTTCAAAGATAAAATCTTTACTTGTTGAGGCTGAAAAAGAAAAGGAAGAGGCTTGTGACACTGTGATGGATATGTATGTGGCCACTAGAAAAGCCTGTGCAAATGCATTCAAATTGAAATATCCAAACGAAGACTCCAACTTTTTAGAGAATGTTGTTTTGAAGGAAAACCCTTCTTCTTCTAGGAAAGCTTGTGTTACAGTCTATAGAAATGAAAATGATGTGTAATTGTTGTTTGTAATATTTAATCAACTTTTGGTATGGTAATTTTTGTACAATTACAGATTCAGCAGTATATCTATCCTTGTATTTTGTCGAACACTTCTTTGAAAACATTGTTTTTTTAATTTGTCTTCTGTTTCTTCTTCTTGTTGCACCAATGAGATCTTGATCCCTTCTCTTGAAGTTACCCTTGATACAGCAACATATAATTGTCCATGAGTAAATACCTGATGCTTCATGTATAACCCCACTGTTTTCAAAGATTGGCGTTGGCTTTTGTTGATTGTCATGCAAAAGCCAACTGCAATTGGCAATTGTCTTCTTTTCAATCTGAGGGGCCACCTCGTATCTGCATTGGACATTACTATTCTTGGAATCACAACATTATGCCCAATATTTGATCCTATAATAATCTCTGCTTGTATGCACCAGTTTCCTAGATGGGTTACAATTAATCTTGTGCCATTGCAAAGACATTTGCTTGGTTCAAATTACATAGTAACATAATTGGAACCCCAATTTTTAACTTTAATTCGTGTTTCGGCATACCGGAGCATATCAAGATGTTTAGGAATTCAGATGGATATAGGATATCATCATCATTTGACATTCCTCCTGCTTTGCAAGTTGTATCCGAGCTGTAGTATGTCTTCCCTTCTGATGGCAACGTCTGAATAATATACTCATTAAATTCATGAACTACGTCATTTTTTGCTGTGAGAATTGCTCTCTCCCTTATATACTCAACATTTTCTATCTGATCACATAGACCTAGGAAAACAGCATTGAGAATGGTCTCTTGTGGAGTGCAATCTACAGTAAGATTTAAGTCATCTAGAATTTGTAACAGGCTTTCATCTTCTAATACGCCTGTTCCCTTTCCAATACGAAGTAACCATTTGTCAAAAGCAAACATCTCATCCAAATCTGCAGTGCTACTGTCATTTTTCTTCAATCTCATGTTCTCTATAAGTTTCAACACTGTTATAGTTTCCCAAAGATAAGATGAACATAAACATGCTTACATTATATCGAATTTTTTTCCTTTTGGAATAACAAGCAAAATTTGTCTGAAATCGCCGCCAAGAGCAATAGTCATACCTCCAAGCATCTTTTCAACATTTGATTGGTCATCCTCAGATAAATTATCTTTCAATGATCTGTCAAGAGCTTCAAAGCAATACCTATTTGCTATAGGTGCTTCATCCCAAATTATCAAAGACATTTTCCGAATGAGATCTGCCAATTGCATGCCTTTTTTAATATCACATGTACTCTTGTCAGTGATATCTAAAGGTATTCGAAAACATGAATGTGTTGTTCTTCCTCCTGGTAACAACAATGCAACAATTCCTGAAGTTGCAACAACAAGTACAATTTTGCCTTTAGATCGTAATTTGCTTATTATTGTTGACCATAGGAATGTCTTGCCTATTCCACCGTGCCTGTAAACAAAACAAAAAAGTTGTACCTTTTTTATTTTCAACTGAATCCATGATTGAATGATATATACAGTAAAACTTCTCTATAGTTATAATAGTGAGATCAAACTAATTTATTATTATGAGGAGTTTATAACTTAATAGAGGTGTAGTTACAAAAATTATTGTTTTGATTTCTTATTTTATAATTCACCTTTTAGTATTATGTATTAGGATTTCAATTTATTGTTTTAATAGTCATTGCTACAATAGACTAAAAGAGAAAAGACATTATCCCGAGGATGATAGTAAAGAAATACAAAAAGTTTTGTTCCAATAAGCTTTAAACATGCTTGAGAAGTTATAAATATTTTGACTTCAACAAGAAGGTGTTCATACTATCAAGTTATTACGTACCCACAAATTAAAAGATGTGGTAAGAACTCTAAAATATAAATATCCAAAGAATTTTAGATAATTTTTTTTTTCATCTTAAACCTTTAATGTAACATAACATATATTTTTTTGCAATATACATATAATTATTACTATGTGGAGGCAACATTCTTAAGATGGGAATTAGAAAAATTATAACGTATTACAATGTGGAGTTTATTCTTATTTATAAATATCTCAAGTTGGGATTAGAATTTTTTATGATTATATAGAGGTTATTCCTATATAAAGTATCGCTATAGAGAGGTTTTACTATATTTCTTTTTATGATTATATAGAGGTTATTCCTATATAGAGTGTCGTTATAAAGAGGTTTTATTGTATTTCTTTGCCCGTTGTTGAGACCATTGTACAAATCATTAGGGGTGTTCGGTTCCGGGTATCCTACACTTTTTGAAGGAACCGGAACCGGAACCGACGGTTCCTTGGAATTTGGAACCAGAATCGGAACAGACGGTTCCGGTTCCTAGGTACCCAGACCCATAACCTGTAACAACGGTTCCGGTTCCAGTTCTGAGTACCCTGTAAAATTACATGACCCCCCAAAAGTTTTTAAAATGGCAAAAAAACCTTTAAAAACTTACAAATACCCCCCCACCTGGCACTTGTTAACAAAAATAAAATTACAAATTATAAATTCAAAATTACAAACTCCATTACTTTGTAAAGGTAGATTCTCAAAAGTCAAACCAACTTACTTTAAATGTTATGAAATATAAATATAAATGTATTCACATTACTTTTTCTACAAAAGTTTATATTAATTCCCCTAATCTTTAATTTTATTTTATATTAGTCTCGGTTCCTGGTTCCTGGTTCCGGTTCTGGTTCCTAACTATAGGAACTGGAACCGAACCTACGATAACTGAATTCCAAAAATTTAAGGCGGAACCTACCCATTGGCAGTTCAGGGTAGGAAGGCAGAAACCAAACCAGGTACCCGCCGGTTCCAGTTCCAACCGGTTCTTTTGAACACCCCTACAAATCATCGTGCAATTTTATATTGCTATCAATGTCATAACTCATCTCCTCAACAATTAATCTATTCTGTGTACTCTCAAATTGAGAACGATTTGGAATTGGAATTCCATGGAAATCAGCCATTGTTTTCCCTCGCTTTTTAATCAATTGTTCATCACCGAATCTCACTGTTTGCATTCCCATTTTTGGTTTGAGAATATATGTCATATCTTCAGATAGCTTAACTACATTTGTTCTCCACAAATCTGTAGGACTAACAACTTCATTGAATAGCAGAATTGTTACAAACAATTGTCGTAACAAACTTCCAGAAGCCCATACTCATGGTTCATCTAGGCAATCATTCCATTCTTTATCATCATCCAGCAAACCTAAAGTGTAACATGCATCTTTGAATGTAGGGTGTGTCTCTCCATTTACAATTCTAATAGCTGCAAACGATGTTGCTCCTTTAACTAAATTTAGGAGCATTCGTAGATAATATTTCTCACCACTACTTGGATATGCAAAGTAGATTATGCAATACATTTTCCATTTTTTTCTTTCAGTCCATTTTCTTTCTGTAGCATTCCAAACCCATTTACTTGGAAAATCAGAATAAGTCAATGATCTTGCCTGAGGGTATTCTTGATTGCATTTCATCCACTCTGTTAGCTTAGTCTGTGTAACAGCTCTACTTTCCAAATATGTTACTAAACACTTATCTAGATCGAAGATTACAATTTGTTCGTTCTCCAAGTGGAATGGTAATCTCTCAACTGCCGGTTCTCTGTAATAGATATCAAATTGAAATATCCTCCAGCAAGATTCCATAGCAAATATGTATCTGTAATTTGAATATTGAATTCATTAATGTTTTAATTATAATAAATAATAACAAATGATACTATGAGATTATATGTTATCTTTTTGGATATACCTGCAATCAAGATAAGCTTTTATTTCGTCCACCATTCCAGCATTAGTGGATTCAGAATTCGATTCACTATTGTTATTTGGCTGTACATAAATTGTAATTCTCTCAAGCCCTTTGTTGATGTATTTGAACAAATACTTGATTGATCTATGTTGATTACAGATCTCGAAATTAATGTGGGCATAAGACTTTATCAATAAATTCTTATTGTAAGGAACAACAAAAAGATTGTTCAATTTGACTCCTTTTTTCTCAATAAATGCGCCAGTATCCCAACTTCTATATACTGGGTAACCTTCATCATCGACAGTTGTGGTTTTCCAAAGAGTTTTTGACATTTTCCTTTTTGCATGCAAGGGGATTTTTTATTTGCATCACCACATGAGCCATGGATCATGTAGTTCTCGAAAGCAGTAAAAGCAAGAGGATCATGTTCTTTATCTGGTATTTCAGCAGAGATCATATTATCTATTTTTTATGCTGGAGGATTCTTGTACTTAGCAGCCAGAAAAAGCAATATATGTGCATGTGGAAGTCATCTTTTCTGTAACTCAACTGTATAGACAACTGGAAAAAATAATATAATTTGATTAATATTGGTTTATATAACATAATTACATATGACAAATAATTAATAAAGTATTTATTTTCAATAGAATGCACATGTTATTCATCAGAGTACTTACTTGCTCTCACCAAAATATTTCTCGTGTTTTATTTCTCCCATCAATTCAAGTAATTTTATCTCAAACACACTGCAGTTACTCTGCCTTCTTCATCACAATGCCCAATAGCATTTTGTATATACTGAATTTCTGACCATTTTGGATTACATGTGAATGTCAAAAAAATATCAAGATATCCAGAAGTCGTGCAAATTGCCATAGCATCTTGATAATTTTGAACACGATATCGGGGACGGCCAGTGTGAGAGGATGGCAACAATGTAGATTTGCCTATATGTTGTGGATTCACATCTCCATTTGAAACAGCATCCATCAATCCACTGTACAAATCACTTCTTAATTTATTTTTTTAATTTCTAATCCAATGAAACCTTTCTTCTTCGATAGCCATATATGCATCTACAATATATTGTTGCAACAATTTGCCAGATTTCATTAGAGTATGACCTTCATTTACTCTATACTGTAATCGAAACGCATAAAATTGTCCCATTGTTAATCTTTTTCTCTTAGAAGATTCTTTGTTCTCCAGAACTCTATGATCAATGTCAATTTTGTATCCATCTTCTCCGTATGGGAATACAAACTTAATGCCATAAAACTTTGATGCAAATCAGTAATTCTCTGAAGACCTTTTTTGAATGGTAAATAAATAACATCTTTTCCACGTTCAGATATTCCAATATCACCAACTACCATACTTGCAATTTCATATGCAACTAGCAAATTGTACTGTCTTCCATCTTTCTCTATGAATTTTTAATTGTAAATGCATTTCTGGAACATTGTTTGAATGAATATTGTCCCTGGCAAACCGATAAACTTTAACCAATTCATTGTTCCTGTCTAGCATGAATTGCAATTCCTGCAACAAACCCTTGTCAATGCACCCTTCATCTAGATAATCTCCCATACAATTCAATCTGTGACTGATTTCACATTGTGTGTCATATATATAGAGTTGTGCAAACGTAGGTTTCTTTCCAGTAGGTGGAAACAATGACCCTATATGATGGTAATTATGTCCACAAAGTCTGAAAAGAAATGCACCACTCCCTTTGTTGACGTCACGATCAATTGTTCCTCCCATTGAAGTAAATGAGAATATTGTATTGTACATTCTTATCTTGTTTTTGAATTTAGCTCCTTTCAATCCACTGGCTACATCCAATAATCCTTTCAACGGTTCAGGTGGTTCTTTCAACAGTGGTATTTGAACTTTGCCATCCATACAACATAACAAAAATCCAGGAGAGGTTGGATTTTTGCTCTTAATAGTACGCTCTTCACACCACAAATGCTTCACAATATTTGCAAGTGTAGGATGGTTCACCAAAGTTCTAGGGCCTTACATTTGTTGTTCACATGAAAAGGAAAATTACAAATATAAGAAATTAATAATATTGCTTGAAAAAAAAATGTTTGATAATACTTAAAAAACTGACGGTCACATTTTTCTAATGGAGAAATGTCTACATTAGATCTTGGTTTCTTGCGTTCATTAATACCTGATATATATATATATATATTCAAATGTTGGACGCAGTTCCTCAATCGAAACGAATCAGTGTAAATCAAGTATCCTTTATTTACTTTTCTGTTTATTTTATTGCGTGTGTTTGACTGGTGTTTCAAGATAGTGGAGTAACAACATTAGTTGTTCGATAGTTTATTGTTGACGGATTATTATCAATATCATATTCAGAATTAAAATGTTATTGTTTGGCATGCCAATAGTATTAGGCAATTATGACTTATATTGTTCGGTATAGCTAATTCTAATTACTGAGGATATAACTTAGAATATGATATAAATGACAGCTACATGTATCACAAGTAATGAATAGATTCACATTCAAATAAATATCTTTAATATTTCATATTAGATTCATGTAAACATAACGACAAAACTCATACACTGCATTCTTTGAAATTCAGAAATTTTAATAAATCACTTTATCAATGTTTTCAAATACATGTTCATTTATATTAACACATCTGTAATATTCCATTAATTTACAACAAAAGAAAGAAATAAACAAAGAAAAGTAATTGATTTACAACATACGGGTCTAATTGATAAATACAATAAAATTATTTAACGAAACTGCATTACTTTTATCAAGAACTATATTGTAAAGTTGAAGATTATACGAATACAATCAGTATGAACTGTATATCAAGCACTGCAGAAATTGCTGAAAGATTTGTGTGTGTGTTTGTATATTAAAACTCAAAAAGAATTATTAGCATATAATTAAAGAACTAATAAATGAATTGTATAAAATAGAGATAAATTACCAGATATTGACGTAGATTCAATTGAAGAGATGGTTTTCTAGAGATTACAAATCAACTGATCTAGGTTTCAGATTATTAAAAGTTACAAAGAAAAATATATTCATAAAAGTTTCCCAAAACTTTGTGAAGAAATTGCGCATCGATTAATCTGGATTTTTGAATATTAAAAGTCAGAAAGATTAATATGGTTGTAAAAGTTTTGCAAATATTAATTGCACTATACAGCAATCCGTTAATATTCATCTACACAAATAATGCAACACATTTATTCAAAACATAGTTCATTTTTAACAACAGAAAACTCAACAAATACAATGTATCAAACTCTTTATTTTGAAATAAATATGTATAAGCATTAATAAAGTAACTTTAAAATATACATATGATAACATGAAATTTACCATATATTGGATTTAACTTACATGAAAAAAATAATATAGGTAATTAATGCCTCTTTGTGGTTTTAATTGTGTCCCATCAATTTACATACATTGTATCTAAATATAAATAATTACCTTGATTTACCATAATATAAAGTGTTAATTTTGTACAAACAGTAGAGCAAAAAATAAGAGTCAAATTTAACAATAAATGTATCCCAAGACAAATAGTTTGGTATTAATATTTATTTAAAATGTAGATATTCTGGAAAAAAAACATAATTAATTGATGATCTGTAAATTTTTTAACCTTTGCTATTAATTGTAATGTATATAATATTTCAGTTTAATAATTATTAATATTCTTAAATTTGTTAAATTTAAAATATTTCAATACACTCCCGTTTAATGTAATACCAGTGTTTAAAATTGAGTTGGGGATTTAGGGCATTTTCTTTTGGGTAATGCTATGGGTACTAATGGATTCTACAAACTGGTGTACTAACTTAAAGCATAGTACGGGTACCATGCGCATAGTACAAATACTATTTGTGATTTTAACAAAGGTTAGTACATTGGTTAGTAAAATCCATTAGTATGCACAGTATTATTCTTTTCTTTTTACTTCTGCGTCTTGTTCATCGAAATTGCGTCACAGTCTATTGTTAATAGTTAAATTAATTAGAGTAAACTAGGTTGATATTTTGGTTTCTCATTACCGTTTTCTTCTGCCTTTGTCTGTCTTTGTCATCAATTTGTTAATAAGCAAGTTTTTTTCTTAATCTACTTAGCTTCAATTCCAATTGGTATTCGAAAATGCTGGGTTTAGAAATACCTAGTACTGTTTCTTTATATGATCTTTTGATTTTTCGAAAGCAATATAATATATCTGATGATTTTGATTTATTACCTTGTGATGCAAATAATTTTTATACACCCACCAAACCTCCTCCTGGATTTTTTTTCTTTCTATGAAATGTTTTTGCAATGTGGACTTGTTCCTCCTTTCTCTCAATTTGTTGAAGAAATGATTGCTTATAACATTGTGCCCACTTAGATTCATCCGCATGGTTGGAAAATAGTTTTAAGTTTTGAAGTTCTATGCTTGATGCATAAAATCATACCTGCTTTCACTATCTTTAACTATTTTCATGCGATTAAAAAAAGAGCGAATAGCCCTTTTTATTTTATTGAGAGTAGGAAGGGTAAATGTTTGTTAACAGGATTGTGCAATAATCTGCGAGGTTGGAATGATAGATTTTTTTTTATTGGGTTGTAAAAAAGGATGGGGGGACTACCAACTCAATGGACACATATTAAAAAAAGGCACACATATTATTATTATTTTTGTAAAAGTAATATTTGAAAAAGTTATAAGACTTCCAGAGACTTCAAAATCAGTTTGGCCACGCAAACTGCTTGTTTCACCTCATTCTGGACAATCCACAATTGAAGAAGATCAGAATCTGATTGAAGAAGAACATGAGGATACAGAAGAGTGCCAATTAATCAGGTGCAGCAGGCGGCAAAAACAAAATGCAGAAAGGGATGCAAACCAACAATCTTTTATTAATTTCAAGACTATGTCTGCAGAAGATCTAGACAAACTTGCACCAGATGAGGTAATTTTGCTGATTTCAAACATTTAATTTTGTCATTGTTGTATTTATTCTAGTTAATTATTTGTTTTGAATTTTTATGTTAATTCTGTTGACAGGCTTCCAGTTAATTAATTGTTTTGTATTCCTTATGTTATATTTTTGTACAAAAAAAAAAAAAAAAAAAAAACAAACAAACAAACAAACAAACAAACAAATCTAGATCTTGAAAGGAAAAAGAATACTGCCAAAAAATTTTGCTTACAAAACAGATTAGAAGAAGCTATAAATTAATTAAAGGATAAACAGCAGATTGTGAAAGTTGCTGGAAATTCTTGTGCAAAAGCTGAGGAACAGATTGATATTCTCAAAAAAGAAAACAGAGAATTACTTGATATGATCTCAAATTTACAGTCTACTCTTGCTAAATCTAAAAAGGATAGAGATGAAGCTTCTGATATTGTGATAGACATGTTTGTCAAAACTCAAAAAGCTTGTGCTGAAGCATTTAAATCAAGTTTTCCAGATGAGAGTGCAGACTTTTTAGAAAAAGCGATGTTGGAAGAGGATCAAACCGACTGCAATATGTTGCGAACCTACTCAGATTCCAGATTGACTAAATCTCAACACAAGAATAACAAGAAATTAACCAAACAATAACAACGGAAAACTAATATGCTGGACTTCGAGGGCCGCCTACCTCCATCTTGGTCTTCGAGGGCCGCCTACCTCCCCTTCACTAAATTCACTTTTCGATATCCCCCTCTCAATCTCTGCTGCTCCTTTTATTCACTCCCTTCTCCTAACGTAATTCAACCATCCACCATTCTCCCTTCGCCACCCGTCCATTCCACTTTTTCTTCTCTTCACACGTTAATTGCCTTTTTTATCACGCTTAATCCACTACCGCCTTTCCCACATTTCTTATTACGAATCAAAGACACTAAGGGTCTCATCATTACCCTCCCCAGCGGTACCACCTTGTCCTCAAGGTGGGAAAAGGGAGATTGTTTACCCGACACCATCCCGCTCCTCCACTCCTTCACCGCCCTCTTCTTCCTTACTAAATTTTTCCTCCACTTCTGTCATTCGCCAGAAAGGGGTTGTTCGTAGTTGAGGGATGTTGGGGTCGATCGTTCGAAGTGCTTCTAAGCTTGTGCTCGGGTAACCGACGGTTGGCATGGAATTAGAATGCAACTTCTCCCAAGATCGGTGTGTCGGCGTTGGGTTGGCTGGATATTTTGGACTTTCGGGAAGAAGGGAAAGTCTAGATTCTTGCGATTTGTTTTTGTTATAAGGGAATTGGACCCTTGACCCGAATTCCTCGACCCAGGCCTTCCTTGACCCCAAGTTTGCTGCCCCATGCCCTCTCCCAAGCCCAATTTCAGTTTGTCCAAGCCCATGCCCCATTATAATTGTTTTCCCATGTTTGTCCAACCCAAATTTTATGTCCTCCCAGGCCCAATTTGTCTTCTCTATTTGTTGGGCCAAATCTAATAAGTGAACTACATTATTAGGTTGGGCTAACCTGATTTCGGCCCAAATTTCTGATTCCAACCCATTAAGAAAGGCAACCATTAAAACTTCTTCTTTCACTTCAACCAACGAAGCAGAGATCGCTTCAGACTTCCGATGATCTTCCTCCACCATGCCCAGCTGCTGGATTCCCATCAGTTCTTCGTATGAGCTTCCCTCCTATGACCCACTGAAACGGTGAAGCAGCGACAATTTAAAGGTTGCCCAAGAAGTTATCGGAGCTTGAACTTCCATCCATCGGTACCAATTTACGGCATCGTCGTCCATACACGTGGCCGCTGCTACGAGACGATCTGGTTCGGTGATTCCATTGACTGAAAAATATTGTTCGGCTCGGAATATCCACCCGTGAGGATCCTCGCCGGAAAAAATGGGCAGCTCTAGTTTTCGGCAACCCAGATTTTTTCGACTTAGCCTACCAGCGTTCCAGTTTTCTCTTTCAGCTCGGTGCTCCATATTTCGTCCCTGTTCGTTTTCTCTTGACCTCTGTCTTTTCGATGAAATTTCTCTGCCTCTTTTTCTCTCGTCTTCTTCATCCTTTCTCCTCATCCATTCTCGTATCTCCATTAAACCATCCAAAACAACACCAATATCTCTCCCAAGTTTTGACACTTCCCTCTCTACATTTTCTATTCTAACTTCCATTTTTGTACGAACCATCCCATGACCAAACTGCTCTGATACCATTTGTTGCGAACCTACTCAGATTCCAGATTGACTAAATCTCAACACAAGAATAACAAGAAATTAACCAAACAATAACAACGGAAAACTAATATGCTGGACTTCGAGGGCCGCTACCTCCATCTTGGTCTTCGAGGGCCGCTACCTCCCCTTCACTATATTCACTTTTCAGATATCCCCCTCTCAATCTCTGCTGCTCCTTTTATTCACTCCCTTCTCCTAACAGAATTCAACCATCCACCATTCTCCCTTCGCCACCTGTCCATTCCACTTTTTCTTCTCTTCACACGTTAATTGCCTTTTTATCACAGTTAATCCACTACTGCCCTTTCCCACATTTCTTATTACAGACCAGCACACTAAGGGTCTCATCAAATATTACCCATGTTTCCGTCAATACCATTGATCCTTGATAGATCATATCTTACAACACTTATACAAATAAATAAGTTCTAACATTTTTAGATCTTATGTATATATTACATAAGTTTTGTATATATTTACAGTAACATTTTTAGATCTTTTGTATATATTTTTAGTAAAATTTAAAAAAGGTTTATATCATGTGTCAAAAAACATGGAACTAAAAATGAATATATGGATGTTCACTTTGTTTGAGTAATGCATTACTGTATTAGTAGATTCACAAGACTGATGAAGTATGGCTAACAGATTCCAAAGATTGTTAAAGCATTGTGAAAGTTCTTAAATGCAAAACCTAATATCATCAACCAAAGTTCTTATTAGATTCCGATTAAATATACAAACATTGTTTCAAAATTTCTTTGCAACAGGTTTTTAGTGTAACATAACAAAATCTTTATCAAAACTTTAATTTTTTCTTTCTGTTGCTTTCTATTTCTTGCTGTTCTGTTCCTTTGCCCTTTTCTTTTGATATACTATCCTGTTCTTGGCCTTCTATAGCTGATCCAATATTTGCTGACCTGTCAGTTATTTTTGGCATTATGGTCTGACATTAAAACACATCTGCTGTTGAAGAATCTCCTTCATCTTTTTCTTCAATTGCCTGTTAATTTTTTATAAAATATTAATATCATTTGAAAGTTAACAAAATATTAATATCATTTGAATGTTCAAGAATCCATTATTTAAAATTAAAAACTATACTAACCTCTTCCAATTGCTGTAGCTTGTGATCATTTTCAAGTTCATCATGTAGGTTTATGGATCTATTCACGCAGCAAAATTTAAAAATTTTAGATCCAAAACCTAACCCATGATCCTTATATTTGTTGTACATTATTTTACACATGAAAAATTATCAAGATGTAATAAAAATCATACCAGCGTTTGGAGGCTCCTTCAAGAGATTTAGATTCGCTTCCACTCCAAGGTAGGAGTGCACAAACGGTATACACATAAAGACTGGACGAATGCCGCTGGTTGATTTTATTGGCTAGTAAAGTCACCAACTTTAAGAAAAAAAATCTGTAGATTTTTTCTTTGGGAGAAAAATTATTTCTCTCGCAAAAGGCTACACGTTTTGGGAGGGAGAGAGAGAGGTGTGGCTAGGGTTTTTTTTAATTGAATGAAATTATTTCATTTTAATTTTAGTTGCACTTAAATAGTGCACACTAAAACCCTATTCCAAATTGGATATTAGAATAAATTACCCTTGCAACCAAACATGGTATTTCAATTCAATTTAAAAACAAAATTTGAATTCACATTATCAATATTAATAATAAATATTAATATTGGATAATATCCTTTATATATATATATAAAAACTAAATATTTAAATATATATAATCTCACTAATTTAATTTCCACATGAAATTAAATTTAGGCAACAACCTCAATAAATTTAATTACATTATGATATTATCAAAATCCCTTTCATCTTAAAAGACGAAAATCCCTTTTCATCATAAATGACAAAAGTACCCTTCTCATGAATTTTATTCTTAATCTGTCTTCTATGTGCAACCCGAAGGCTCCTCATCATATCGGCAGTGAATCATATTGCAATTGACAATCAATCAATTGTTCCACTAGACATACACCGAGATTGGCCTCTAGCCAGGCATCATGGCCACCCGATAAATTCGGATTCAACGAAACTGCTACATATCAACGATATGATTACTGTGCAATCCAATCCTTTCATCATCTATTATCTCATCAAGGTTGAGGCACAAAAGTAATGTCAACCTCGGATATCCTTTGTTAGAGTAAGTGCCCTAGAGCCAATCAATTATTGTAAAATTGACTCTGTAATAAATATTTATTTATCAATAAAAGGCATATTCTTCTATATCATGGATTGTAGAACCATGACGAGGGTATCAAGTGTTTCAAATCTTGATAGTGAGAACACTATGATCACATATGGTGGCCATTCGATCTAGAAACATCCGTAGCCCTAGTATTATTCTGACCAAGGACACAGATAATACGATAAGGATATCATAGTATTAAACGACCCTGTCGAAAGGCAGTGATTGATCTCACTTGTCAAGGTTGTTTGCTGACAACCTGGTGCAATGCATGGGTGCTTGCTAGAGGTAAGTTCACTGGACAGACCCACCAGAGGATTCCATATGGATGGTAACCCGAGTGTCTATGGAATAAATCCTCTAACGGATGGTGGTGCATGTGATCCTTAGACTTGAGATCACCGAAGCATCTTGTGCACCAATTGGTGTAGTTTAACACTAGCCCAACGCAGTTCTATTCAGAGCTGTCAATACGGTAGTGATTGGCTGCATCAATGAGTGTATCAAGACTATGGTGGATTGACAGAGGATTCATCACTCCCGGGTACGGGAGAAGTTATCTCATGGCGTAATTCAGTGAATGACAATGACAGTAAAACTATGGCCACAGTGGGATTAAGTTGTTGCTCAATCCAATTTATTATTCCGGTCATTGGTCCAATAATTGAATACATAGATATCGAGGATAACTGAGGTTGACACTATTTATGTACCTCAATCTCGAGGAGATAACCGATGATGAAAAGATTGGATTGCACAGTAACCATATCATTGACAGGTAGTTGTTTCGCTGAATCTAAATCTATCGAGTGGTCATGATGCCTTTCTAGGGGCCAATCTTGGTATGTGAGTAGTGAGACGATTAATTGGTGTTGATCGCAATACTACTCACTGCCGATATGATAAAGAGCCTACGGGTCACACACTTAGAAGATAATTTAAGAATCGTTTTTGTGAAACGAGTATTTTCGTCTTTTAGGACGAAAGGGTATTTTGGTTATCTCATAGTGTAATTAAATTTGCTAAGATTGTTGCATGTATTTAATTTTAATATTAAAATTAAAAGTAGTGAGATTATATTTAAATATATGTGCGCATATATTTAAATGGATTATTATCAATAATTAAATGTTAATATATATATTATATATATTAATTGATTTTAATTATATTAAAAATCAATTAAAATTAAAATACCATAAAGGGTGTGTTTGGTTGCAAGGATGGATTAACTTAAGAGTCCATGGCTATTCCTATTGGGATTAGGGTTTTCAATTAAGTGACACTATATAAGTGAAACTGAATTAAAACATAAAATATTTAAATTTTTCATTCATTGATTGAAAAGAAAACCCTAGCCACCTTTTCTTCTCTCTCTCTCACATTTTTCATATTGAGTGAATCAAAGTTTTTGATTCACTTGATTCTTGAAGCCTTCTATTAGTTCTAGCAAAACTATAGTAGGTTCTACGGATTATCTTCGTGTGGATGACGTTCGTGCGATTCTCTTCTTGAATAGACAAGCGAAATCAAAGTATTGATAGATCCTCCAAACGTTGGTAATGTGTTCTTAATCCCTATATGCATTATTTACTATGATTTATATTGTACAGATTTTCTGTTTATTAACATGTAAGCAATTTGATCTATACTCGGATCTTGGCGTAGAAAGTGATTGATTTTTTTTTTAATTTGTGATTTTTCCGCTGCCTTTTCGAGATCAATCACTTACATCCTTGATATCTTGGTATTCAGTTATTGGTTCAACAACCGGAATAGATTGGATTGAGCTACAACTCAATCCCACTGTGGCCACAGATTTAATGTCGTTGCCATCTACCGAATTACTCAGTAAGATAATTTCTCCTGTACCGGGGAGTGATGAATCATCTGTCGATCTACCATAGTCTCAATACAATTTTCAATACAGCCAACCACTACTGTTCTAATAGTCCTGAATAAAACTACGTTGAGCTAGTGTCAAACTACAATTGGTGCACAAGGCACTCCGATGATCTCAAGTCTAAGGATCACATGCACCACCATTCGTTGGAGGATTTGTTCCATAGACACAAGGGTAACCATCTATGTGGAATCCTCCAGTGGGCCGGTCCGATGAATTTGCCTACAACAAGCACCCATGTGTTGCACCAGGTTGTCACTAAACAACCTTGACAAGTGAGATATGTCACTACATCTTGACAAGGTCATCCAACACTATGATAGTCTTACCGTATTATCTATGCCGTAGGTCAGGATAATACTGGGGCTATGAACGTTTCCAGAATGGCCATCATATGTGCTCATAAGATTCTATTTATCGAGATTTCAAACACTTGATACCCTCGTCATGGTTCTACCATCCTAAGGACATATATCATTGTCTTATATGAATATAATCAGATCATATGATATAGATAGATGTCTTTATTGATAGTAAAACATGATTACAAAGAGTCAATTTACAAAATAGGATTGGCTCTAGTGCACCTACTCTAACACATCATTCACTGGATAAACTTTTAATATAGCATAAGATTCATATCCTTGTTTCAAGCCATCTTTTGACAACCTAATTTTGAAAACAAAACTCTTTCCACAAAGTGCATTTAAAACATTTGGAATTGTTTTACGGTTGTTCTCTTGGGTTTTCAGTAGTTGGGAACATGACAACCCAATTAATGTATGGCATACTATATCAAACAGTATAAAAGTTGTTTCAACATTGCCGTTTGTGACTTGCAAATCAACCTTGTACCTGTTATATCAACAATTATTCATTAATAAACATCAATTGTTAAGGTTATCATGCATTAGTTTATACCAACAATTCAATTTAAAATAACAACTGATATACCTCATCTGTGGGAATTGCGTCTCTTTGTTGCATTTAACACAGTATAAATTGTTGCTGTTCACATCAGGGATTTTTTTCTTGCAAGTATTACAAGATAAATAACACCAACCAAATCTACTATCAATTCCAAGTATTGTCGCCTTTATTGTATAATCTATTATCCAATCCCAATTATGCCACATAAGACCGGTAAGATGGTTCAAAGATACTCTATTCTAAAACATTTCCTTCTCAACTGATACTTCATTCAGCTTTCTCTTTTGCAATTTAACTACTAGAATATGTTTGTTACTACACATTGTATAGTAAATAAGATATAAATCATACAATTATTTAATAATATATTTCAACATACGGTTGCTAAGATACGTTCTTTCTTTGCAGAAGATACAACTCCTCAATTTCCAAATTTATACAGATTTTTTATGCTGAAGTACTATTAAGATATAGCTTTCCTATACATAAAAATTCAAAAATTAATTATCAAAAGATTTTCTAATCTAATATAAAAAAATTTAAATACCTTGAAAATCTTTAACATGTAATAGCCTATTTCTACTCAAATACTCATAAAACATGTACATAATAAAATACATATAAGGTAGTATAAAAAGTTGGGCCCAAATTTTTTTTCTTTCATTAAACATATATATGTACATAAATATTCTTTTCACAAACATTGTAACATGTACAAAACATCAAAAATAAGATGGACAGTGTACCCATATCTCTTCGCTTGCCGATGTCCTTCCGACTGTATCCTCACCTAGGTCCTGCAAAACATGAAAAACAACGGGGTGAGCACAACTAATGCTCAGTAAGTAAATCCTCTACGCATCTATCCCCGTAACTATCTCTCTCTAATTCTTTCCTTACAATTCTCATTTACTCTCTATTTATACTTACCTCTCTACTTTCTCTTTCTCATAACTCTTTTCTACTAACTCTCTTTAGTAGTCACGGCCTCATCTTACCGGAGGCACGGCTAGGACTCGCTCCCACTCTACGTGACTTCTACTCATTCTAGCCGATCAGACTCGGTTATGCATGGATTCGGAACCCTTGGCCATGTGAGTGTATAATCTCTCTCTCAGGTACTCTCGGGTATAGCCCTCATCCGCATGCACTCTCACGGGCTACACCACTTTTCTCTCTCTCATACTCATGCCGCTCTTTCAATGCGTCGTACATGCGGGAAACTCTACCCATTACTCACGGGTTCCCCATCGCATAACCTACTCTATTCTCTTTTCTCTTCGTTCTCTAGTGCTCATTCTCTCTTTCTCTCTCTTTACTCTTAAATAGCTTATACTCACATTCTCTACTATTTCTCAAGCTACTTCTTAAGTGCATAAATAATGCGTATGGACAGCTCATGCTCACTAATGCACTTATGAAATGCCAAATGCAATATTGCATCAAAACAGTCATTCTGCATAGGTTGCACTAAAAAGGGTATAACTTGCGTTATACACATTGGATTGCTACGATTTTGGTCTCGTTTTAAAGCTTAAAAACAGGGCTACAACTTTGATGTTTTGGTCGTAGCCCAGTTCAATCCGTAAGATGCCCAAAATTCACTTATAAAGTCACGGCTGTGACAGGGCAGATTTCACTTAGGCATTTCCTCAAACAACTCATGTGCATACCAAAGCTCTACTTATCTATAACTCTACTCTTCTCTTTAATCACCCAAAATGGGAGGAAAACTCCCTCATACACTCTAATTTCCTGTCAAGGCAAAACACTCCCATAGGGTTTGCTCAAAACTTCCTCCAACTTCAATCAAACTCAACTCATCATCATGCAATCACAACACTTCTCATAACTCAATTAAATTCATATCAACATAGATACATACTCATAACATCTCAATTTCTCAGCAAGCATAATACATACATATACATACACAATCTCTACTCAAATAAATTCTTAAATCTCAATTTAGTTTGGATTTACTTACCTTGTGAAAAAGTGAGCACTTTTCCTTTCCTTTGTTGTCTTGTCTCCTCTCTACAACTCAAAACAACAACAAGAACAATAACAACCAAATAAGACTTCACTATAACTATAAGCAAACTCACATCTAAAGCATGAATCCTTACCTTAGGATGCTTTAGATGAAATCTCTACTCAAAAATTCTCCAAAAGCTCTCTAAACTCCTTATAAATCTTAGAAGATTGGATGGAGAAATTGAGAGAAATTAGACAATGGAAGAGGCGGTGGAAATGAATGAATAAAGGGTTTCTCTACACTTTAACTCTTTTTAGCTCATATTATAACCATCATTTCCCATTTTGCCCTTGCTCTTCCTTGGAAATTCCATCCATATCCTTTGATTCTTTGCAATTACACCCTTATTACCAACACATTCTCTACTTAATTTCCTTACATTTTACTCCCCGCTATTCCTACTAATTAGGGGTGGAATGGTCATTATGCCCCAAAGGAAGAATTCTCTAGAAAACTCAAGAAACTTTTTATTAGGCTCGTCGCCGTGGTGAAGAACTTTTTGTCGCCTCGGCGAAACAGGGCAGAACCTACCCGTGGGTGCAGCTCCTCCTCGCCACGGCGAAGATTGGATTTCCAAACTTCACCAAAACTCAACCAATTTCAAGACAACCATTCAACCAACTCAACATACAAACTCAATTGATACTGAAACAGTAAACTTTTAACTAATACAGCAAATCTTAAGTACGTACCTCAAGTGGGGTGTTACAATTCTCCCCCTTAAAAGAATTTCGTCCTCGAAATTCACACGAATAACTCCGGGAAGCGAATCCGCATGTTTCGTTCTACCTCCCATGTCGCTTCTTCTACCTTGTGATTCCTCCAAAGGATCTTCACCAGCGGAATACTCTTGTTTTGGAGTTCTTTAATCCTTCGATCTAGAATCTGTACTGGACGTTCCTCATACACAAGGTTCTCTGTTAACTCAACGTCCTCTACACTCAGAATATGGGAGGGATCACTTACATACTTTTGTAACATGGAACACATCATGCACCTTGTCCATACTAGGTGGAAGTGCCAATCTGTAGGCAACTTTACCCACTCGTTGCAATATCTCAAATGGACCTATGAATCTCGGTGCTAACTTTCCTTTGCTCCCGAAGCGCATTACTCGTTTATAGGGGAAAACTTTCAAAAATACATTATCACCCACTTGGAACTCCACTTCTTTCCTCTTTAAATCGGCATAACTTTTTTGTCGGTCTTGGGCTTGTTTCATTCTTTTTCTGATTAATTTTACATCCTCTATCATCTTCTGAGTCATCTCTGGCCCAAGAGCGGTACTCAACTCATCTTTTTCACCTATCTCATCCCAATGTAGTGGAGACCTGCATCGTCTACCATACAAAGCCTCGTAAGGCGCCATCTTAATCGTAGACTGATAACTATTGTTGTAGGCAAACTCCACCAATGGTAACAGTTCATGCCATGACATTCTATAATCCATGCAGCAGGCTCTCAACATATCCTCAAGCACCTGATTTGTTCTCTCTGTTTGGCCATCCGTCTGAGGATGATAGGCAGTACTAAATGCCAAACGGGTACCCAAATTCCTCTGTAAACTCACCCAGAAAGCTGAAACAAATCTGGAATCCCTGTCTGACACTATGATCTTGGGTACACCATGTAACCTGACTATCTCTTTCACATAAATTTGAGCCAACTGATCCGAGGTAGTACTCTCCTTTACTGGAAGGAAATGAGCGGACTTAGTTAATCTATCCACAATCACCCATATAGCATTATAACCTCTCTGTACCTTAGGGAGACCTGTGATGAAATCCATTGAAATACTCTCCCATTTCCATTCCGGAATACTAAGTGGCTGAAGCAATCCTGACGGCCTTTGGTGTTCTACTTTCACCTGTTGACATATTAGACATTTAGCTACAAACTCTGTTATGTCCTTCTTCATACCTGGCCACCAATAGCCTCTCTTTACATCTTGGTACATCTTGGTTGCTCCAGGATGAGCAGTGTATGGTGTGTCATGAGCCTCTAAAAGAATTCTCTTTTTCAACTCATCATTCGGAGGAATGCACAACCGATTTCTGAAATAAAGGACACCATCAACTAAGTGGAACTCCATTGTCTTGCCCTCAAACACTTGCTGCACTACTTTCTGACACCACTCATCAGCCACTTGTTTTTCTCTAACTTCCTTCAATAAAGTAGACTGAATCTCTAACCTAGCAATCCTTCCCAGAATCACTTCGATCTGCTCTCTGCAAAACTCTTCTATCAACTCTTTCTGCCTAGCGAGCCGGGACAAATAGGCTTTTCTACTCAAGGCATCGGCTACTACGTTGGCTTTCCCCGGTTGATACTTGATCTCACATTCATAATCCTTAACCAGCTCTAACCACCTTCTCTGTCTCATATTCAGCTCCTTTTGAGTAAAGAAATACTTTAAACTCTTATGATCGGTGTAGATATTACTCTTAGCACCATAAAGATAATGCCTCCAAATCTTTAAAGCAAAAACCACTACTGCCAACTCTAGATCATGCGTAGGGTATCTCATCTCATACTCTTTCAATTGCCGAGAGGCATATGCTATCACCCTACCTAACTGCATTAACACAGCACCAAGTCCTTGCAAAGAGGCATCCGTATAAATATCATAGTCTACACCCTCTTATGGTAACACTAACACTGGAGCTGATGTTAACCTTTTCTTCAACTCTTGGAAACATCCCTCACAAGCTTCTGACCATACAAAAGGAGTCTTCTGTTTGGTAAGAGTTGTCAATGGTTTAGCCAACTGGGCGAACCCCTCAACAAATCGTCTGTAGTCAACTGAGGGCCTAAGAAACTTCGACCTCTTTTCTCTCTTCTTCGGTCTGTCACTCAAGGATTGCCTTCACCTTACTCGGGTCTACTGAAATCCCCTCCTTAGACACAGTATGGCCCAAAAATATTACTTGATCAAGCCAAAACTCACATTTCGAAAACTTAGCATACAACTGTTTTTCTCTTAACCGTTGCAACACTATTCTCAAATGTTCCTCATGCTCTTCTCTTGATTTGGAATAAACCAGAATATCGTCAATGAACACCACGATGAACTGATCTAGACAGTCATGGAATACTCTATTCATCAAGTCCATGAAAACGGCTGGGCCATTCGTCTAGCCAAACGGCATCACTACAAACTCATAGTGCCCATACCTTGTACGGAAAGCAGGCTTCGCTATATTCTGCTCGGCCACTCTTACTTGATGGTACCCTGACCTCAAATCAATCTTGGAGAATACTGCTGCTCCCTTCAATTGATCAAACAAATCATCTATCTGAGGTAACGTGCACTTATTCTTTACTGTCACCTTATTCAACTCTCTGTAATCAATACACATCCGTAGTGTCCCATCCTTCTTCTTAACAAATAGAATTGGAGCTCCCCAGGGAGAATGACTTGGTCGGATAAAACCTTTATCTAGAAGCTCTTGGAGTTGCTTCTTTAATTTCTGAAGCTCTGCTGGGGCCATTCGGTAAGGGGCTTTAGATATGGGTGTTGTTCCTGGTACTAGTTCAATACTAAACTCAACCTCTCTTTCCGGTGGCAAACCTGGTAAGTCTTCCGAAAACACATCTAAAAATTCTCGAACAATCGGCACCCTCTGAATATCTGGCTGTGGAACATCACCACTCTGTACTACATGAGCAATATATCCAGAACACCCCTTCCTCAACATCTTTCTAGCTTTTACTCTACTAATCAACATACTCAACTGATGGCCCTCTCCAAAGCTAAATTTATCTCCACTATTGAGATTAAATCTCGCTTTCTTCCTCCGACAATCAATCTCTACTCCATACCTCCCTAGGAAATCCATGCCTAATATCACATCAAAGTCAGGCATATCAAAAACTATTAAATCAACCACTAACTCTCGTCCATGGATCACTACGGATTCTCCTAATAACATTTCTTGAGTCAACACACTCACCCCATCAGGTAACTCTATCTTAATAGGTTGACTCACTCTAATAGGTTTCAAACCTAATCTCTCGATCATTCTATGAGAAATAAAAGAATGGGTAGCCCCAGAATCAATTAAAGCATATAAGGAAACAGCATGAAATAACAACTGACCAGTTACAGCTGATAGACTGGCCTCGACTTCACCCTATGCCACCGTAAAAACTCTGGCATTGGTACCTCTAGAAGTCTGAGCCATAGGTGGAAGAGGAGCTGATGGAAGGGGAACTTTACAATCCCTCATCAGATGCCCTGGCTGTCGGCACCTATAACATACATTTCTGTCCCTCAAACACTCTCCTGAATGGTTCCTCCCACATTTAGCACAAAGGGGAAACCCTTCTATCTCCCGGGGGTTTGTTTGTTCGCCGCCTCTCATGTTCCTCTTGGGTTGAAACTTCTTCTTGGCCCTTACATCTCTGTTCCTTGTAACATCTACTCTCTCCCTCTATAAGGTAATGGATGGTTCCCCACTGGAGATAACCCTTCTGCCAGATATTTGTTTACATAGATCTTTGCCCTTAAAGCCCTTGCTAGAGCTTCACTGTAGGTATGAGGGGGCTCGGATCCTGTCATAACATCTCGGGCAATATCTGATCTTAACCCTTGCACAAACTTATCTCTCCTTAATTCCGGTGTATACACTATTCCGGGTGCAAAACGAGCGAGAGAGTTGAATCTGACTGAATATTCTTTCACAGTACTAGTCCCCTGCTTCAGATGAATAAACTCTTGGACTTTCTCATGAACTTGATCTTCTGTTCAGTACTCGGCCTCAAACAATCTTCTAAATTCTTCCCAGGTCATTGAGGCCATATCATGAGTCTCCTCCATTAGTTCCCACCAAATTCGGGCATCTCCCTTAAATAAGAAACTGGCATATCTGATCCTCTCTCTATCATTCATAGGAAACAAGGCCGCCGTCCGTTCTACGGACTTAAACCACTCTTCTGCTTCTAACGGATCCCTAGTACCCTTAAACGCTAGCGGCTGATGCTGGTTTGCAAGCCCCTGAATCGGACCCGGAAGGGCCAGTGCATCTGTACTGAGGTACCGGCCCTTCTCGCTCTGGTCTTGTGGGCGGTACTCTACTAGGGGTCTCGGTTCTCTCCTGACCAACTCTTCCTTGACTCTCCGCTAATACCTGCTATACAATTGTTCGAATCATCGTCTCGTCAAGGGTAGGGGGAGTTGGTTCGGGTGGGTTAGAGGATTCTCTCTCGTTCAACACACCCTTACCCTTTCTCCTGTTACTACGCCTCATCTACAAAACAACCATACTTGATCAATTTAAGAACACACTTAAAGTAAGGAAAGAATTAACTTACACAGTCGGCTATCGGACGTCATGACGATGAGAATGGCACACTGTCAAATCCCAAAATCTCGGCTCTGATACCAAAAATGTAATAGCCGCTTTCTACTCAAATACTCATAAAACATGTACATAATAAAATACATATAAGGTAGTATAAAAAGTTGGGCCCAAATTTTTTTTCTTTCATTAAACATATATATGTACATAAATATTCTTTTCACAAACATTGTAACATGTACAAAACATCAAAAATAAGATGGACAGTGTAGCCATATCTCTTCGCTTGACGACGTCCTTCCGACTGTATCCTCACCTAGGTCCTGCAAAACATGAAAAACAACGGGGTGAGCACAACTAATGCTCAGTAAGTAAATCATCTACGCATCTAACCCCGTAACTATCTCTCTCTAATTCTTTCCTTACAATTCTCATTTACTCTCTATTTATACTTCCCTCTCTACTTTCTCTTTCTCATAACTCTTTTCTACTAACTCTCTTTAGTAGTCACGGCCTCATCTTACCGGAGGCACGGCTGGGACTCGCTCTCACTCTACGTGACTTCTACTCATTCTAGCCGATCGGACTCGGTTATGCATGGATTCGGAACCCTTGGCCATGTGAGTGTATAATCTCTCTCTCGGGTACTCTCGGGTATAGCCCTCATCCGCATGCACTCTCACGGGCTACAACACTTTTCTCTCTCTCATACTCATGCCGCTCTCTCAATGCGCCGTACATGCGGGAAACTCTACCCATTAGTCACGGGTTTCCCATCGCATAACCTACTCTATTCTTCTCTTCGTTCTCTAGTGCTCATTCTCTCTTTCTCTCTCTTTACTCTTAAATAACTTATACTCACATTCTCTACTATTTCTCAAGCTACTTCTTAAGTGCATAAATAATGCGTATGGACAGCTCATGCTCACTAATGCACTTATGAAATGTCAAATGCAATATTGCATCAAAACAGTCATTCTGCACAGGTTGCCCTAAAAAGGGCATAACTTGCGTTATACACATTGGATTGCTACGATTTTGGTCTTTTTTTAAAGCTCAAAAATAGGGCTACAACTTTGATGTTTTGGTCTCAGCCCAGTTCAATCTGTAAGATGCCCAAAATTCACTTATAAAGTCACGGCTGTGACAGGGCAGATTTCACTTAGGCATTTCCTCAAACAACTCATGTGCATACCAAAGCTCTACTTATCTATAACTCTACTCTTCTCTTTAATCATCCAAAATGGGAGGAAAACTCCCTCATACACTCTAATTTCCTGTCAAGGCAAAACACTCCCATAGGGTTTGCTCAAAACTTCCTCCAACTTCAATCAAACTCAACTCATCATCATGCAATCACAACACTTCTCATAACTCAATTAAATTCATATCAACATAGATACATACTCATAACATCTCAATTTCTCAGCAAGCATAATACATACATATACATACACAATCTCTACTCAAATAAATTCTTAAATCTCAATTAAGTTTGGATTTACTTACCTTGTGAAAAAGTGAGCACTTTTCCTTTCCTTTGTTGTCTTGTCTCCTCTCTACAACTCAAAACAATAACAAGAACAATAACAACCAAATAAGACTTCACTATAACTATAAGTAAACTCACATCTAAAGCATGAATCCTTACCTTAGGATGCTTTAGATGAAATCTCTACTCAAAAATTTCCCAAAAGCTCTCTAAACTCCTTAGAAATCTTAGAAGATTAGATGGAGAAATTGAGAGAAATTAGACAATGGAAGAGGCGGTGAAAATGAATGAATAAAGGGTTTCTCTACACTTTAACTCTTTTTAGCTCATATTATAACCATCATTTTCCATTTTGCCCTTGCTCTTCCTTGAAAATTCTATCCATATCCTTTGATTCTTTGCAAATACATCCTTATTACCAACACATTCTCTACTTAATTTCCTTACATTTTACTCCCCACTATTCCTACTAATTAGGGGTAGAATGGTCATTATGCCCCAAAGGAAGAATTCTCTAGAAAACTCAAGAAACTTTTTATTAGGCTCGTCGCCGCGGCGAAAAACTTTTTGTCGCCCCGGCGAAACAGGCGTAACCTCCCACCTGGGTGCAGCTCCTCCTCGCCGCGGCGAAGCTTCTTCTTCGCCCCGGCGAAGATTGGATTTCCAAACTTCACCAAAACTCAACCAATTTCAAGACAACCATTCAACCAACTCAACATACAAACTCAATTGATACTGAAACAATAAACTTTTAACTAATACAGCAAATCTTAAGTACGTACCTCAAGTGGGGTGTTACATAACATTTGTTGACGTGACAATTATGACAGCTGGTTTGTCATTCTCCATTTGAAAACTTTCATGAATCTCTTTAGAAATATTTCCCCATAAAGAGACTGTAAATGTTTCACTACAAATAATATTGGAGTAAGACATTTCAATTGTATCAGGTGATTAAGAGATTCGTAGAAGAACTTACTATTCAATTTGCAGTATTATATCCCATTTATCACTCTTCATTGATATGATTTTTTTAGTTTCTCCTATTCCACTCAAAACACCTATGACATATGCAAAACATTTGTTATATTAAGAATTACAGTAATTAGTATAGATGTACAACATGGATAAATAAAAAGAAGTTTACCTAATAACAAAGTAGTGTCGTTTGATCTATTCTGAAGATCATGAATACTTGCAAATTGGAATTTAAACTTTGGAATGGCAACTGTTGCCTCTTTGATCTCCTCAACAAAAGTTATCATGAGAAATTGTAAGAAGTAAGGACCTTCAACAGGTTTGTAAATAGCATAACATGGTATGACTTTGACATTTTCAACCAAATATATAAGACCTTCACGAATTTGGTTCTTATATTTTACAACTCTGTTCTTTGGTATAGCTCCATGAATCAAATTATGTTGTAGAATAATTGGAAATAAAAGAGGTTATTAAACTTGTACAATTTCAATTCCAGTAAAGTTTATATTGTTCTAGAAATATATCTTATACCTATTTGTCAATCAAAACCATATCAAGGCTAATCAACTCATTATCCTTTCTGAAATTTAAACATACCCACAATCTAGATACTCTAACAATCAGTACCCAATCATCTCGCAATTGGTTAATATCTTTAAACGAAATATTCGACACTACCATAACTTGCCTGCAAAGATAATAATCAACATTATAAAGTTTTATGTAAAAAATGATCTTTTATTCGTAAATGCATTGTGTCAAACAATATACAATACACTTAAACATGTGCCGGAAAAGCAGTGGCAAATATCAAATTTCAGATAAAAAATATATAAGGTGAATAAAATATTGTTCGGCAACTTGGTTACAACTGCAAAAATAATAATCAACAATATAAAGTTCTATGTAAAAATCGATCTATTATTCGCAAATGCGTTGTGTCAAACAATATACAATACACTTAAACATGTGCCAAAAAACAGTGGTAAATATCAAATTTCAAATAAAAAAATATATAAAGTGAATAAAATATTGTTATCAGGGTTACCTGAGTGATCCTCGTAATTAGATGATGAACTAATTACCGAGTTAGGATGTTCATCTTCATTTCTAATTGGGATAAGATCATCCTCATCACCAATACCTCTAGTCCTAGGATATTCATTAAGACTTCTAGTCTTTTGCATGAATATACCTACGCGTTGAAGATTTGAAAATTGTTCCTCAAAAGTCATATCTTTTGAGTCATCCTCTGAAGAATCCGAATCATCAGAGTAATCCGAAATTAATTCATAAACTTCATTATCTGAATCAATTTCGTATCCCCAAACTGGCTCAAATTCAGAAGTTTGGCTTTCCGCGTTGACTTCCAAAAGTCTTACCGCGGCCTTCTTCTTTCCCTTATGAGGGCATTTATCCGCAAAATGATTCTTGTCACCACAAATCCAGCAACAATTACAATCTTTTGCGTTTTTACTAGATGGGCAAGTAGCACAAAACTTACGCGCTCCACGTTCCTTAGCGTTAATTCTACCTTTCCCTGTTCGCCTAATAAAATGATCCGGAAGATTCTGTTTATTAGTAACAGGTTGTTTTACCATATTACGAAAACTTTTCGGCTTAAAATTCCTTTTACCGAACGATCCTTTTCGCTTCATATGGTTTTTCCAACCTTGATGTTTAGTCGAACTCCTCGACTCAAAGCCATATTGTCCTGGCACGCCATCAAAGTTTTGACAACAAGATTCGTTGAACTCAAGCCTTTTAGCTTCCTTATTCAGCTTGGCGTTCAAACATCTTGTCCTCACGAGTTGTCTAACAGCTTCTATTCTTCCTCCCAAAGAATCAACAACCTGATTCTTTTCAAGTAGAAGCTTAAACGCCTCGTTTCTTTGCCTTATCCCATCCTGGGGGAAGCTTAGCAAAGAAAGTATTCTTCATGACTTCCTGTGTACCACTAGGCAACTGATAAAAATATCGTCTATACTCACAAACGAAATTTTCAAACAGACACATGTCACAAAGCCTAAGCTTTGTTAAAGCTTCTAAGGCAACTACCTCTGCAAGATTCCTACTGGTAATAGTTATTCCAGTAAATTCTCGACAGAGCATATCCTTGAAGAGTGCAAAAATAGCCTCTGCATTTTTCAAGTCCCTTACAGTATCTAACAGACCAGTACCAGCTTCTAGACTTCTCCAAAAGCTTCTTGCAGTGCCCTGCAGTGTGGATTTTAGAAACCTGTAAGTATCACTAAGTCCAAAAGTCTTGTTTTGGATATGAACCCAGTTAACAGTTTCCCATGCTTTGATTGCATCCGTTACATTCGTAACACAATCGATGTTTAAGAAACTTCCGCTAGACGGTATCTCCACCATTCTAGGTACTCCCCTAGGTACAAATTCTGACCTTATCTTTGTAGGATAAGTAGGTTTGTATTCGGGTTTGGAGATTTCCTTAAGGAATCCTTCGAAAGAATTTAAAGGATTACGAATTCCTTCAAGGGGATCATCTTTAAACTCAGATTCCTTGAGTTTTGAGATTAGCTCATCGAGCTCCGCCTTTTAGGACCTGGACCTGGAGTAAGTTTCAATCCTCCAGTTTCGTCTCCTTTCCATTGTTTCTTCATTTCCTCCTCATAATACCTGCTGATTCGTTCAGCATCCGAGGTAGAAATTTCCGGAATATCAACCTTCCGTTTTCCATCCATTTTAGAAACAAAGTCTTCTTCCTTGACACCTTTCATAAAGAGTTTTTCCGCCTTTTCCCAATCACCTTGGGCCTCTTTGACCACAAACTATGCATATCCTGGAGGCAATCCGGGATATTTTGCCTGCAAACTAGCTGCGAACTGATCCAAAACATCCTGACCACCCATGGTCAATCTGAATCAGGTCTCAACTCAGTTGCAAAGTCTGACTCTTTATATGGTTTAGGATCTAGATCCGACTGGGATTCGCCGTACCAGTAAGGAATTACCGCCTCAGCCTTTTCCAACCACATTAGAAGCTCTAGCTCAGAGACTTCAATGGTGGAAATCCGGCAAATAAAACACAAAATCTTCGTGCACCCTTGACTAAAAGCCTTTTGAATAACATCCAAAAGTCGCTTTACACCTAGCCAAGTCAGATACTCTTCACGAATATCTGGGTTGCCGTTACAGAGGTCCAACACAACCCGTTTAACCTCTTGTTCAGTATATCCTTCAATAGGCCACACTTGTTCGATGTAACTTAGCACCAGAGACATCTCCTATTTTACCGGCTTAGTAAAATAGTTAGAACACATTCTAGTGTTTTGACCTTTTGAAGTACAGAATTAACCTTTTCAATCTGGTTCCCGATCTGGGTTAATTCTTCGTTTAGAGCAAATATACGATACACCGTATAATTTACTCTCCTGTCTAAGTTTTCAAGCTTTTGGGTCAAAAGCTCTAACTTATCTACGACAGTATTTAACAAACCGATCTCCAGTTTTACCTCGAAACCATGATCTAAATGAAAACAAGTCTTATTCAAACAGACTTCATCATTTAAATCATTATTCATGCTACCAAGAACTTTCAACAGGTTAACAGGTATAAACACCTATACCCCCCGTCCTCCAAAGCTCTGATACCATTTATAATATTTGTAATACCTGTCTTACAAATATTATGTGGGTGTAAATGGTATCATGAACAAAACAACAAAAAACTTTTAATAAACCCATTACTTGCCTGCAAAAATAATAATCAACAGTATAAAGTTCTATGTAAAAAATGATTTATTTTTTGCAAATGCGTTGTGTCAAACAATTTTTTGTCAAACATTACTTCCCTTTTTATTAATTTTTTTATCACTATTTTTTACTTCAATAAAACAATTTTTGATGAAATCAAAGTAGTAGCAAAACATTCTCTACTTGTTATCAGTCAGAAATCTAGAGTTTGATCTATTTTTAGATTTTGAATGTAAATAAATGGAGAAAATAATCAAAATATAAATAAAATTTATAGTAATGTGAAATAAAATTTCCTCATGTAAAGATGGTAGGAGATCAAATAAAACAGTCTCTTATTTATTTATTTTTTTTACTTGTCAAATGTATATCATCTTCAAAATTCTAAAAAACCAATATGGAAACATTAATTAATTTATCCCACTTCTTTTTAAAACAAGCAAAATAAAATATCTAAAAATTAGAGTTAATCTTAATCTAATGGAAGCTGGGAATTATCTTTTGAGAGCCCTGAAACCTTCCCATTTCAGTCTCTCTAACTCCCTACGTTTTTCTTCTGGTCACTCTCTCTTATACTCTTAACTTTGTCGTTGTTTGATAGTTGAATTGATTTAATTTTTAGCATATGGGTGGGGTTTTTCAAGGTTTTGATTGTGTATTTGTATTGTAATAGGAGGAAGATCGGTTGAAAGAGCTTATGATGCATTGCTGTTGGATGCTGGAGGTACCCTTTTGCAATTGGCAAAGCCTGTCGCAGACCTTTATTCTTCAATTGGTAGAAAATACGGTTAGTTTAAGGTTCCAATTGTTAAGGTCTTTATATGATATATTAGTATTTTAAAGCTTGATGATTCAGTGTAGATCACATTTGATATGGTGGAGTTTATCGTCTCTTTTGTGAATTTTACTCTAATATGACTGGGTTAAACCATGATAGTGTTCTGTTTTTGTAAAGTTTAATTTATGGTCTGGGTAATTATTATTACTAAATGTTTCAGAAATCTCTCAGGTCTGACTGCAACTTCAGCCGAAATAAAGAAGGGATTTAAGAGAGCTTTTGCTGCTCCGTGGCCTGAGAAACTCCGTTACCAGGTCAAATATGTTTCTTTGAGAATTTTTTTTCATATTTTGAAATGTAGTAGTTTTGATTTGTTCTGGTTTATGATACAATTGTAAGCTGTTGTCTTTTATACTTTTAATATGTTTATTTTGTGATCCTTCATTATGCTTAGCATAGCATCATTTAGTTTCTGATCAAGCACTTTGGTTGTGTTCTTGTGGCTTGCTAAAAAAAATTGTTCAAGCAAATCAATAAATTATGCATTTGTGATTGCCAAAAGAGAAATCCATTTCAAAGACGATGTAATGGGATAAGTATCATCATGGAATAGTCATTTTGCTCTATTGAAGCAGAAAGAAATGATCTTCAATGTGCCCAGAGTTTCAATAACTTTCAATTGACTACATTGTATATATACTAAACGAAATCTTGGAAAGGGAGGACCTTGAGGTATCTGTATTACTGCAATTATGATGAAAACTATTGAAGCATTAAAATGAATGAGTAATAACATTATATGACACAATAGAAACATTGCACCTAAAATTTTCATGAAAAAGAGCCAACAAAGGGCGCTGCTGCTTCTTCTTTGTTGGCAGCTAAAACTTGTGCAACTGACTATATCTTTAAAATCCTAATCAAAATAGTATCGAGCTAGTTTTTTCAGGAAAACTAGTGAAATTTGTTTTAGCTTGTTATTCTCTTAATCTTGTAAAGTCAGGAACATTTAATGACTTGTTGGTGCCAGTGTATAGTAACATGCATTTTATAGCAATGAATATTGCTGTGGTGACAGAGGAATAGATTTCTTTTTGTCATCTGCTGATTACTTAATATAAATGCTTTACCAGGTACCAGCTACTTCAAAATACATATTTCAGTAGTACTTCAGAAGTTTGAACTGAATCCTGTGTAATCTTTACATCACATGTTTTGTTAGTAGGGCGACGGAAGGCCATTTTGGAGACTACTTGTTTCTGAAGCAACTGGTTGTGCCAACAATGATTATTTTGAAGAAGTCTATGAGGTGATATTTTGAAGAAGACTATGTAAAATTAAGTTAGCAGTTGATGTAATGTTGACACCATCATCTGAATTCCTATTTGCTTCCTTATTCAGTATTATGCAAACGCTGAAGCATGGCATCTTCCAGATGGAGCTTACCAGACAATTTTCCTCCTCAAAGAATCTGGAGGTAATATAAATTAAGAATTCTCTCTCTTTGTTCTTCAATGCAAACAATTCTCAAACCAGTTTTCTGACTCCTAGCTGTTTTGTTATTTGTGAACAGTTAAGGTGGCTGTTGTGTCCAATTTTGACACCCGGCTAAGGAAGCTACTGAAAGACCTCAATGTTATAGATCTGTAAGCATCAGTTCTATACAGCCGTTTTCAGTCACTTAGTTTCAAGTATTCAGCCAGTTAATGCACTTAATCAAGTTAACCACAAAACTTCATCTATTTTTCTAAAATTCTTTTCACATCTTTTTTGCATGATATGTAGGAATAATTATGCTTTTCCTCTATTCTTTGGTACATGATGTGGATGAGGGTATTGTATTGTGCACAGAAAAAGAAATTGAAATTTTTGGTTCTTATGTCACCTTTTTGCCCCTTTAATTGAGACATATAAGTCCAAAAGGTAACTTATTCTCAAGTCAGCCTTTTTAATATGAAATTTGTTGTAGTTTGCTCATGTGGTCGACAAAATTATAAGGCAGCTAAAAATGCTTTTATGTCCTAAGATTTATGGAATTGTTTTGGTTTGCTTTTCAGATTTGATGCCATAGTTATATCTTCAGAGGTTGGATATGAAAAACCAGATCCAAGGATATTTCAAGCTGCTTTAGGTATATATCGTAACACCAAGTTCAAAAATTTAGGTTTATTGTTTTGTGATCTTAAATTTCCAGTTCATCTGCTCTGTTGGAAAAATTGACACCAAGTTCATCATTTGTTTCTTACATACTGCTAATGTCTGTATGTGGTTTGAATAACACAATAAACTTGCTTCCTCTAGTTATTTAGTTGAGCTTTCCATCTGACATGAACAGCTTCATTATGTTATTCCTAAAGTTCAGAGGTACACATTGATGATCTAGAATGGAAAGTCAAAGTAAATCAGATCTCCATGTCTAACTGTATATATCTATATCAGTTTCTGGATTTGTTGGAATGTCAGCATTCAATTGTTGAATTTCATGATTGATGATGACTGTAATTTTTCTTGGAATTGTCTAGTTTAATTGTATGGAGCACATGCATCTAAGCGTGCCTTTCAATGATATATCTGTATTAGATGGTTTATTTCTTTTTGTCTATTTCCTTCTGCCATAAAATTAATGGTTGAACCGGAAAGAAATTTGCATCAATGCCCTAAAATGTTCTTTTTTGAAATAATTATGCATTGAAACGACCCTCACATGTTAGGCATTTGCTTAGATGAAATGAGTATAGATGCTAGCAAGGCTATTCATATTGGAGATGATGAAAAAGCAGATAAGGAGGGGGCGAATGCTGTTGGGATTGATTGCTGGTCAGTATACTTTCTTGCAAACACCTCTGTATATGTAAACTTTTTAATGTATTTATTTATTGCCTAGCTTGTTACGTCCATCACCATTGTATCTCTAAGAGAAATGTTCATTCTAAATTCAAGAGCCGTATATTGCAACTGAGAACTGCATAATTCCTTTCGTTATGAGTCAAAAGACATAACGATATACTACTTTGTAGTTGAATGCATTAACTGTCAGAATCTAATGTCTTTAAAACATTTGGAATAATCTTACTGTTAATCTGAATAAGCAGGTTGTGGGGAACAGATGTGAAGACATTTTCAGATATACAAAACCGCATCATCATCTCAGAATCGTAAGTGCCAGAAGATTGTCGTCATCCTTGATACCTCCTCCTCCTTGGTAGTACTTCAATGTAGTCAGATATTGGATTAGGTTTGATAAAATAAATAAATAAATAACCAGAAACCTCCTATATGATTGACATATGTTAATGGGGATTCTTTCCGATGTATGCCTGTTTGAAGATTATAAATTGCTATTGGATCAGTGGATTTGTTTTATTTTATTTTAAATTGACAAGGAATGGGCTGAGCTGCGCCAGTTGATGTACTATAATTTTGTTCTGATATCTTGGACAATGAATGACTAAATAAAGAGCTAAAAGATAATTCATCAGGTACCATGTCAGTAGCCAGTAAAAATAAAAAAAATTGCGTTTTCATGGGTGTGCAATAAGAGTAATGCTATACTTACAAAAAAATCTTACAAAGATTCTCATACAAAGTGATGTAACAAAAAATATATGAAAAAGTGATTATAATAAATTTGACTTTTTATTTTATTCTTCTATTCATTTTTTATCATTTCATTTTATAGGAAAACCTTTATAAGAGTTCTTTATAAATATAGTATTATTGGTGCAATAATACAGCTTAGTGATGCGTTGCTTTGAACAAACAAAATGGACAGCAACAATTCACACCTCTGCCAATATCAAATTTCTGGTTGATGGGTTCTCAATCAGATTTAGCATTATTGATTCATCTGACAATCAAAAATCTGCCTGGTACTGTGAACCGCAATCTGCCTGGTACTGTGAACCGCAACGATGATTGGTTCTATTATTGGATTTTGCAATCTTATACAACGTCCACAACTATTTTAGAGCTTGTTTTCAAAATTATGCAACCCATTTTCACCTTCTAACAACGCAACAGGACTCATTCTATTCCCAGTTTTTGTAAGACTATTTCGTTTTGGAGTGGTATAACGGAAATGGCAGACAAGAAGACCAGTTTCACCGTCTTAACAGTTAACATTAACTTTGACACAGCATATTTGGCCTCCAAGGCAGGTGTAACTTTAAAAACAACAGAAAAATAGCTAATAAAGCCCCATCTTTTTCCTAAAACAGAGAAGACCTGACATGTGACTCTTCAACCTTTCAGTGTCCATGATAACAACCTTCCACGAAAAAGATTTGGCATACCAATAACTTTCATGAACTATTATAAGAGTTCCCTGAATGCAAATAATTGTGGCGGCCTACGCTCTGGTAGCTAGTAATGTCTTCCTTTCAAAACTGCAAAAGAATCTCGTCATTTGTTGCATATTAGCATCCAGATATTGTCTTCCAGGTTTCTGTCCGCTTAACCTGTCATTATTATAAATCGAGGATTCCATGCATAAATCACCCCTTCTATATCTACATCTATGGACTATGGCTGATCACACTAGTCTATTTAAGATCAACAGCATAAATTCACCTTTTCTAATGAATATTTGTGTATAAACAAGTACAACTTTGAAATCCATGCTAAATAAAACTTATGGCAGAGATGAAAAATACAAGTCAAACATGAATCAAGTCACTGCTTTGCTAACGCACCTCCAAATCAACAACCTAAAAAAGACAACTTACAGATTTAACAGTGAAGATACTTCTAGGCCTAAAGAAGAAATTTTCTTCTATTAAGGAAAAGAGTTTGTTTAATTTAAAATACCACTAGCACGATATTCTCAAAATTATTAATTTAGCAATGGTTGCATATCAATTAACCAAAAAATTATACAACAGTGTAATCAAAAGGAAAAAAAACAGAAACATAAACGGATATTCATTAAAATCAAATGGAGCTTGCAGAAGTCGCAAACCAATTTTCAACTTACCCACTAAGGTACAATTTGTCAATGCTAGACTTCCCTCAAGAAAAAAGTAATCTGCTATTGCCATTTTTTAGGCAAGATACCGATACAATTTTCTGTCCACATTATCTCTCTCCAAGAAATCCCTTTCAATTAGGGACTCGATTCGTTTCTTAATCTCCGTGGGGTTCGCCAGGAACCGTGATTGCAACTGCTTTGTGACCTCTGTGATTATGTTGTTATGATCAAGTACCCTCCTTGATTTCATCACCCTAACTATAGCGGCTTCAATCTGTGGCTTTCTGTCCTCCTCTACTCTCTGCCGGGTTTCCTGTTTCTCAGGTTCCGATTCTTTTTGTGCAACCACAGTTCCTATCTTTACCTTATAGAATTTGCTTGAGAACTTATCATTGACAAAAAATGCATCATCCTCACCAATGTCCTTACTCATAGGCTCTTTCCTAAGAACATTCTTGCCCTTCACACAAGCCATAGATTGGAGACACCTCTTCAAGTCTGAAGCAGGAATCTCTGTGGCCTGCTCAATTTCCTTGTAGCTAAGTCGATCAGCATTGTTAAACAACATGAGAACACACATTTGGTACGTTGAGACATTCAGCTCATGCTTCTGACCCTTCCCAAATATTGCTTTTATATCTGCTGTGCCCATGTTCGTTTGCCACGACAGTCTCCTTCCAGTATGGGTTCCAAGGTAATATGACCTAAATTTCTCACACAATGCTGACATTTCAGCTGGCAGATTGCAAGTAACACTGGGTTGGGTGGGCCAAGATCCTGTTGTCAAAACCTGGACAACCAGTGTGCGGCTATCCCCTAGCTCAGGGTGGCTTGCATAAAACCCTTGCATTGTGTCTTGGGAGGTTTTCATGTCTGTAAACATACCTTCTAATTTGGAAGTAAATTGGTACCCACATTCTGTCTTAAGCTTGACTATCAGACTTCTCTCTGCATCATCAGAGACAGTTTTTCCCGACAAAAGTCGCTTAGCTAAATGTTGTTTGTAGTACTTTTCAAATACATCTTTTTCCTGTAAGTACCGGAATAGCATCATTACTTTGTCAAGAATGGTCTCCACATCCTCCTCACTAACCCCCTTCAGACCTTTACGAAGTTTGTCATCCACAAACAATGAGATGAACTCAGGAGAACGAGGGTTCAGATTAATGAAATATTCAAATGAGGAATTCAAAGCATTTTGGAACGTCTTATCATTGTTAAATGCTGCATTGATAATGTTATCATACTTATCTTTTTCATCCAACAACCTCTGCACAAATTCAACAGGATCCTTCAATCTTTCTGGATCAGTAACTAGCTGTTTACCAGTTTCCCTGAGGTGAGAAGTCATCACTTCCCGTATTAATGAGAGACCATTAGGAACCCTACGAAACAAATTGTACATTCTTCCCAAGTCCTCATATTTATCATCAAGGAGCATATTTACCAAGCCTGAGTTCTCCATGTGTACTAGTCTCAGCATGTGGTTTGCAATCATCTCCTTCTCCACCACATTCGTTATCTTCGTCTCACTCTTGGCATCCAAGTAGTGGGTCACTCTCTCCATTTCTTCATTTAGACGTCTCTCTGCCTTTTTCAGGTATTCCCCACAATCGCAGCACTCGATGAACTTCTGAGATTCAACCTTATAAAACTCAGCAGAAACCTCAAGAAATGGCTTCTCAAAATCTTCTTGGTAAACAGAAGAACCTAAGTCCATTAGCATCTTAATTATATTCCTCATCAGCCCCCTGTTTATGACTTCACCAGTTCTTTCTAAATGCACTAGCTCAAGAAGCGTATTCAAAAGCCTTGTCTGAATTTTGTTTGAGTGTATAATGTTATCCCTCCAAAGGTTCAAGCCAAGCTCATGAACGGGGGTTTTATGGGTACTTGGAATATAAGTCCTGTCCATGTACATCAATATATCTCGAATCATTTGCAATGCTTTATTATGATCATTCCATTTCCTGTTCAGCTCTTCCAGAAACAAACCTCCCTGGGCAGCCTCAATGGATTTTGATATTTCTTTGAGATGCAAGGTCATAGTCATAACAAGTCCTGAATACAGCTTCTCACCAAATTTGTGCAGCACCATATTGTAGGCATTTCTGGATTAAAGTTAATAAATAACATTAGCAACAGGTAGACATTATAAAAATGCAACATCGCGGCTTAAATCTTGACTTCAATTTGCTCATGCAGAAACATGAGTACAAAAAAGGACAATATTGAGATTATAAAAATCTGATTGCGATAAAAAATACAAACATTCAAAATTATCTTTGGATACTTGCAGGGACAAAAGAAGAGTATAAATCTTGAAAAACAAATAAGACTATAAGAAGTTATATACAGAAATAAATTAGTGAATTGTATGCCTTTCCTGTTTCTTATTTCTAGTACCCCTTCCAGTTTGATATCAAAATTAAGAGTTAAAAGAAGAGAAGATGATAATACAGTGAAGTAATTCCCAATCTCTTTCAAACATGTACATATTCACTAGGGCACCTAACAAGCATGATATTGATGTCCTCACTCATTGATGATGCATTATCACATTAAGGCTGTTGTGATGGGAGCACAACATTTCTCAAAAATAAATTCAATTAAATTCCATTCCACAACTATGTTGGCTTTAATTTTACAGCCACGGCCAAGAAACCTATGGTCTGACAAAGAGTTAGGGGCAAACAACATGAGGTACCACCAACCGTTAAAACCTATACCAGAAATGAAATGAAATAAAATATATTTCTGGAAAGCCTTTATGTCATCACTAGAACTTCAGGCATTAGCAATTTACATACCAACCAAACAAAGAAAATGGTATGACTTAATGTACTTTCAGCATAACAATAATGCTCCAACTTGCAAACAAGTCATGTCATCATCTTGACTATCTAATCATATAATAAGATTTTTTTTTTTTTTCATTTTTTAAACCAAGACAGTTAAGAATGTTAATGAATACAGATATCTTCCACTATCCACCATTTGCTTGCTTAAGATATTGTCTCTCGTCTATGTATCATCTAATCAATGGAAAATGATAGTGAATCAGTGCCTTGATTGACAATTGCTAACCACACACCATTTACAGCTCTGTTTTTGACACAGGATGATCTCAAAAATGTCAGCCATCATAACAGCATGTCTAAAGAACCAAAACAAACCTCACTTAACTTTTACCACATTATCAGACAAACAAATTTCAAACAGTTCATAAGAGACGTATATCAGATTATAGATAATGAAAAAGCTCAGAATCTATCAGCATATCAGCATAAACAAAGCTTCTCACCTACCAAGTTATGCAATACCCACATAAGAAAAATTAGTACATAAGCACCCTTATTTGGCTCGAATCAAAATGTCTAACAACTAGCAGCACTGACAATTTCCAACAATAATACCATCATATATGCTGTGTAGTGGTACTGTAACAAGAGAGAACTATAGAACTGAATAAGCAAATGCAATCCAACAATTTAGCAAAGAGAGATATAACACAAGAAATAATTAGGGCCCAGTCGTTATCAAGTTTAGATTCATTTTCTTTGTTCTATCATCTCGTAAAACTTGAGCAACCAATTCTCTATCATTTCTGTTTTCTAGAAACACAAAATGGAAAAACATTTTCTTACTTCCATGACTATGAAATAGAAAACAAGCAGAACACAATTTAAAGATCCTCTACCTGTTCTCTAGGCTTGAGCTTAGTCTTAGTGCAGGTTATCTATCCTCTCTCCTATCTATCTCTTTCTCTTTTCTAGAAACATATTGTGGGATCTAACAGAAAGAGTGAATAAAAAAGATATATAATACGGCTTATTAAGGGATAATGTATAATATTTACGAAAAAGAAAATACCCAAGTATCAAATTAGGACCCTTAATAAGTAATTCATTGGGGGGTTTTTTCCCTAGATTTACCTTCATTTAAAATTTTAACATTATAATTTTATTATGTATTAAGCATAAAATTAAATAACTTATACCTTTGATTTAATTTTATTTTAATTTAGCACTAGTTTAGAATTAGAATTGTTGCCTTTATTTATTTTTCGCACATAAAATTTAAAACTACCATGTTTTATATTTATCATTAAACTGATATTGTACTATTACTAGTAGACATATATTTCAATGGTTTCAGTTACAAACACTGTTTTCAAAGAATGATGATAAATGCATTCTCAAATTTTGAAAATATAGAATTACATTTCTTGTATTCATTTTTTAATTTACTAATACGCAAAAACAATAATGAATGCATCCTTAGAAATCAGAAAAGCCTAGTTAACACACACGGTGATTTCAAAATAATATGAGCAAAATAAAACCAGGAAACAACAACTCATGAATCGCACTAGATCATCATAAGAAGATTAGCTCGATTAAGACAATTAAACATGGGGTTTCTCAGACAGCACAAACAAAAAAACTACTGCACCAGATTCATCCTACGACACACTAATCATTCCCACCAAATTTGCACCACATCACCATATTCCTAAATACTATTGCCTTATTCAGTAGAAAAATTCAAAGCAATCAAACAATTCTGCACTCCAATAGAAATTTTACATTATTCCAAATATCATCAACACAAAAATAACTGAAATACTTCCTCAACTTCATATATTAGCACGTTGATGATACGTTCCATTCCTTAATTTCACATGTACACTAAAATCAAGCATATCATCCAATAAAGAAATGAATTTTAGCATTAGAAATACAATCGAAACCTAAGAAACAGAGTGATAGTAAGTCGATCATAAAACGTAAAAGAGAAATAACGAAAGCTGACCTATAAAGCTCTTCAAAACTGAGGCCACTAGCGTTGTGATTATAAATCTCATGAATCGCATGCTCCAGAATCTTCCACGTCTTCTCGGCGTACTTCGGATCCACCACCACACGGTGTTTGAACGCCTCTATTTGAAAGTTCCTCTTCTTCTGATTACTCATTTCTCAACCCGAATCCGAAGCCAAACAACAAAATATTCGGATCCAAGAACCACAAATTAAAAAGTAAAGTGTAAAGTGTAACGATCACACGGAGATCATGAAACGGTCGAATTCCCGTATAAGACCGGTGACCGGAAGAAAAATTGTACGGCGGAGAGAGAGCGGGCTAGGGCTTGAAAAAAGGATTAAAAGATGAGTGTAAAATGGGTCCCAAAATAAGTTATGATTAATGAATTGGAGGGATTTTGATATTTGATGATGAATATATATATATATATATATATATATATATATATATATAAATTAAAGCAAAAACGGGTTCAGAGGGTAAGGTAGCGAGAGTTGGCTCGTATTGTTATAAACTATGATATCGTTTCGGGGGTTTACAATAATTTGCTCTTCAAAGTTTGAAGAAAGTAAAACACGCCGCAAAGATTTCAGTAGTAATAAAATTATAATTCAATCTTAGGAACTATTACAAATTAACTAAAAACTGATTAGATAGGAGTTATTAGGTTAGGTTGTGAGATTAGGTTGTAAACGTATTATTATTTGAGAGAAAGTTTGTAAAATTCGGTTATAAACGTAATATTACCTCTCAGAAAAATTAATTATTTTACCATAGTACCCTTTGCCTATTCTTTTGGGTTATATTACTTCAAATTTTATATTTATCAATCAATTTTATAGAATAAATTATAATTAAAATATGAATAGTTAAATTACTGTTCAATTTATAAAGTAAACGAGAAGTCCAAAAACCTAAATTTAATTAAATTACATACTAAGAAAATTGTAAAGGGAAGTATAATAAGATAAAGGATACCAAAGTCTTTTTGAAACAAAGTTTTAGATTCTTTTTAGTTTTATTTATTTATTTTTATACAGTTAAAATACAAATTGAAAAGAATATATAATTAGATAAAAGATATTATAGTCTTTACTGGGCATGGCAATCCTCCCCGGAATTTCGGGGACCTATCCCTGCTTGCCCCATATGGGGCAGGGAAACCTCGGTTTTTTCGAGGATAGAGGTAGGGGCGAAGGGCGTTTTCATCCCCGTCCTCAGGGATAGGGCGGGAGTGGGTGATGTCTTTCCCCCGCCTCGACTCGTATATAATATATAAAGTTATATATATATATATATATATATATATATATATATATATATATATATATATATATATATATATATATATATATATATATATATATATATATATATTTCACTAATACTTATATATTTCACCTAATTTCATAATTATCTTACCTATATAAACTCATATTATGTTTTCATAAGGAGAATCCAGGGAAATATTCAAATTTATGTTTATGTAAAATTAACTATGTTTAAACAATTAATTTAAGTATTTGTCAAGTGGACAAGAATTAACTATGTTTAAACGATTAATTTAAGTGTTTGTCATGTGGATGAGAATTAACTATGTTTGGTAATGCTCAAATTAATTTATGTTTATATAAAATTAACGAGACGGGACAGGCCTCCAACATTCCCTATAGGTAGGGAAGGGGAATTTCTGTCATTCCCATAACAGGGATGGGGCGGGAGTAGGGAGTGATTTTTAGGACAGGGATGGGTATGGTGAATGAGATCCCCACCCCATTGCCATGCCTAGTCTTTACTGATAAAATAATTAATTTTTTGGGTATAATTGTTATTATCCAAAACCCTGGTGTATTTGTTATAGGAATAGGCAACCAAACATATCACCAATGAGGAAGATAGGAAAAAAGACATATACACCAAACCTATTACATTCCTTTCAAAGACCCAATTACAATTTCCCTTTCCTCCAGTTTTTCAGCAACCAGACAAGCCACCCAATAAGTAAAAGAGAACAAAGCAATTCAATTAAGTATCTGACGAACTAATTTTCACTAAGCCGCTTCAATCTCTTTTCTACTGGCAGATATGGGAACCCCAATAGTGGCATAGTAATCATTAGAAGCTGCCACCACAAATGGGCCAAACCGAGCGCAAAGCCTCTTGCATTATTGAGCTTTGAACAACCAAAAGGTAAAGAAGCAGCAGTGTAACAGAAGCAAAGCTCTTGTGGGACCTAAGGTGGGTCATACCTTTGAGCGGGCGTTTGGTTGGGGGTTATTAGGGATTACTGGAATAATGTCATCTTATATTACTTAATTATCATGTTTGATTGTCAAGTAATATAAGATACCGATAATCTTCAAATACCAATAATGGTTACTATTATAAATATCGGAAGTAATCTGATTACCTCCATTTTTTTAGGTATTCTGAGATTATCAGGGTTATCTTTTTTTGTTACAATTTTATCCCTTATTAATAAAAAATTTGGACAATAATACCCCTACTTTAAAACAAATTTACATTAATATGCTATTTCAATTTTACCCTTGTTTAATTAAAATTTTAGACAATAATACCCTTATATTTAAAATAATTTACAAACCACCACTGCCACTCAGCCACCACCACCACCTGCCACCCAGCCACCACCGCCGACAGCGGCCAACCACCATGGGCCGCCGCCGAAAAATCACCGGAGAACGAGACTCGGTGGGAGACTCCGAGAGGCTTCGATATGGCCGTTTCCGGCCATATTGATGGCCGAAAACGACCATTTCAGGCCAGATCTGGCCGAAAATGGCCATGGACCTATTCGTTAGCGGCCAGATCTGTCCTGATATGGTCGTTTTCAGCCATCAATATGGGCGGAAAAGGCCATATCGAAGCCTCTTGGTCACGGTCAGTTGCTGATGGGGACTTTCGGAGACTTCCAACGGTGGTCTGCGATGGCGGCAAGTGGTGGGGGTGATTTCGTAATAAATTAAAGTTTTATATAAGCGGGGGTGTTTTAACTAAATCTGAAATATTGGGGGTTAAAAGAAGTTATTCAAAAATTAATAATAAAAATAATATTATATTAATATTTGAAAAGGGGACAATTTGATAATTTAAATAACATACCCACCAATTTATTCCCCATAACCAAACATATTAATATAACATACCCACCAACTAACCAAACACTTTTTTCTAAAAATTTTCAGTAATCTTCCAAAGTAATCTATCTTTTCAGTGATCCAAACATTCTTGAACCAAACGCCCCCTGAAGAAAGAAGAAGAAATAGGATGGGTCGAGACAGCAATGGGAGTCACCACATCCCCGCGGGTCAGGGATGAGAATTTCTCGACATCCTTGTCCCGGGGATGGGCTGGGCTCGGGGAATCCCTTTAGGGGTTGGGGCCCCTAACCTCACCTCACCCCGGCCCATGCCCATCCCCAATTCGTTATTTTCTTCAACCTTGAGGAGGAAATTGTTGTAAACCCTCTATTTGGGTTCACTAAAGCAATTTACAACTTATTTTCTCTTCTTGTTGGTTTATTAGTTGCCACGTTTAGCTAAACAAATCTCAGGGAGGTTGTTGGGAATGCTTCTATTTTTTTCTATTATATTTTAAAAAAAAAAAATTAATATTTGAAAACTGTAAAAGGATGTTATGATCAGATTTTATTAATACTTGGATTTGGGTACAGTTTGAGATATGATTTGGAATGATATTATTCAATTTGTTGTAAGAAAATTCTATTTATACATTGATTTACACTTTCTAGATCAACGTGTATGTGACGATGACATTTATGGTTTAAGATAAAAAAAAATTAATTAGACTTTTTTACAGTAATATTATGTTTCAAAATTTATTTGGATTGCTTTTTAATTTTATTTTTCTGTTATATACTTTTTAATAAATAACATAGCTAATCAATTCAATATTTTTTAATATACACATTAGCGTATAATAAACTTCATTGAAATAATGAAATATAATTAATAAAAATACAAAAAAATAATAAAATCAAATCAAATCAAAGGAATAAATTATTTACTTTTCGTGTTACATTGGTTTATAGCATTTAAAACTAATGTTGATAAATATAGGAAAATTAAAATTGTTAAATCATGTCATTATATATATATAACCCTGAGCCATAGGCTATATGATTACTATTTAGAGGAGCTAGAATTCTTTCATTTTGACACGTCTGCAGTTGATTGCCCGACACATGGCTGCATTTGATTGGTGATGATATAAATTATTTACATTTAACTAGATGTTATTGGTGATGATGTGGAATAAATTGTTGAGTTGTATTTTATGGTATGTTTGGCTTCATGTAATTGGTGTTCGATATTGTTTGTTATTAATGATAGATAGTAATAATCTTATTGATTGTTATTTGTTTCATATTGACAATAAATATTGTCATTTACATTTACATAACCTTATACACTCATTTTATTGATTGTTGTTTGTTTATAAATTTATGTGAACGTAAGGGGTCTTATACGTTGTATGTTATTCACAATGCATTTATGTGAATTTAAGGGGTTTGTGAATATGAATTGTTTGATAAGTTTTAATTTTGTTACATTGTATGTGTTGTATGTTGCTCTTTAATATAAACGGTTACATATATTTATGAGAATGTGAAGAGTTGTATAGTTTAATTGGATGTATATAGTATATATACGTAATTATTTGTGTAATTTGGTACATTATTACCAGCAAGAAGCTGAGCAAGAAACAGAGTTATAGTTATTCGATATTGTAATTTTTATATGTTTATATATTATGTTCTTGCCAGTTATTGTTTATATTTTTTCATATGTTCATGCCAGTTACTTTTTCCTAAAATTTCATTTAGGTATATACAATTTGCGGAAGAAACAAAGTTGTTGCTTATATATATCTTGGTGAAAAGTAAAGTTATTCGATATTGTAATTTTTATATGTTTATATGTGAGGTTCTTGCCAGTTCCATTTTATTTTTAATATTTTTTTTTCATTTATAATGATTTATATTATAAGTTATGGTTCGATAGGTGAACCATAATGAAATGTTAGTATGTTTGTGATTATGTCACAGGAACTCCACACGGAGAATCATGTAGAGCACCATGAGCGGCCGAAGTATAATGATTTATGTTATAAATTATGGTTCGACAGTCGAACCATAATGGACCATTAGTATGTTTACAGTGGTGTCACATAGAATCTACAAGGCTGAACTATAATGATTTATAAGTTACGGTTTGGTAGCCGAGCTGTAATGAACCATTAGTATTTTTGTGATTATGTCACAAGAATTCCACATGGCGAATCAGGTAGAGCACCACGGCAAACTATGTAGAGCACCAGGGCAAATTATGCAGAGCACTTATTGATTATTCAACTATAGTTTATAATTTTCAACATACAATTCACTTGCCGAATTATGTTGGTTTATTATTGATATAACAACTACTTTTTCCTCAAATTTGATTTAGGTATATATGATTTTTAGAAGAAACAAAGCTGTTGCTTATATATACATGTGAAGGTAATGACTGTTTTTATTTGTTTATTTTCATTAAAAATCCAGGTGACCGAATTATAATTAATATCTAACAAGTTCATGTTTATATCCTGAACCATAGCAATGTTGTTGGACAAAATCTACAAGAGCGAACTATAATGATTAATATTATATTTATGCTTCGACAGTCGAATTATGTCCATGTGAAGGTAATGACTGTTTTTATTTGTTTATTTTCATTAAAAATCCAGGTGACCGAATTATAATTAATATCTAACAAGTTCATGTTTATATCCTGAACCATAGCAATGTTGTTGGACAAAATCTACAAGAGCGAACTATAATGATTAATATTATATTTATGCTTCGACAGTCGAATTATGAATTATAATGTATCATTAGTATGTTTGCGTTTATGTCACAGGAACTTGACACAGAGAAACATGCAGTTTTTTTCTTATTATATTTGCATATATAATTATGCAATAAAACAAAGTAAAAATCTTAATAAAAAAAGTTACCAGAATTTTTTTACCTTAAATACAAATTATCAAATTACTATTCATATATTAACTATAAATTAGTTTTTTTTTTTCCTTCTATCAATCATCTTCAACTTCAATAAAACAAATTAAAGAGAATATTTCTTCATGCAGTGACGTTAGGAAGTGGCTTAAAGCTAGAAAATGTACATGAAGCCAGTTATTAGATAATTAGGTTCTGTCATGATACATCTTTCGCCATCACAAAACCCATTACTGCATGTTGATGCAATAATTCGTACCAACCAAATATATCCAATCGGCCTTGGAGGGGACCAGACAAGATGTGCGTATGGTCACTAGTAACCAGCAAGGTCGTTAAAACAACGTAATAAAGTAAAGAACAAAAGAAATTTTATAGTTGTTCGACGGTATGAAAACCAAACCTGCATTCATTGTCATGTTATTATTGCGGGATGTTACAAGGACAAATGAGGTTACAAAGGAACGATCACGAGATCTAAGGGTAGGCGGGTCCGAGTACCCCCCCATAACCAAAGGAACCAGAACCCTGGCCGGTTCTTTTGATTTGGAACCAGAACCAAAACCGTCGGTTCTGGTTCCTAAAACTTGGAATGTTTCGGTTTCGAGTATCCTGAAAAATATCAATTACCCCCTATTTTATTTTAAATGACAAATAAACTCTTATAAAATTATAATTACACCCCTAATAATTAAGTGCAAAACATTAAATTATATATTTATTTATATTTACTTGATGTTTGATGCTTGACTATAAGTATTTAATTGTTTGTTTTCACCGATAATAAACATTTAAAAGCTATTATTTAACGTAAATGTCTTAATGTATATTAATTTCTTAATCAAGTAATAAGTGAAACTTAAATATTTATAAGAATATTTTGAAAAACTGATATTTTAATGAATAAGACTTTTGATACTAAGATGAAAAAACTAAAATTTTCTTATATATTTATATGATATGCAAAATATCAAAAAAAAAAAAAAAAAAAAACCCATATGCAAAATATTAAAAAAACCCATATTCTTTAATGTTATATCAATTTAGTCCCGATTCCCGGTTTCGGTTCCTTTGATTTGGATCTGGAACCAGAACCGCATAGTATCGGTTCCAATATTTTGGAATCGGAACCTACCCTGTTACGACTAGTTTCGCGTAGGAATCAGAATCGACACTCGGGTACCCATCGGTTCCGGTTCTACCCTAAAATTTTACCCACCCTTAACGAGATCAATGGAAGGCATTTGGCTCTTGCAACTTATTCTCTTTAAACTATCTCTAAAAAGATCAATGTATTTATCCTTAAACTTTACTAATACTAGAATCCTCTCTTGAAACAGAGGTTGTAGGCTCATTCTATGCTTAGCTCGTCTGATAGTAGTTGAGACTGGGTGTTACAAGGTTGCTTACACGCATTATCTTCCTAATTAGGATCTGAGTCAATAATTCTCATGCTTGTGACAAATCGGGCTATGCTAATGAAAATTTAACTCATACTTACGACAGTAATCACCTTGTGAGAAACTAGATAGAAAAAATAGTCGAATCACTTAAAAAAAAGTTTTAAATAAATTTGTCGTAAACAATAATAAGGATTTAAAATTAAAAAAAATAAAACTATTTTTACTACTAGAACTTAATAAATAATTTTATTTTGTATCGAATATAGAAAGGCCCATCTTAAAATTTTTGGGAGAGTTTTCATAAACTACCCCCAAGTTTTGCTTAATTACAAACCTATGATGGTTATATAGGAAATTGTCAAAACCTACCCCCGAATCTTACTGCCGTCGAAAGATGTTAATGGTTCAAGGGCCCGTTACTTTTCAGTCATTTAATGTTAGAAATTAATAAATATGGTTCGTTTTTCAATTAGATTAACTAAAGCCTCCTCAATTAACCATCCATTGTTCACCGTCACTTTCTTTAGTGAAATAATAATAATAATAAATAAAAAGAACGACATTTGTTGACCAAATAATGGTTTAATGATATTTTCTCATCACAGATTTTTTAAAGACTATTTTATTATTTAAATTTAAATTTTATTCTTGATTTTGGTGTCGTTGTGAGCCCACATTACCATCATTCTCTTCTCTAATCATCACTTACTAAAACCTTTTAATTCCTATTTTTGTTGATCTCGTCAATAATTGATCATCATTCGATTAGGATTTACAAAATCATCTCTTTTAAGTCAAATTCTAATTAATCTCACCTACTAAAATTTAATCTTTCACTATAAAAAAGACTCATTGTTTTTAGTTTACAAAAAATACATCAATAATAAAATACTGTTTTCCCTTTTCAAAAAATAGATGCTATTTTAAAAGTTGGGAGAGAAAAAGCCTTCATTAGCCCATTATTTGGGTGTAAAAAAGTCGTTAACTCTAAAAGAACTAGCAAACCATCACATCTTAAATTTTAAAACCCAAGCCCCTGTTTCTTTAAATTAATTTGATTGAGTTGATGAAATTCAGTTGATTTTGTCCAGCAATTTCTCGAATCACCATCATCATCTTCCTCTCCGCCCTTTCCCTTTCTACCCCAGCCTCTCCAGTCTCCATTACCATCCATGTCATCGTCATCATTCTCTTCTTCATTCTCGTTGTTTTTTTTTTGTCTTCTTTCTTTGTGGAAGATCGGGAAAGACTTCTCTTCATCACGAGACTGATCGGCTACGCCGTAGACATCCGAGAGACCTCCACAAAAGCGCAGGCTAAAAGAGTAAGAGGAAAACAAGCAAAGAGTTATGCTTTAATTTCTTTGTTGATATTGAAATCAAGTTACTTAAAAAGGGTAGCTATAATGCACTTTAGAGTTGAGCCCTCGTCACATTCTTTCTTGGATGGGTTTGAAGAGTGCCTCACGGCTCACTAATTTTTTTTTTCTTTTTTCTTTTTTCAATTCCCTTTTCCCTAATTTATTTAACTTGATTGATAAGCTCAAATAGTCACGCTAGACAAATAGCTTACCTTATTTTCGAAGCTACTTCGCGTCAAAGTTACGCTCCTACCCCTCTTATAAGTACCACCACCCTGAAATCCGCGAAATTTGAGAGACTTCCACAGCCAAGAACCGTACATACGAACCTTTTTTCATAAGGTACTCTCACTTTACAGTTACATGATATGTTTGCTTCACTTAATTATTTTAATATTTTCCTTCCTTATTATCTAAGGAATTAATGTTTTTTGTTTTTTGTAAGTTCGTTCGACTGTAGTTGGATTATAAATTTATAATTTGAGTAACTGAACTTGCGATACCTTTGTTGTAGGAGTTTCTGCCTTTGTATGTAACATGTCTCAAGATTTTTTGTTGGAACGTCCTCTGTTTGGCGGCGCAATTACTAGCACTTTCCCTCAGAGGCTCCAGGTTTGTTGCAGTTAAATCAAATCATTTTTTTTTAATAAAATCATTCTTGTTTAAATATAACTTCTATTAAGTCTAGACTTAATTAAGGGTTTTGATTGACTTCTAAGTTAACAATTGTAGGATGTGAGCGATATTCGGCAAGTCCCTGATCATCAGGTTGGTTATATAGATTATTTGGTGACAACAAGATGGATGAGTCTCATTTTTCTTATTCAAATTGTTAGATGCTTGAGAATTGTTTTCAACATTGTTGAGTATAATTTTTGTGGATTTAAAGGAGGTATTTGTGGACCCGGCACGTGATGAAAGCTTGATGTTTGAGCTGTTAGATTTCAAGCATGCAGTTTCTGATAGTGAAAGTGCTAATTGGTTCCTTCAAGACCTTGCTACTGAGCAAGATGCTGAAGGATGTGCGGTAAATTTCTTGGTTTTATCTTTGTAATTGTTGAATTTATTGTTTTGCTCACTATTTTTACATCCAGAGACTAAATTCAAGCTTGTTACTTGTCTCTTCATTCATTCTTTTTTAATGTTTGGATGCAAAAATTTGTGATGAAGCAAGGGAGCCTCTGATGCGCCATTGATTAGAAGTGCACATGATCATTGAGTTTTCCTAATTGATTATTGATGAATGATATTGAATGAAACAATATTCCTATTGGATTTTTTTTTTTTTTTTTTAATTTCAATGTAGTAGTGAATGCAGGTTTCAGGTGCCTTGTTATTTAGTCTATTTTTGTATGGTGCACCATGTTATTGCCTTCATATAATGTAGTTTTTTTGCCACAAATAAAACCAATTACTCTTCATTTTAATATTTTTCTTTCTTCAAATTTGTGTTTATGCTATATGTGTGATTGTGAGAGAGAGAGAGAGGACTGGTTTGGACGCTTCTTTTTCTACCATTCGTCTTGGTCATTTAAATACCTACTTAAGTCAGTTGCAATTATGACATTCTTTTTTGTACACATCAGCTGTTGGAGCAGTCAGGAGCGATAGAGGCCCCTGGATTGCCCTTTGGAAACATCCCTGCTGTCTTTACAACAGCAGTTGGCCAAATGGTATGTTTCGTATCATGTAGCTAAAGTTCCATTAGCTTATTGGTTTTAGCTTTAAGCTGTCTGCCATGTTTATATATCATCCTCAAATGCTCTTTGAGAATAACTTTCACTATAAGCTTTGAAATTGATGTGACACTGTATTTTTGTTTGTGTTGATTAACTAATGCATAGTAGCTGTAGCACATTTCCCAAATACCGGTTGCTCACCATCTCTTTTGTAATCTCATAACAGAAAGCATATGTTTAGAAAACATAACTTCTTGTATAGAATAGAAAGAGTTTATGATTCACCATCACTATTATGAGTACCCTAGCCTCTGCATCCAGTAAATAAAAGGCACCCACGTTAATGTGTTGCTCAAAATTTTTGTAAGATTTCAACTTCTTTTGCCTGGTCAAAGTTCTGTTTGAAAATTGTTATAGACATAATGTTGGTTAGTCTTTGAATGAATTTAAACTGAGGTCCAACTGCTGAAGGGCTTACCATGAAAATGTTCCATTTTTACCATATATGTACCATAATTTGTTTGGCTTTTGGGGATTTCTATTGTATAGATTGTTTCCTAAATCTTACCACAAATTGACACTCATTAGAATTGTGCCGTATGAGTATTTGAGTAATATCTGACAGAGAAATTAGAATTGTTTTTTCCTTTTTGGGTAGTGTAGAGTTGGAAGCTTTGCATGGCTCTACTTTAAAATTAATTATATTATATCTGATACTTCTTTGATAGTTTTCTAGAATGCTATCGAATGAGGAAAATTTAACACTATTTATACCCTCTGCTTCTGTACACAATTTATTGTGGCAGTATCAAGTTGACACTGTGCTTGTTTAGTGAACAGTCTTCTAAGGAAAGAAAGTGCATTTTTATTGTTGTCTTCAATGTTTGTTTCATATCAATGATATTAATTGAAAAAAACTTTGTTGGGATTCTTTGTCCTAGATTCTTGTCATCTGACATTGCTCATATTATGTAACTTATATATTTGTCATCACCCTTGCGTAGGCCATTTCTAAAGGAAGGCAAGGAAGGGAAGCACAAAATATTTTGAGGGTAAGTTCATTTTGTGTTTCTTTATTGTCAGTCAGTTGTTGAAAAATACTAATTGAAGTTTATCACTAATATTTGCAGGTCTATTTGGCAAATTTACGTCTAAGGCTAGTTGGTACAGATGTACTAGTAATTGCTTATGAGCCCACCGTGATAAAGTAAGTAGCAAGAGCATACCAGTACAGGAATTTATCTTGTCCTTTATTTATATTTTTCTTCTTAATAAATAAATTTTAGGATACAGTTTTCTTACATAAAAGCTTCACACAAACTTTCTTGTATCTTGAAAGCACATTTCTTGTAGCTGTAAACCTGGTATATAGTTTGCATTGGGGGTCTGGAACTATGAGAGTTACTGTAAAACATAAATTAATCAATCCTAGAGCATTGCAAATTTGGCTGGTCTTCCAAGAACTTAGGTATATGCTGCTCTATCGTGAGGATTTCTTTAATGCCAAAGTCCAAAAGAATTTAATATGTATTAATTCTTATAATGCAATTTTTTGCGTCCCTATGAACTGAAGAGAGTTCCAAGTCTATACCTTGTACTTTTAATCACCTTAAATGGAATGGGTTCTTGGGCTGATCTGTTCTAGTGTTGATTAAAGCTTTTGGGCTTGTTTAATATCTGTGGATTCTTAGTCTTTGGGTTTTTTATATGGTTTTTGACACACTGGCTTAACTACAATTCACTCTTGTGTCTCTTGTAATATCACTGGTGGATTTATGATCTACTCATGTATCCCTTTTCCCTCCCCATGTTATAACGGTATTTCCCTAATGTTTCTGCTGTTATGTTATTGTGATTGCAGCCCTTTGAGTGAAAGTGCTAGCACAGTTGGTGCTGGTTTAGCTGTTCCTGCTGCACAATGTGGATTGATGCCAGTGTCTGAGGTCTTTAAACTTGCAGTTTCTAGCTTCAAAGTAAATGACTGGAGCCTTTTTGGTGATGCTGCTTCTTGAGATTTGATTAAGAGGCAGCTGTGAATTCACAAATACAAGTGACCTGGTTTCTTTACCGAGTTCTTATTGTAAGAAATTGTCCAAGGTAGGCTTAATTCCTCACATTACTCACTTTACATGTATTCTGATAGTTTGTAAAGAATGTTGAGATTATATTGTATGGGAATCGAGAACTATTTGTAATTTGCATAACTATGACTGTTGAAAATTAGAAAAGTTATTTACTAGTCAAGTATAGAGATTGCTCCTTGTATGAAGTTGAGAATGGTTCAAAGAAAATCATTTCTTCGAATTAATGATTTTTGAAATGCTACAGAAGGGAAAGGTAAATATCTTTGGAATCCAAGAAAGTTTTGGTTGCAGAAGACTTGTTTATCTTACTTTTGCCAGCTTTAACAAAAGAAGAAGATGCTTTCTCTTGGAAATGTTTTGATGATTGAGGTACATAGGCCATTCAATTGTGTAAATAAATGGGCTGGACTGAGCCGATGGGATCTGAAATCTTTAAACCAATAAGGTGAATGGTAGCATGTTTAGAATAAGATAAAGGAGAGTTAAAACAAATGTGAAATATGTACATAAATCATTGAAAGCACTAAACATGTTTGTTAACTTTATAAGAAAATAGAATGACGGCTTACTGGACAATCTTAAAAGTTATAACGAATTGTATAAAATGATTCAAAGGTGCTATGAGTTATCACATCAAAATCAAAATTTAATGAAATCGTGGTTTGTTTGTAAACAGAATGTGGGATTGTACTGGCAATTTATATAAAATTCTCTGCTTTTAAATACTACAGCTGGACTTGTCTACTTGTAACCACAATCACTTTCATTTAAAAACTCTCTTCCTATGAATCATGCTCAATTTAAAAATGATTCATTTATAAAAGTCTCTTCCAAAATAACTCAATTCTAAAATTTCAGCCTTCTTAAATAATATCATTAAATTGTTGTAATTCGGCAGTTGATTTATTTGAGTGTAATTTCAACCTTGATTTATGGTCATAGAAAATGGAGATGGCAAAAGTAAGTAAAATAATTGAGTAGTCAATCACGTGAGTGGCAACCGGGTGGGTCCGATTGGCGTTATAACTTATAACGAAATATATGTTGGACAATTCACATCATAATCTTAACAATATTGTAGGCCCATACCCTTTTCTTACATTATATTTTTTCTAAATTAATCTTATAAATATTTTACTATTTTTTGAGAAGGGATTTTTAAGATGTTTCTTTAAGACCATATTCATTAAGTATATTAAATTATAATGAAATAAACAAACCAAAATTCAATACATTTTATATTTCAATCGCTTAACTTACGTATTTAGAGACTTAATAATATCTTAGGAGGTGGATAAATTAATTATTTAATAAGAGATGCTTATTGATAGTTTGAAACTTTTGAAGGCGTTAACATGTCCAGCCCAGCCCAATAAATTAAGGACGCAGTTGTGGAAAAGTCATGCACGATGTGACTCAACTTCTTTTTTTTTTTTCTACTATTAGAATGATGATGTCAGCCCTAGTTCATCATGGAAAGATATGAATGATGCCATCTTATGTATGCCACATGTCAAGATATAATTCTATTATAGGAAAGAAAAGTAATCGAAACCAACGGACATGATGAGTCTCTCACAAGGGAAAAGGAAAGAGAGATAGGAATTGAGAGTGACGTGGCAGTGTCAGGTTACCCACCAACTTTGGCAGAGAGACTGAAGAAGGACAGATTGACAGGAAGAACAGTAAGTTTTTGGCGTTGCCAAATTTATTGGAGGCATGTGGTGAAGATTGGTTAGCCTCAGAATCTGATCCGTCCAGCTCCTAACTAGATTGTATGTAAAGTCTCCATCGTTGGTCTGATTTCTTTGTGATTTAGATCGTCTCATAACTTAACCCAGTTTGTTCAGTATATATCACGATATCCATTAAAAATAAAAGATGCTTTTCTTCTTATTCTTTGTTTCTTAGTATGAAACTAGAACGTTTAATTTACTATATTTTATTGATCCACTTGTTGGGTCCATTATTAGATGTTAATTTGTCCCATTCAGGGTGTCTTATTTCTTAATGTAAAAAGTAAAAAAAATAAAAATAAAAGAGAGATGGTCTGCCCCTGCCGACAGAGAAAGTGGTGAATTTTGGTGGTCATTTAAGAGAAGAAGATGGTCAACAGGTCATAGATAGTGACTCCTAAACAATTCTTTTATTGTGCCCAACAAATCTAACTCATCTCATCTCTTCATTTAACAGCAACTTAAAGATAAATATTAGTCCCATGGAAGGCTATATCTATTAATTTGTTACGACGGTACAAAAATAAAACAAAGTGAATAGACAGTTTGATATTAATAATAATGACTACGAGGTAAGGTCACTAACAGCACCAACAATTGAATGACCCACTTTCTAATATATTATTATTATCAGTCCCATGGATTACTTTTAGTGCTGGGTACGGATTTTTGAAGTGAGATGGATTTTCTGATTGGCTTCTCTCCGTCATTTTTCCATTGCCAACCTGTCGTTCCTTCTCCAAACTTGTTCATTGGGTTATCTTTTCTTTTACATCAATTTACTTATCTCTATAAACTCCAATCCTTTACGTACTCATGGGTTGTTCTCTACTACACTGTTGGTATTAGAACAAAGATTATTAATATTCTAATGTATATACGTTGAAACTACCTTTTTGTTTGGAGAATTCTACAAACTACGTACATAGCCATAACAAAGTTAAGTAATTGAAGGGTTAAGTGCCAATATTCCGACAAATTGGTTTAAATGATTAGAGTAGAATGGATGGTAAGGCATCCACATCACCGGCATAGGTGGCAAGGCACGTGATTTCTCATCACTCTTATCTTTGTGATAAAAATCTCATGGGATGAGATGGGACCCTAATTAAATGTCGATTCTACCCTAATCCTTCATTTTCTCTAATCACTTGTGTTCTTCATTACAAACAAATCTTTCTCATTTGGATCTCTAATAATTCCACCAAACTATATGACTCCACATTTAAAGAAACTATTAGTAATCATCCATTTATAAATTTAAATATTCTTTAAGATTCCTAATAATTAATAATCGTACTCTATTCTAGAAGTTGTTCTGTAATTTGGTAACATAAATAATAAAAACATGTTTTTCTATATCTCCTTTTCCAAATGAAACACATGGGTTCTATGTTTCTTCAAAGTTTTAGCAAGTGATTAGAATGGTGCGCAATTAGGGTTACAGTAGAAAGTGATAATGTCGTTGGGCATAGTGAATGAGACAAGTTTGATATATATTATTATTGGGTGAATGAGGAGAAGGGTAGAGAGGGTTATGGTGAAAAAGTACATATGTAAATTGGAATTAATGAGATGACCAACATGTATTTCAAATCAAATTTTAATCCTAGGAATGGTCATTATCTATTTAGATAAATGATTACAGTACTTGAATTCGATTCATGATGAGTTAGGTATGTTGGTTGTTGAATTTATATTATTATTTTTGAAGGTTTACCGTATGGCATATTATTATTTGTGCTGTATATATATATATATATTATTTGTTCCCTTTTAAGTTACACTTAGTAGGGTTGTTTGTCACATGGGTTAGACATGCCATGCTTTCTCACTTCACTGCACTGGTGGGGGCCGGCTACCATTCGTTTATATTTTGAATGGTAATTAATAATTTGGTGAAAATGAAATAAGTAGCTAGGTTTATCCAGTAGATATCAGGATTGAAGAAAATGAAAAAGACGTATAAGTGTTGAGTTGTAAGGCTTTTTTGAGTCAACAAATTTAGCTTTCCATAAGACCACAACTTTTAAGGACCACTCACTCATATTGAGCTGTGTGGCTCACATGTCTGAAATTCGAGATCTCAATAAGTGTTGTCTATATCATCCCATAATGTCATAATTCCAACTCCCATTTGGGACTTAAATTATTCACACCTTACAAATTCCAGATTATAAGTCTATTACTTGTTGATTTATTATACATTGCGAGTTTTAAGTCTCTTATGAACAATATTAAACTTGTAACGTCACCATATTAATATAATGATGCCACTATGAGACAATTTAATCCATTCATATTTATAGTCATAGATTATGAAGAAATTAACACATTTTCTTTCCTATCACACTATTTTGTTTAGTGCTTTCTTTCTTTTGAAAATCTTTATGCAAAGATTGACTTTGTTTTACCTCAATATGGAACGGTTAGGCTCGTTCATTTCACTTTGTGATTAATTCCCAAAAAAAAAAAAACTATTTATATAGTTAATAGTATGAATATATATTTTGTCTGGCTAAAATTTAAACAATTTGAAGAACTTTTTTAATCCCATAGTGATGCATGGTGGGGGTTTTTTTGCCAATGCATGCAATTTAATTATTATTTATTATTTATGATTTATCCCACTAACACAAAATACAATAGTAACTTAAAGATAGATTTGTTTGAATCTTTATAAGCCATGTACTATCTTCTCCAGGATATCTCAAATTATTTTTAGTTCTTTATGAACAAATATCAAAATATAAAATTTACTTTGTAGTGAAGGATGAGCAACTCAAATATATGTATTTTTTTTTTCCAAGTAATGAATTTATTTTTAGTAGCATATTCATAATAATGAAAATTATAATTTTTTTTTCTTAATTATGTTTGTTGAAATAAATGAGTAATGGATAATAAACATAAATTTTAATTGATTAATTCTTATAACTATGATAGTTGCAAAATGGTTTCTAATTCAAGTTGTTAATTATGATTAGATTATTTGTCATAATAACATAATCTTAAAATCATAATATGAGATTGTGCTCAAATGTCTTATAGAATACAAATTAAAATATTGTTATAAAGCTAGCAACACCTGTAATTTTTTTCCACAAAGCACTAAATTATATTGTTATTATTAATTAGTTTCTTTTGACAAAATATAGAATTATAATAAAATAAAATATGATTCATATTTAAACAGTAAATAAAAGAAAAATTACCTGTGAAGCACAAATATAAAAAAGAAATAATAAGAAAAGGGAATTAAAGGGTGGTAAGTGGAAAGGCAAAAGGCAATGATTATGTGAATGGGATGGGAGCCACTTAATTGATAATATTTTCTTTACCAGTCTTTCTTTCAGTTTTTTTGACTTGGGAGAATGGGTCCCACCTCAGGCCACCACTGTCTTTATGGATTGAATGATAAACAGCACCGCACGTGGAGTCTGAATCAAGGGACTGTCCAACCACAATAATAATAAATAAATAAAAACCCAGATTATTATTTTTAATTTTTAGATTTTTTTGCAAATTACAAACAGATCCCTACACATTTCAAACTATTGCTTTTTTTAATCCAACCCCTTATAATAATTCTCACTCATTGTATTTGTTGCTTAAAGCTTATTGCTTTTCTTGCTTGTTCTTCTCTTCCCCTTATCTTTATTTTTTTTTTCTTTCTTTTTTTCCTTCTTCTCATTTCTCTCTCTTTTCTTTTCACAACTCAGCAGCCAGCTCCCATCTCAGAGGAATTTCAAGTTACACGACACACACAGAAAGAGAGAGACCCACTCGGTCACCAAGTCTCCGAAATTCATCAACTGGGTCACTCGCAGATGTACTCGCAAAATTAAAAAAAAAAAAAAAAACTTAAAAAAAATATAGCGAGCTGAGCCCCCTCATGATCATGGATGGAGAAAATGGGATCCGCAGGCCAAATTTCCCTCTACAACTCTTAGAGAAAAGAGAACAACAACAACAACATCAACAACAAGAAGCTTCATGCTCCGCCTATCCTTCTTTGAACATAACCGGTAACGACGACGACGACGACACAAACAACATCACTGAACCCAGCTTCTCAAATCGCTCTGCTACTCAAGTTTCTGAGGCGCCGAAGAAACCTCCTCCGAAGAGGACCTCAACGAAGGACAGGCACACCAAAGTTGATGGACGTGGGCGCCGGATCCGCATGCCTGCCGCCTGTGCAGCTAGGGTTTTTCAGTTGACCCGAGAACTTGGCCACAAATCGGACGGTGAAACCATTGAGTGGTTGCTTCAACAGGCAGAGCCAGCTGTGATTGCCGCCACTGGAACAGGTACTATACCTGCAAATTTTACGTCCCTTAATATATCTTTAAGGAGTTCAGGTTCTAGTATGTCTGCAAGTCATTTGAGGAACAGTTATTTCAATCCGAATTTCGGTTCACAACAATTAAGGAATATTCGAAATGAATGGGAAAGAAATATAATTGATGATTCATCTCAACAGAGAAGGGTTTTGTTTCCCGGTGTTCCTTTATCATCGGATGATTCATTGAGCTTTCCTTTAAGTTCTAGTAATGTGAATGCTATGTTACAAACTAATAATCATAAGCAAGAGTTACGTGATCATAACACAAGTCTAGATATGGCGTCTAATAATGCGGAGACGAGTATGGGAAGGAAGAGAAGGCCGGTGGCGGAGCAAGAATTGGCGCAAAATCAGTTGGGAAATTACTTGGTACAATCAAGTACAGGGTCTATTCCGGCAAGTCAAAGCACGACTCCGGCGACATTTTGGATGGTGGCAAATCCAAGTAACCAAGTTGTGAGTGGTGGTGGTGACCCCATGTGGACATTTCCTTCTTCAGTTGGTAACAGTAATATGTATCGGGGCTCTATGTCTAGTGGGGTTCATTTTGTGAATTTTCCAACACCTATGGCGCTTTTGCCTGGACAGCAATTGGGTTCAGGAATTGGTGGTAGTGGCGGCATGATGAGTGATAGCCATTTAGGCATGCTTGCTGCGCTTAATGCATATAGAACCCTTCCCGGTTCTGTTGCTTCGGAGTCTCCGGCCAGTGCCTCTCATCAACACCATGGCGGTGAAGATGGCCAAGATTCAACTAGTCATCATTCCTGAGTGTATGGTTTGATCATCGTCTTGTTAATTTTCTTTTACTTATATATGTGCATATTGCTACACATGAGGCACTGCTTTGATATTGAGTTGAATATTCAGATTTTTGGTGTGAGAGCTGAGGAAATTTAATTAGGGTTTGATGATGAGAGATTAATTATTATTAACACGAGCAGGAGTATTAGCTGGTTCTGAAGATGTCTTAATTGTTATTAATTTCTTCTGGGTGTGACTAATTAAGAATGTTGTCATATTTTCAAGATTACTTAGCTATAGCTATAACATTTCTTTGGGTTTAAGAAAGAGACTAATATGCATGCAATATTGAAATTTTGTTGAGACTCTTTACTAACTTGCACTTGATTTTAATTAGGTTTAACAAACTTCACATTCTAATAATCTCTTATCTCCTAGTTCACTCAACAGGTGAGAATTATGAGGAAACTAAATTAAATAATGCTTTACATTTTGATAATTTTCTACAATTAATCATGTGTTGTGGGTATATATGATTTTGTGATTTTGATACCATGATGATCAAATCAGAAAAAAGGTCCAGCTAGCCTATACTAGGAAGGAGGAGCCCACCACATAAGATCACATTCAATCTTGAGTTGCTCTCTCAGGTGGTGTGAAGTGCAGGTCATTTTGCCAAATGCCAGCAATGTTGAACCACTGAGTAGCGAGATCGATGATCGTATTATATATTCTTCCTCTTTTTCATATAAAGGAATGGTGCTAGCTATATATATACAGTTTAATTGATGGTTGGTATAATTAAAGACCTTTCAATTCCATACCTGTCCCAAATATTTAATCATCTCTGACCCTTCATCAGATGGCCTGGTCTCCTTGATGGATCATCCTAACTCTTCTTTAATTTCTGTACGTACTGTATGACAGGCAATCCGAGATGTGGGACTTCTTGGGCATTTAAGATTATCAGTTGGCTTAATTTGCTTTTTTGTTTATATATAGTGCAGTGAATGATTGGTTAAACATATTTCTTTTAAGGGCTTTGCAAATTTATATATACTTAATTCTCTCCTGAATCCTGATGCATGGATGTATGTTTTTCGCATTACACTAATCTATTTATTTACGCAAATTAACGTAACCCTAATTACATTATCTTCTTATAAGTAATATCCTTATCGATCACCACTAAATGGGTAAAACTGAAGATGTGTCATGTTTGTTAATTTGTTCTATCTTTTTACTTAACTTGCTGGTTCAACTGAATTTTCGGCTTTATCCACTCAATAATAAAATGAGGTTTCGTAGCTACCTTAATGAAGCGGTTAAAATTAGTTAGTCATATCTACCTTGATGGGTTGGTGAATATATATATATATATATATATATATGTCATATAGTGTTGGCTGAGTCATCATGATAAGAAATTCAACTTGTTGCTCAATCATGTAAGAGCTATCTATAATTAATGGGTCCATACTAGATCTTTACTTAGGGATCCATGTTAAAAATAAAGTGAATCGTGCAAGTTGTTTCCTTAAAAATAACCTAAGTGATTATGGAAATAAATTTATATATTAATAACACGAAGATAGCATATGGATCAGTCTTCCATATGTTCTAGTTCATTGTGATGTCTTCTATTTCCAATTTGTCCATGGAAATGATGATATATGTATGTAGAGTACCCATTATTAGTTGAATATTAATGTATCTAAACTTTTAAATGTTTTGGGTAGCTAGACATATAAAACTGAATTAATGGGTGATAATAAGGTAATTGATTTCGGAATGGGTTTCATTCATCATCAAATAAGAACATGCACTATGGCCTATAGGGATTAAGGTCCCGTAGTTTATAAACTTTCTTCATACTATTTAATTATAGCCCTAACTGTACCACTGCTCATCCTTAATTCCTCAATAAATAATTGCTTATCCTCTTACGTAAGTCCTCTATATTGTCTCCTAACGATTTCATCCATGAAAATTAAAAGAAATTATATCAAGAACAGAGGCAATTCATATAACATTGTAATTTGCAAATGCTACCACTAGGCTATATACCTGAACTTCTTTCATATAAATAGTACTAGAGAGTCAACTTTAAGATGCAAAAGGCATATGCAATTCATAGAGCAGAGGCTTAGGCATTCTGGTCTATGAGTTGATTTACCCAGAAATGCATTTATTCAGTCCTACTGGAAGCATGCATGATAATTTCATATTTAATTTTAGTTAGACTGTGTTTGGTGAATATTAGTGATGATTGTTAATTATTAATGGTTGAAGATTAATGTTATGCACAGTGGGTGCCATAATGCCCAAGCTGGCATATTATATATTTATTTGTCTAGGTCTACTTACTTTCCAGTTCATTTCCATTCTTTTTTTCATGTCTATTTCTTATACATATTCTACAGACAAGCATGGCCATCAATGATGAGGAGTGTGTGTGTGTGTGTATATGTATATATATATATATAAGTTGTAACTATTTATATTAAAATTCACAGAATCTATGATTTATATAAAATTAATAAATTTAAATTCAAAGGAATTAATATTATTTTAAGCTGCTTGATGAACTGCCAGGTTTTTTTCATGAGCTATAAATAATATACTAACATGGAAAGATACGATCGTTTGCTACCTTATTTATTATCTGGCTGACTTTTCTTTTCTTCTTCACATTTAATAATTTAATTTAATTTTTTAAAATGAATATCTGGCAGGCATCATATGCATATGCTCCATTCTCCAATTGCCTAGATGACACTTGACAGGGATATGGAAAATTCCGCTCTACATAATTCCATCATCATCATCAAACAGATTTATATATATATATATATATATAAAGCATATAAATTAATATATATTCACGTTGTTATTTTATATTTATTATTTCTTAGCTAAAAACGAAGAGTATATATGGATCAATACAGTAGATCGAGGAGAGATATAAAATAAATTTTTATCAACTATTTGTTTATATACAAAACAAGTTAAAAGGACTTAAAATTGAATTAATAATGTAGTAGAATCAAATCATCTCATTTACTATAGTTTTTACTTCTTTCCAACCTTAACAAATTCAAGGACTTAAAATTGTTTTATTTTTTTCCTATCAAAATATGCTTAATAGTATTATCTGTGCAAGGATTTGGAAAGTGAGCAAGTGAATGGTTGGCCTTTAAATTCAAAACAACTTAAAGGATGAGTTTGATGCAGAAACAACAAATACATATATATTCTTGGGCTGAGTTTATGACAACTTTTATTTGGTTCTTCTGACTTTGCATCTTGCTACTTCCTTTTGGTGAAAGGTATCTTGCAACAATCATGTTATATCACTCTCTCATTCATAAGAATTGGGCTTTGTCTACGTACTTTTGGTAAGTGCACCTACAGTTAACTCTAAACTTGGATTGGACCAAGATCTTTGCCTGAGCTGCGATTAAGTTATAAAATATAATACACAAATAGATATCCACGGGTTATACGATCTTTAAAAGTTCCCGATCCAGCCTAACAAATCTCATAGGATGGTGTCCCACTGACACTGAGTGGACTCAGTTTGGTTCATGCAGGAGGGTCCCCCTTGGTCAAGTTTGTCAAACTTGCAGGAGAAATCATTATTTGAGACTTGGTTTCTGTAGAATCCATCACACCTTAACCCAATAACTTCTCCTACATAATTTTAACACATCAAACACGATAAAAACAGGACAAGTGGAAATTTTGCGGTTTTGGTAAGGTGGCAAGTAGGAATTGGTGCATTTGAAAGGAGGGTTGTGACAACTTCACAACAGATTAAATTCAAACATTCGGTGCCTCTTTTCTTGTGCAGCTGAAGATTCTCTGGAAATTTAGTTCCCACAAAAAGACCCACTTTATATATTCTTTCTTTCTTTCTTTTCTTTGTTGCTTTACAGTTTTCATACTTTTAAAACTTTTTAGTTTCGCGTTCTCTTAATTAGAAAACCACGCTCACACTAGCACTACCAAAGACAGTAAAAGCAAGTTATGAGTTCCCGGAATTTTCTCCAAGTTGTTGCTAAGAACTTTGATGTTCTTGCTTTGTATGTACTTTCTTACCAATGCTTATGACATAATTGAATTTATCATAGAATGCAATTTACACTTGAAAGTTTAATGCATTGTGCTTGTTTTGTTTTACACTAAGTGAATTTCTCTGTTTTTGGTATGCAGGCCTCTAGTTACTCTTGTTTACCCTCTGTAAGTAGGTTTATTATCGTATTGTTTATGCTTGAGGATTTGAACAAATACATTAAGTGGGTGTGAATTTTTGGTTCGTGCATTTATATGGTTCGTGTTCTTTTGACAGATATGCTTCAATTAAGGCTATAGAGGCGAAGTCTGTTTCTGATGACCAACAATGGCTTACATATTGGGTTCTGTATTCTATGATCACACTCTTCGAACTTACTTTTGCCAAAATGCTTGAACTGTAAGCTATCTTGTTATACTTCTCAACTTTCTCTGATATTCAACAATGTGGGATTTCATATTTGCTTATCAATTCTACATTGACTACTCCAGTGGCTTTTTAATTTTGATTCAGTTTAACATGGCAATCTTGGAATTACTCTGAACATGGAATATAACTGTAGAACTTAATGATCTTCATTTTAAGGAAAACTGATTATTCAACATTATTGTTTGGATGAACTTAGTAATGGACTCATTGAATAGCTTATTTTTTGCAGTGGATTCTTAAGAAAGTTTAAATATCTCATTTTGAACTGCAATTTATTCTTATTCTTAGGATTGCAATATGGCCTTATATCAAGCTGTTTGTTACATGCTGGCTGGTACTACCACATTTCAATGGAGCAGCACACGTTTATCGGAACTTCATTAGACCTTTCTATATGAACCCACAAAGTGCAACTTCTAAAATCTGGTATGTCCCAAGGAAGAAGGACTTCTTCAGCAAACCAGATGATGTTCTAACAGCTGCTGAAAGATATATTCAAGAGCATGGTACAGAAGCATTTGAAAGGCTTATGACCAAGGTATGACTAAAATAATTTTTTTTTTTTTTTTTTTGTGCAGGACTTGGAAAAAAGAAAATACTAAATGTCTATAAAAACTTTGTTCTGCTTCACTGCTGATAAAGAGAAGCTTGCAATTTCTATTTACCAAGTTTCAGAAAGTACAAAAGGGTATTCTGTTAATTCAGGAGGACCATATTTGTTTGTTTAATTTGCAGGCTGAAAGAGAAGAAAGGGCGAGGAGGAGCAACAATTATATGATCTTTGATGATGATTATATATATTGAATTTCAGTGTCCACAAAAATGATGCCTAGTTTCATTGTTTTTGTTTCGTGTGTTGCATTGAAAACGCTAGTTTAGTACAATGAGAGTGGAATTTGGATTGTGTCCATGTTCAGGGACAAAACAAGACTTTGATTTTGCTTAACCATCTCTACCCTTTTCATCAATTAAATTTGGTTAATTAGTTTGGTCCTGCTTTTACCATAACAGTACTATTGCATGTAAACACACACCAAAAGCTTCATGCTTTTCGAAAGCAATTCCTTCATGTACCCCAAAAAAGGAAAACAAGCATATTCACAGATTCATTTTCATCATATTTAGAGCGAGATTCTCTGCGGTTTAGGCATCAATTTTAGTGGCAGTACTTTTTACCTGCGAAAATCAGAGATGAGATGTTGGAGGAAATATGCCCTTCTATTGATGTTATATAACTAAATTATTATGTAACTTTTTGAATTATATAACATAATCATTCATTAGTATAATTTATTATTAATCCTCAATAGTAGGTTATTATAGTTAATTATATAAAATATTATGGACTAGAAATGCATCAATTGGTCATCGAAAACTGATCACAGCCTTTGAATTTCACCGATTGGATAATTCATATCTTTATTAAGGTAATAAAATTGGTATCAAAGTGATCCTCATTGAACAATCTATCTATATGAATATTTTTCAACATAAATAAATGTGGAGTTTGGCCAAGATCCGATGTAGAAAGTGCCGTCACCTAAATTTTCTCTATCAGATCTCAACCAAAAGTCACACTTACTGCTAAAAGCAATAATAATGTTAGATAAGCGTTGAGAGATGGTCTTTTATACAAATATTGTCATTAGAACTCACCAAACAATTTTCTAAGCACGAGATCCTGACGACTGCCAATTGGATAATGTCGAAAACAAAGTACGAATATTTACATGTACAAAAAATAGGGTTCCTTGTAATACAAAAAAAATGATACACATAGAAATCGTCGACATGTAACCCAACCTAGAGCGTAGAGATGCGCTGTACTGATCGTGGGGAAAAATTTAAAAGGGTGAGCTAAAGGTGGATAATAATAGGTTTTATAGAGGAAAAAATACTTTACTTCATCAAACAAATATTTTAAGACCTTATTTACAAAAAACACAAAGGCATAATATCATGAGAATATATGATAATGCACAATGGATAAATCATCACCACAACACTCAAGAACATTTAGCATCCACCACCTCTGCAAGTGCCCCTAACATAGCCAGAGCCACTGAATGTCAATCACTTCGTGTGCGTTCTGCACACTTGCAATAGTTATGTGCTCACTTCATGTGCGCGTTGCACACTTGCCCACTTCTTGTACATGTTACACACTTGCATTTGGCTCACCTCGTGTGTCCTGTTCGCACACTTGCATTGGTTTTCTGGCCCACTCTTCAAGTCAGCCGAAACCAACTCCTCTCTATGCTATCAATCACACCTCAATTAATCATTTTCAGCAACCTTTAATTTCATATGAACACCATATAAAACAAGCAGCATAAAAATAAAATTTTTAAAACCCCAATCGACTGCAAAATCATCCACACAACACCACTTCCAGTCCACTAACCAACCACCAACACATTTCAATTTATCACAAGAAGACAAAGATTCAAAATAAACAAGTATCACACCCAAAAACCAACCCAACACTTGTCGAGCACACCGCCAACTAATATAAATATACCAGCATAGTTCCATATTCAAAATTAATCACGCATTTCAATTTAAAAGAAAAACTAATTACGTGCAAATTCCCATGTAATACATCTCTGCACAGGTCTTTACACATGCACAACCACCCCCATGTCATCCACATTCAAGTACGATCACACTCCACGAACAATTTATTCAGTTGACTTCCTACACATGCAATTACATCTTACAATGCAATTAAACAAACTTACCATTAATAAAACTTTCCAGCAACCGAAAAGCACATACAATATACCATTAACAACTTTAATTTAATCATTAATTTGTATACCTGCACAATTGCGGGAAAATAAGGAATGAAATTGAAAATCATTTTGATATGTATATATATATACCACTCACCCACAAAACCACCTTCTTTACTTGATCAAATTAAGGCTCGGGTTCCTTCTCTCCTTCACCTAGTTATTTCATTTTTTTTTTTTTTTGCAAAATATCAGCAAATTCTCAAGGAAAGAAAGAATAAGATATAAAAATAAGCTTGGGAAATGAATGTATGCATGAAATCCCAACTTGCCTCATCCTACCAAAGAATCAATTTTTCTTTTCTCTCCTCCAAAAACCTCTCGGCAATCCACGAGAGGAAATTTAACTGGTATGACCTCCCAAGTTTGCATTTAAGAAAATGGCTCTGAAAATATTTTGCATTTTTTTAAAGTTTGAAAAACTGATGTGGCACAATTAAGAATCACTAAACATGTAAAAAGGGTTAGACTGAAAAGATTTAAACATATATGGGTAATAGTATAATTAGCAAAAATTTGTTTAAATTTTAAAAATAAAAAACGACTTCCCCCAATCAAAATCAATTAAGCGGACTCAACCCCCCCACATTCAAATTGCTTAAGCGACCTTAAAAAACCCCGACAGAAACAACCACCCTTCACCGTGTTTTTCTTCCCCTTTTTTGCTACCCATTGTCGAAATCCTTTGCTATTTGTATTGAAGGCATTCCCTCTTACATACAAAGAAACAATGGCTGACCTAAACAAATATTTTGACAAAGACCCAACCTCTTTCCAAATCATGGATGCGAGTGGTTCAAAAATTGGAGAATCGGAGGTTGCGGTGGAGCAACTTCCGATGACTGAAGTTACTCCACCAGGAGAGGATACGACACTGGCAGAAGACTTCTCGCCAGTCGAACAAGGGAGGGCAAGAGTTGAAACTGAAAATGAAGAGGAGGATGCCAGCGTAACTTCAGGCGAAGAGGTGGAAGAAGATGAAGAAAAGGTAATAATCTATATATTTTATGAAATTATTGTTTGTTTGTGCCAATTTAGGGATATTTGGTTGGTGTTTGTTGTTAGGGTCATTGTTGCATTTTTTCAAGTAGTTGGAGGGCATTAGAGGAGTGGGTGTTTTGGGCTTCCAGAGGACTGGGTGTAACGCCCCGCTTGAGGTACGTTGTTATTGTTTCCTCTTTCGCCCTTAATCGAGTTGGTTTTTGTTATATTTGTTTGTTTGAGTGTTATGTTGATTGTTGCCCTGAAATTGGTTGAAAACAGAAGAAATTTCAGTCTGCCGTGCTTAGCCGGGGCGAAGAAGAATCTTGCGCGAACGAGAGGTTGCCACGGGGAAGGCTCTGGGAGACGGTTTCGCCAGCATGACAGTTTCTTCGCCGCGGCGACAACCCGATTAAATTGTTGTTTGAGTTTTAGATATTTTCTTCCTTAAGGGCAATTTGACCTTTCTACCCCTAATTAGCAGGAAAAGTGGGGAGTTAATTGTAAGGATTTTTCATGGAGAATGTGTTGATATGGGGGTGAGTTTGTAATGAATCAAAGGATATGGATGGAATTCCCAAAGAAGAATAAGGGCAAAATGGGAATGAATGTGTTAATATTTCATTAAAAGGAATTAGAATCAAAGAAACCCCTCATTTCTTCTTCTCAAACGTGACTCTTCATTTCTTCTCCTCTCAATTTCTCTTTTCTTTTGATCAAGGTTTTTCAAGGGATTTTTGAAGGGATTTGAGGTAGAAAAGCAACCTAAGGCTTCCTAAGGTAAGGATTTCTCCTTAAGTTGTGTGATTTGTGGATTTTAGTTCATTTTGGTTTTTGAGGGTTTTCATTCTTTTGGTTAAGAGTAGAGTGAATAGCCAAGAAACCAAGTGGAAAGAGGATTTGGTGAAGTCTCTCCATAGCAAGTAAGTAAAACCCAACCCAAGTTGAGATTTATGAAATTTCTTGATTAGGGTTTTGATAGAAATGATGTATGTATGTGATATGCATGTATTATAGCATGTATGAAGGATTAAGTAGAGATTTCTATGCTTTGTGAATGTTATTACCTTGCAAATTTGAGAAATGGGTTGTTGGTTTGGCAAGGTAGTTGAGATGGAATTTAAGGGGTATTATGGAACCCTTTTTGGAAGTGTTTTATTTGACAGGTTATTATGACTTTGTGAAGGGGTTTTTCCCCATTTTGGATGGTTAGGAAAAGTTTTAGATTCATGGCTATAATAGAGTTTTATAGTGCACATGAGTTGTTTGATGAAATGCCTAATAGAGGTTTGAGTATGAGAAATGAACCTTATTTCTTGCAACATTGCATGTTGGCATTTCACAAGTGCATTAGTAGAGATGAATCATCTATGTGCATTGTTATATGCATTGAAAAGTGACCTAAGAAAGTGTAAGGAAATGGTTTATGCAATTACCCTATGAGTAGAGAGCTTAGTGGGTAAAATTACTCTAAGGGTAGAGAGCATTGAAAGATGCTACAATAGAATGAGTTAGAAGAGTAGTATAGTTGGGATGATGCTTTGTGATCATCACCCGACCGTTATGGGAATCGGATTGATGCTTTGTGATCATCATCCGAATAGCCTTAGAGAGATGGGTCGACGCTTTGTGATCGTCACCCAATGAGTAATAGAAATAGGTAGATGCTTTGTGACCACTACCCGATTAGTTAAGAGATATGTAGGTTGATGCTTTGTGATCATCATCCAATGGCTAGTAGAAGCGGGTTGATGCTTTGTGATCATCACCCGATAGTGACTAGAGACGGGTAAATGCTTGGTGATCGTTACCCAGAATTCATGAGGAACGGGTAGGTGCTAGGTGATCTCCACCCGATAGTTAGAGAGAACCGAGTTGGTGCTTTGTGATCCTCACTCGGTAGTCACTAAGAACGGGTTGGTACGTGTGAATTCCACCCGATAACCATAGAGTGAGATGGTCTTGTGTGAACGCCATCCGGCCGTACCTCCCGGTAAGATGAGGCCATGATGTTATAGAAACAGAAATAGAAACGAATTAGAAAAGGAAAGAATTAAGAGTCACACACGGGGAGGGACGAGGCTAGAGAGTTTTACTTACGAGCATTATTTGTGCTCACCCCGTTATTTTCCTTTGTGGATGCGGAGTTCTAGGTGATGATGCGGTTGGAGGGCGTCGGCGCGCGAGGAGCAATAGCTACTGTTCCCCTATTTTGTCTTTTGAAATGCACTTTTGTAAACAATAACTTTTGTGTATAAAAGACATGTGAATTGTAATGAAAAGAAACTTTTTGGGCCCCAATTTTCCATTGTTAATTGCATGCATTGTACTAGTTTTCAGTAGGTGTTACATTTTTTGGTATCGAGCAAAGATTTTGGGATTGAAGCAGGTGTACTATTCTCATCGCCACGACGTCCTCTAACCGACTGTGTGAGTAATTCTTTCCTTACAGTAATTGTTTCTTGAGTTCATTAGTGTGATCATTTTGTAGATGAGGCGTAGTTATCGAAATCGCGGTAAAGGTGTGGTGAATGAAGGAGAACCTTCTAACCCACCAGAGTCTACGCCCCTCCCTTGGATGAAGCTAGAATCGGGGAATTATTCACAAGTTATGGCTGAAACTCGGGGAGAGTTGTACCTCCCGTCTGAGACACCGCCGATTACGCTGTAGAGCGGCAAGCCGGTACCTCCCCGTGCGAGCAGTGGAACCGATTACGGTCTTTCCGGCCCGCATCAACCCTCGAGTTTAAGGGTATCTAGATCCGGTGATAGCGAAGAGTGGCTTGGGTCGGTAGAGCGAGCCACGAGTTTATTTCCCATGTCGGACCGGGAGAAGATCCGGTATGCGAGTTTCTTGTTTTGGGGTGATGCCCGAATTTGGTGGGAATTGATGGAAGAAACTCACGACGCAACAGTAATGACGTGGGAAGAGTTTAGGCAAGAGTTTGAGGCTGAGTATAGATCAGAGGACCAAGTTCATGAGAAGGTCCAAGAATTTATCGTCTGACAAGGAACTAGCGCCCGTGAAAGAGTACTCGGTGAAGTTCAACGCTCTTTGCAAGGTTTGCAGGGAATAGTTAGCACTCGGCCTTGAGAAGGGATAAGTTTGTGCATGGATTGAAGCCGGAGATAGCCCGGGATATTATGACAAGCTCCAACCCTCCTCGGAATTACAGTGAGGCCTTGAGGCGGGCAATGAAGGCGGAGATTTTTGAGAACAAAATCTTCCCTGTAGGATCCTCGACAGGAGGACCGAAGGAGCTACCCTCTACTCCTCAGAGAGAGAAGCATGAGGGTGTAAGAGGCAAAGAAATGAAGAATCGAAGAAGAAGTTTCGGTATAGACGAATAGAAAGGAGTGGAAGAATAAGCGACCTCGAACGGAAGGGTTTCCTCCTTGCCCTAAGTGTGGGAAGAACCACCGGGAGAGTGTCGAAGGATCGAGAGTATGCTATAGGTGCCGAGCGGGGCACATGATGAGGGATTGCAAAGCTCCTCTTCCACCAAGCGCTCGAGTTCGGGAGTGCTGCGAATGCCGGAGTGTTTCTTGTGGCACGGGGTGAAGAGACCGAGGTCCATCGGCCGTTCTTGGTTAGTTATTATTTCATGCGATCCTTTATATGCTTTAATTGACTCGGGTGCTACCCATTCGTTTATATCTTATGGGATGCTTGAGAGATTAGGTTTGAAACCTACTAGCGACTCGGCCCATTAAGATAGAATTACCCGATGGGGTTAGTGTTGTGACTCAAGAGATTTTGTTAAGAGAGTCCTTAGTGATCCGGGGTAGAGAGTTAATCGGCCGACTTAATAGTCTTGATATGCCCGATTTTGATGTGATTACGGGCATGGACTTCCTAGGGAGTTATGGAGTAGAGATTGGTGTCGGAAAAAGAAGGCGAGGTTTAACCTCGATTGTGGAGATAAGTTTAGTTTTGGAGAAGGCCATCGTTGAGTATCTTTGATTAGTAATGTAAAGGCCGGGAAGATGTTGAGAAAGGGGTGTTCGGGGTATATTGCCCATGTAGTGCAGTGGTGATGTTCCACGTTAGAGATCTAGAGGGTGCCGGTAGTTCGAGACTTTCTAGATGTGTTTCCGGAAGAGTTACTGGGTTTGCCTCCAGAGAGAGGTAGAATTTAGTATCGAACTAGCACCGGGGTGACACCAATATCCAAAGCCCCTTATCGAATGGCCCCAGTGAGCTCAAGAACTAAAGAAGCAACTCCAAGAGTCATTAGATAAAGGCTTTATCCGACCAAGTCATTCCCCTTGGGAGCTCCAATCTTGTTTGTGAAAAAGAAGGATGGATCACTAAGGATGTGTATTGATTATAGGGAGTGAATAAAGTTACGTGAAGAATAAGTACCCGCTACCCCGGATAGATGATCTTTTTGATCAGTTGAAAGGAGCGGCAGTGTTCTCCAAAATTGATTTGAGGTCCGGGTATCATCAGGTGAGAGTGGTTGAACAAGATGTGGCTAAGGCGCCTTTCGTACAAGGTATGGGCATTATGAATTTGTAGTAATGCCGTTTGGTTTGACCAATGCCCCACAATTTTTATGGACTTGATGAGCGGGGTATTTCACGAGTACTTGGATCGGTTTATTGTTGTCTTCATCGCGACATTCGATTTACTCAAAGTCAAGAGAAGAGCATGAGAAACACTTGGGATTAGTATTGCAATGGTGAGAGAAAAGAAGTTGTGTGCTAAATTTTCCAAGTGTGAGTTTTGGCTGAACCAAGTGATATTCCTGGGTCATACCGTGTCGAAGGAGGGGATTTCGGTAGATCCGAGTAAAGTGCAGGCAATCCTGGAATGGCAAAAGCCGAGAACAGTGAAAGAAATCAGGAGTTTCTTAGGCTTAGCAGGCTCACCGGCGATTTGTAGCAGGATTCGCCCAGCTTGGCACTTGGCTGACTGCTCTTACCAAGCAGAAAACTCCTTTTGTCAGTCGACAACATGTGAAGAAAGCTTTCAAGAGTTGAAGAAGAGGCTAACATCGGCTCTGTGCTAGTGTTACCACGGGGAGGGTGTAGATTATGACATTTATACAGACGCCTCCTTGCAGGGACTTGGTGCTGTGTTGATGCAGTTAGGTAGGGTTATAGCTTATGCTTCTCGTCAATTGAAAGAGTACGAGACCAGATACCCTACGCATGACCTAGAGTTAGCAGTTGTGGTCTTTGCTTTAAAGATTTGGAGGCATTACCTTTATGGTGTGAAGAGTAATATCTACACCGATCATAAGAGTTTGAAGTACTTCTTCACTCAAAAGGAGTTGAATATGAGGCAGAGAAGGTGGTTAGAGCTAGTCAAGGATTATGATTGTGAGATCAAGTACCAACCAGGGAAAGCCAATGTAGTAGCAGATGCCTTGAGTAGAAAAGCTCATGTTTTTCGGCACGCGAGAAAGAGTTAATAGAAGAATTGTCTAAGGAGCAGTTGAGGTAGTTCGGGAAGAATTGCCAGCCTAGTGGTACAGTCCTCTTTACTAGAGGAAATTAGAGAAAAGCAAATGGCTGATGAGTGGTGTCAGAAAATAGTTCAACAAGTGCATGAGGGCAAGACATCAGAGTTCTTTGTGAGAGATGGTGCCTCTATTTGAAATCGGTTGTGCATTCCTCCATATGAGGAGTTGAAACAGAAAATCCTCTTAGAGGCTCATGACACACCGTACACCGCTCATCCGGGAGCAACCAAGATGTATCAGGATATCAAGAAAGGCTATTGGTGGTCAGGTATGAAGAAAGACGTTGTCGAGTTTGTGGCTAAATGCCTAACCTGTCAACGGGTGAAGGCAGAACATCAACGGCCGTCAGGGTTGCTTCAACCATTGAGTATTCCAGAGTGGAAATGGGAGAGTATTTCGATGGATTTTATCACGGGTCTCCCCAGAGTACAGAGAGGGTATAATGCTATATGGGTGATTGTGGATAGGTTAACCAAGTCAGCCCATTTTCTCCCAGTAAAGGAAAGTACCACTACAGATCGGGGTTGGCTCGGTTTACCTCAAGGAGATAGTCGGATTGCATGGTGTGCCCAAGACTATAGTATCGATAGAGATTCCAGTTTGTTTCACCAATTACGGACAAGTTTCTGAGAGGAGTTTGGGTACCCGTTTGGCATTGATCTTGCCTATCATCCTCGACGAGATGGCCAAAGAGAGAAGCGAATCGGGTGCTCGAGGATATGTTGAGCTTTGTTGCATGGATTACAGTATCTGGCATGAGATGTTACCACTAGTGGAATTTGCCTATAACAACAGTTATCAGTCTACAATTAGAATGGCGCCTTACGAGGCTTTGTATGGTAGACGATGTAGGTCTCCGCTTCATTGGGATGAAGTAGGAGAGAGAGATGAGTTGAGTACCGCTCTTGGGCCAGAGATGACTCAGAAGCTAGTAGAAGATGTGAAGGTAGTCCGAAATAGAATGAAACAAGCCCAAGATCGACAAAGAGTTATGCCGACTTGAAGAGGAAAGAGGTAGAATTCCAAGTGGGCGACAAAGTATTTCTGAAAGTTTCCCCTTACAAGCGAGTAATGCGCTTTGGAGGCCAAGGGAAGCTAGCACCGAGGTATGTAGGTCCTTTTGAGGTCTTGCAACGAGTGGGGAAGGTGGCCTATAGATTGGCACTACCACCTAGTATGGACAGGGTGCACGATGTCTTCCATGTCTCGATGCTACGGAAATATGTAAGTGATCCCCTCCATGTCCCCGAGGCGTAGAAGGCGTTGAAGTAACAGAGAATCTAGTATATGAAGAACGTCCAGTTCAGATTTTGGATCGAAGGGTTAAAGAACTTCGGAACAAGAGTGTTCCGCTAGTGAAGGTCCTTTGGAGGAACCACAAAGTGGAAGAAGCCACTTGGGAAGTAGAACGGGACATGCAGAATCGTTTCCCAGAGTTATTTGTTTGAATTTCGGGGACGAAATTCTTTTAAGGGGAAGAATTGTAACGCCCCGCTTGAGGTACGTTGTTATTGTTTCCTCTTTCGCCCTTAATCGAGTTGGTTTTTGTTATATTTGTTTGTTTGAGTGTTATGTTGATTGTTGCCCTGAAATTGGTTGAAAACAGAAGAAATTTCAGTCTGCCGTGCTTCGGGCGGGCGAAGAATCTTCGCGCGGAAGAGAGGTTGAAGCCACGGGGGAAGCTGCTGGACAGTTTCGCCGCGGCGACAGAAGTTTCTTCGCCGCGGCGACAACCCGATTAAATTGTTGTTTGAGTTTTAGATATTTTCTTCCTTAAGGGCAATTTGACCTTTCTACCCCTAATTAGCAGGAAAAGTGGGGAGTTAATTGTAAGGATTTTTCATGGAGAATGTGTTGATATGGGGGTGAGTTTGTAATGAATCAAAGGATATGGATGGAATTCCCAAAGAAGAATAAGGGCAAAATGGGAATGAATGTGTTAATATTTCATTAAAAGGAATTAGAATCAAAGAAACCCCTCATTTCTTCTTCTCAAACGTGACTCTTCATTTCTTCTCCTCTCAATTTCTCTTTTCTTTTGATCAAGGTTTTTCAAGGGATTTTTGAAGGGATTTGAGGTAGAAAAGCAACCTAAGGCTTCCTAAGGTAAGGATTTCTCCTTAAGTTGTGTGATTTGTGGATTTTAGTTCATTTTGGTTTTTGAGGGTTTTCATTCTTTTGGTTAAGAGTAGAGTGAATAGCCAAGAAACCAAGTGGAAAGAGGATTTGGTGAAGTCTCTCCATAGCAAGTAAGTAAAACCCAACCCAAGTTGAGATTTATGAAATTTCTTGATTAGGGTTTTGATAGAAATGATGTATGTATGTGATATGCATGTATTATAGCATGTATGAAGGATTAAGTAGAGATTTCTATGCTTTGTGAATGTTATTACCTTGCAAATTTGAGAAATGGGTTGTTGGTTTGGCAAGGTAGTTGAGATGGAATTTAAAGGGTATTATGGAACCCTTTTTGGAAGTGTTTTATTTGACAGGTTATTATGACTTTGTGAAGGGGTTTTTCCCCATTTTGGATGGTTAGGAAAAGTTTTAGATTCATGGCTATAATAGAGTTTTATAGTGCACATGAGTTGTTTGATGAAATGCCTAATAGAGGTTTGAGTATGAGAAATGAACCTTATTTCTTGCAACATTGCATGTTGGCATTTCACAAGTGCATTAGTAGAGATGAATCATCCATGTGCATTGTTATATGCATTGAAAAGTGACCTAAGAAAGTGTAAGGAAATGGTTTATGCAATTACCCTATGAGTAGAGAGCTTAGTGGGTAAAATTACTCTAAGGGTAGAGAGCATTGAAAGATGCTACAATAGAATGAGTTAGAAGAGTAGTATAGTTGGGATGATGCTTTGTGATCATCACCCGAGGCCGTTATGGGAATCGGATTGATGCTTTGTGATCATCATCCGAATAGCCTTAGAGAGATGGGTCGGACGCTTTGTGATCGTCACCCAATGAGTAATAGAAATGGGTAGATGCTTTGTGACCACTACCCGATTAGTTAAGAGATATGTAGGTTGATGCTTTGTGATCATCATCCAATGGCTAGTAGAAGCGGGTGATGCTTTGTGATCATCACCCGATAGTGACTAGAGACGGGTAAATGCTTGGTGATCGTTACCCAGAATTCATGAGGAACGGGTAGGTGCTAGGTGATCTCCACCCGATAGTTAGAGAGAACCGAGTTGGTGCTTTGTGATCCTCACTCGGTAGTCACTAAGAACGGGTTGGTACTGTGTGAATTCCACCCGATAGCCATAGAGTGAGATGGTCTTTGTGTGAACGCCATCCGGCCGTACCTCCCGGTAAGATGAGGCCATGATGTTATAGAAACGAATTAGAAAAGGAAAGAATTAAGAGTCACACACGGGGACAGACAGACTAGAGTTTTACTTAGCATTATTTGTGCTCACCCCGTTATTTTCCTTTGTGGATGCAGGTTCTAGGTGATGATGCGGTTGGAGGGCGTCGGCGCGAGGAGCAATAGCTACTTGTTCCCCTATTTTGTCTTTTGAAATGCACTTTTGTAAACAGTTAACTTTTGTGTATAAAAGACATGTGAATTGTAATGAAAAGAAACTTTTTGGGCCCCAATTTTCCATTGTTAATTGCATGCATTGTACTAGTTTTCAGTAGGTGTTACACTGGGGAAGCCAAGAGAGGCCATAGGGAGGTTGTTTGTGGTAGTTTGGATGACTTTTGTTGACAAAGAAAGTGGAATAGGGGCCGCCCTCACATATTCACAGGTCAGCCCACACGCAGTTAGCCCCATAATATGCAGTAACTTCCGAGCCCCCACGCAGCACTCTTCTCACACACCAGAGCACCGAACCTACCACAGTAGCCTCCCTTGTCTTCACCGAACCTCTGGAAGCCAAAAACAACCACTCCTCCAATGCACTCCAACATGTTACTTATTTTGGTTTTTTGTTGTGTTGATATGTAGTGTATATCGATTGTGTAGTGTTCCAGGAGCATAAATTATAAGGTTTATGGGCTTGAGGTTGTAAATGATGCTGAGCCATACTTCCCAGCACGGGTTACCGTTAGGTCTAGTTAGCAAGTGTTTAGGAAAATTAAGGACATTCTAGGTGGGCATCGGAGAGGGATGGACCGATTCAGAAGCTCATGTTTCAGTCATTTTTTGGGTTAGGAGATAATTGGAGTAAGGCCTTTTGGGGGTAGGGTGCACATTATCTTTTGGTGCACTCTGTTAAAGGCAAAAGGAAGAACGAAATGTGGTTTGTGGTTGATGGAAAGCCAATTCGATTTGGGATGATGGAATTCTACTTAATGACGGGCCCAAATTGTGGGTCATTTCCAGAATTAGAAGTTGAAGAAAGGGTAAAGAATAGCAAGGCTGCTGAAACGTTTGTTAGAAAGGTTCTTGCAGGGCAGCAGTCAGTTTTGGGTCATGATTTAAAGGAGAGGCTAGAAGCGGAAGGAAATCAGTATAGCTCTTTAGAGAAGTTCTGAATGTGCTTGGTATGGTTTGTGCATTCAATCATAATGACTTGTGACTCAACAAAATCTGTAAACTTGGTTTAGGTGCGATATGCAAGTAACAATGACTTCTTTTATTCTTATCCATGGGTAAGGTTATCATTTCAGTTAATGTTGCGTTGTAACTACAACATGCAATGTATAGCAAGTGCACTAGTCGCAAAAAGTAATAAAGTGATAAGTAGAGTATCATTCACACGAGGATAGTGTTACTAAGTACCGATTTCTCTAGTTTAAGTCCTAATTAAAGCAACAATAAATTGGATTGATAGAAAATTAACAACTAAATATAAATGAATGATAATGAAATTAAAGCAAAACCCAACAACTTAACTAATTAACCAATGCTAAAAAAAATGCTAGGGTGTTGATTTCACCTAGATACGTTAACCCAAATCATAGAATCTATTACCCAAGTTCTAATTCTTTGATTGAAAATCGAATTCCCTAAGTTGTAAAACATACCTTCTCAGGCTATATTTCCCTACTTATCCCTATTAAGCTTCCGCACCTAACAAAATGAAGATTAATAGTTCAAAGTCTTTTAAGCTTTATGGAATACTATCTAGATTTCATAGATCGCTAAACCTATCTCTAGCGTTTGCTTAATCTACGATATTTATCCCAAGAGGCACAATCACAAATCACTTCTCAGTCTCATTGTAAACAACAGACATTTGAATGGTGATCAAGCATTCAAAAGTCATTAAGCAAAAGAGAAAAATACTCAATCATGAAATTAAAACTCAAAGTAAATCAGTTCATATAAATTTGAATCATTGTATCAAGGTTACATCAAACCCTAGCTAAACAACCCAGTTCATACTCAAAAATGAAATAAAATAACAAAAACAAACTGAATCAAGATTCATCATTGAAAAACAAGCAAAAGATGGAGAAATCTTCTCTAATTTGAAGCCCAAATCTTCTCTAATTTGAAGCCCAAATCTTCAATAATCTTTTCCTTCTAAGGGCTGCCTTCCAGATGACGAACCAAGACCCTTTTTCTTTCATTTTCATGCTAATTTATACCTATTTCACTTAAGGACCAAGCCCTAGCAAGCCAAAATGTGTCATTTTATTTTTCACATTTGACGCAGTTTCGCCGCGGCGAAGGTTTTTCCTTGCCGTGGCGAGAATCTTTTGGGCCAAATTTGAGCGTGAACGATTCTGAATCTGGAAAAGTGTTAAACATATGAATTGTAGCCCTTTAAGTTATATTGCTACTCGTTTAGGAATCAGAATAATTCGAGGTCTACAGCTCAAGTTATGGCAGAAATACTGAAGCACGTCCAAAGACGTTTTTCTTTAATTTCCAATGTACTGTTCACGACTTCAAGCCAAGTTTTCATCCTTGTCCAGTCAGAATTAGGAAAAACCCAAAACATGAAAGTTGTATTTTTGCTTCTTAGCTTTCCAAAGCTTCTAAAATCAGGTATTCTGAGTTTCCAAGCTCAAGTTACGCAATTTACGCTCAAAACTGTCATTTATGCTCAAAATCATCGTTTAGGCCTACAAAGACAAATTAATAGAATTAGATTGCAATTATGGCCCAAATTGTATGAGAAGTATTCTAAATCCTATCGAAATTAAATGCAAAATCATAGGGAAAAATAGGATTATCAAATACCCCCAAACTTAAGATTTGCTCGAGGAAGGAATAAAAATCAAAGCAAAAAGAAATATAGATACCTAGATTGAATCACAATGCAAGTCTCAAAAATTGTTGGTACATTATTACAAAAAAAATGCTTAACACTCCAAGAAGTCATAAATTGAATTGACCATCTTTCTCTATCGGTCCCCTGAGTAGGTAATCCCCACTTCAGTCCACCTTCCAACTTCCCAGATTATTTTATGCAGAAATATAAAGTTTATCAAATGGTGGTAGACTCCACAAGCCTAAGTATCGAACTACTCTCCACTAATATGGACTAGACATCACTAAGGATCAAAAGGTCTTTGCAAGCTTGTAATGTTAGACTTGGGTAGTGGGCTCCAAGGAAAATGATAGGATAAACAAAATAAGAGAACTCGGGGCTCCAAGGAAAATGATATTATTCTATAAGCTAATTCTAATACTAATTTCTTCCTCATATTGTAGTGCTGATTGCGGGGTATATGCGTTGTCATTTCTTGAGTTCGACATGACTAACACCCCAATGGACACCTTGAATGATGATACACTGAGCAACTTTCGGGAGCACTTGGTTGTTGAGTGCTTTCACTGTCATACAGATCCCTTAGTTACTATGGAAGGTATGCTTGTGATCACTAATCTGTATGAATTCTTTTATTTTGTGTTTGTTGGTGATGTTGTAGGCATGGATCATTGAGTCATTGACCAAGTGTAATGTTGTTTTCAATATTAATACAAATTCTGCTGATGGTTGTTAGGATTGTGAAGCACACCATGAAAATTATCAATCTTTTGACTAAGCAAAACCCAATTTAAGTCATTATTGATGCTGTGATCAACAGGTATGGAAGTCGGACTTAAAGTTTTATAGTTTATGTAAATTGCATTTCTTATATGGATAATTGGGTTTTCTTGAATTGGATAAGCTGGTGTTGTTAGGCGTTAGGCTATTGATAATTGGGTTATAGTGCATTAAACTAATGTTATGTATGCTTTGTTGCCAAGGCCAAGGTTGGATAATGTTGAAAAGGGTGCTGTAGAAGAAGACAAAGAGGCTACTGTTGTTGCTACTGTTGCTATTGAAGGGGTGTTGGATAGTTTTGGAGGATGGGGAAGTGGCTGAAGACAATGATGAAGAGGGGGGATGGAGGCTGCCAAGGCTACTATTATTTTGGGTTCCTTTAGGACATTTATTTCTTGTTTATAATGTTGTATTTTCATGTAAAAGACACATTTCAGATTTATAAATGAGCAATTTAGAATTTCTTTCCTTTTTTTGACTTTGATTTTATTTAGTAATCTTGTTGAATGGAATTAATATGTGTTGATGCAAATAGTTTGTCAAATTGAGGAGAAAAGATGGAATTAATATGTGTTAGCCATGGTCGCTTAAGCGATGTCTGGTATCGCTTAAGCGATCAAGGGTTTCCTATACAGGGTGCACTTGGGGATGATCTTGATACTTCTTTGGAATTGATTGCTTAAGCGATGTATGGTATTGCTTAAGCAACAAAGGCTAAATATATTGGATCGTTTAAGCGAGACCTGACATCGCTTAAGCGATCGTGCACTTGGGGATGATCTTGATGTTGCCTTGGAATTGATTGCTTAAGCGACGTATGGTATCGCTTAAGCAATGAAGGCTAAATATATTAGATTGCTTAAGCGAGACCTAACATCGCTTAAGCGATTGTGCACTTGGGGATGATCTTGATACTGCCTTGAACTTGATCACTTAAGTGATATATGGTACCGCTTAAGCGACGAAGGCTAAATATATTGGATCACTTAAGCGATCGTGCACTTGGGATGATCTTGATATTGCCTTGGAATTGATCGCATAAGCGATGTATGGTATTGCTTAAGCGATGAAGGCTAAATATACTGGATCACGTAACCGAGACCTGACATTGCTTAAGCGATCGTGCACTTGGGGAGGATCTTGATATTGCCTTGGACTTGATCGCTTAAGCGATGTATGGTATTGCTTAAGCGACGAAGGCTAAATATACTGGATTGCTTAGGTGAGACCTGACATTGCTTAAGTGATCGTGCACTTGGGGATGATTTTGGTACTGCCTTGGACTTGATTGCTTAAACGATGTATGGTATCGCTTAAGTGACGAAGACTTATGTATACTGAATCACTTAAGCGAGCCATGATATTGTTTAAGCGATTGTGCACTTGAGGATGATTTTGACAATAATAAGCCTTCGTCGCTTAAACGACGAAGGCTTATATATACTGCATCGCTTAAGCAATCCCTTTTTTTTTTTTTTTTGGATTATTTGACAACCCCATATTAAGTAACATTAATGTTAACTTGGACGTTCACAACATCACAAGATTTGAGAGAAAAGAAGCAAATTAGCCTTGATCGCTTAAGCGACATCGTTAGTAACACATATTAAGGTCAATTAAGAAGGATTATTTGACAACCTAATTCCATCGACACATATTAAGGCCATGTAAGAAGATTATCAACGTTAATTTAAACCTCAGGCATTCACAACATCAAACAGCTATGATATGTGACGTACAACCATATGATACATGGAGGAATGTCATAGCACACTAGTATGACACGTTAGTAGAAACGTACCTCATTTCACAAATATGGATGGTTATGATTGAATATAGAGCTGACCCACAATACGGAATATAATTTCTCACTCAAACGTTCACAATATCAAAAGATTGAGGAGAAAAGAAACAAATTGGCCCTGGTGGCTTAAGCGACGTAGGCTATCGCTAAAGCGATCACAACTTTTCTAAACTGGATCGCTTAAGTGAGATTTGACATCGCTTAAGCGATTGTGTATTTGAGAATGATTATTCAAAGAACAAAAGGAAATTAGCCTTTATCACTTAAGCGATGTAATCTCTCGCTGAAGAGATCCTATAACAAAGGCCAAATTTATTTGTACTTAGCATTTCCTTCTAAAATTCATGATCGCTTAAGCGATGTAAGATCTCGCTTAAGAGATCCTGTACAGATAAGCCGTGATCGCTTAAGCGATACAGGCGATCGCATCGCGCTCTGCTTAAGACTGACAAAGGCCAAATTTATTTGTACTTAGCATTTCCTTCTAAAATTTATGATCGCTTAAGCGATGTAAGATCACGTTTAAGTGATCCTATACAAATAAGCCATGATCACTTAAGCGATGGACAACGTCACTTAAGCGACAAAGGCCAAATTTATTTATACTTGGCATTTCCTTCTAAAATTCATGATCACTTAAGCGATGTAAGCTCTTGCTTAAGCGATCCTGTACAAATAAGTCGTGATCGCATAAGCGATAGACGACATCACTTAAGCGACAAAGGCCAAATTTATTTGTACTTGGCATTTCTTTCTAAAATTCATGATTGCTTAAGTGATGTAAGCTCTTGCTTAAGCTATTCTGTACAGATAAACCGTGATCACGTAAGCGATAGACGACATTGCTTAAGCGACAAAGGCCAAATTTATTTGTACTTAACATTTCCCTCTAAAATTCATGATTGCTTAAGCAATGTAAGCTCTCGCTTAAGTGATCCTGTACTGATAAGCCGTCATCGCTTAAGCGATAGATGGCATCACTTAAGTGACCAAGGCCAAATTTATTTGTATTTAACATTTCCTTTTAAAATTTAGTAGCACAATAACATGTCAATATTGAATTAATTTAGTAGCACAATAACATCTCAATATTTATTTATATATTATTTTCTTGCCAAGAACTGATGTGAAAAAAAATCATATTTATACATTTTCTTGTAGCACAATAAGAGCATCAATTAAGTAACTACAATCATGCTTAATATCATCTATTCAAAACTGCAAACAAAAAGATATCCAGTTGTCAACATAAAAAATTGAAAACATAAGTCTTCAACGGTTGGCCTTGGCAACTCTTTCAATTTCATCCTTCTTCTTGATGGCATAGCTGGAAATACAATGACATAAAATCAATTTAATGCACCACAAAAGATTGACATATAGTCAAGAGAAACTAGTGAACAAGTAAACAGAACAACATCTAGGTGTCTATTACCTGTTAAACGGAGCAGCATTAATAAGTTCATTAGATCCTTTAAGCGATCTAGTGTTCACCAGATCTGATATGAGCAGCAGATCGCTTAAGCGATCTTCTATCGCTTAAGCAATCTAATGTTCAAATTTGCAGATAATAATAGATTGCTTAAAGCGATTTGTTGTTATCTACAATCTGAACATGCTATCGCTTAAACGATTTTATGTTATCTGTAGATCTGAACAGCAGATCCCTTAGGCGATCTGATAATAGCAGGTTGCTTGCTTGCTTGCTTCTGATCGATTCAAAGCTAATTTTCTTAATCTGCATGCGATCGATTCTTCCAACTGCTTTTCTTGTGGCCCGATTGTTTGCAAATTGAGCACTTATTCATCCTCTGAGGAACCTCACAGGCTAATGGAGTACGCTTAACTATTTTTCTCCCTTTTTCTATCTTCTTGAATGAGGGATGAATGATAATGTCAAGCAACTCTGGTGGCACCATCTACTACTCTTCTAGAGGAACTGGATATATCGTTTCTAAACAAGCTAACATGTAGTGGTTTGCCATATAGAGAGGAGAGCAAAGTTTCATGTAAATTCTTGAACCAAAATTCGGCTTGTGTTGGTGTTTCAGTGCTACTAGTACATGAGGACAAGGTAAACGTTGAATGTCAAACACTTTACAGCTGCAAGTTTTACTAAGAAGGTTAACTACGACATCTGGACCATAGCCGCGCATGGTAAACTCTTGAGCATTGAGAGGATAGGAAAGCAGTGCATTTGATAGTTCCATATGTTCTCGCAATAATTTTTTAGCCAACGAAACTAGGGTTGTGGTAAAATTATCTGACTCCGTACGACGCTCATGGAACCACCATGACAATGTCCTCTGGATTGCATCAAAAAGGGCAACAATTGGAAACTCCCTTTCTATTAACAACTTCAAATTTATGGACTCGGCTATGTTTGTGGTCATGACATCGAACCTTCTTCTAGGAAAGTAAGCTCAACTCCTTTGCTCGAAACCAATATCATGCTTAAGATACTTAACAATTTTATTATCCTTGATTCGGATTTGCCAGAAGTGCTCTTCAAACTCATCAATTCAATAAACTTTTGCTGCCATGTAGTATGTCTGAAGGAGGCCAGCACACTTAAACTTTTGTTTTATGTTCTTGCCAAGGTGCCTTATACAAAATCCGTGATGTGCTAGAGGGTAAATAGTGGCAATCCTCTTCTTTATAGAGTTGTGCCTATAGAATATTATGCATAACTTGTCATTGTTAGGTACCATCGTAAGTAATTGTTGAAAAAACCAAGTCCACGACTTGTCATTCTCAGAGTCAACCACACACCACGCAACGGGATATGTGTGATTCTCACAGTCCTGTGCAGTGGCCACCAACAATGTACATTTATATTTTCCCGTAAAAAAGCAACCATCAATAGCCAACACCTTTCTCATGTTTACAAAACCCATTATAGCAGCACCGTAAGCAACAAAAAAATAATTAAACCTCATATTCTTGTCCCACTTCAAAGCCGTCTTGCTACCTTGGTTTGTCAACTCAAGCATATAACAATACGCTTCTAATACTGTGTACACGTGCTCTGGCGTGCTCCTCACAAAATCTTGTGCATGTTGTCTCCCTTTTCAGCATTCCTAGTAACTGACATTTCATCCCAACTCTGTGCGTACAAATCTCTGAATGTCCTTAGGTTGTGGACCTTTCCTTTCAACAAACTGACTTTTGAAAAATTGTCCAATAACATCAGCGGAGGCTTGTCAATGCTCGACTGAAATATGTCCTAACCCACATGTGTGCTCACGAGTATATGTGCTAACAATAAATTTTTTGGACTCTGCCAACCTTCTACAATAAACCCACCACTTGCACTTTCGGTCACGTCATGCAACCGTCACTATCAATGAATTAGATTTTTTTGGTGATGAACTCAAAATTACCTCTCACTGCAACAAGTTTTAGCTTCTCACCACTTCCTTCTTATTGTCAAATAAATACCCTATGCACAAGTCTGATCCATCAGTAAAAACATGAGGTGATTTACTACTACCCACATTGCCACCTCTAAACCTACATAAAGGACCATAATGTTCTCTTCCTCACAAACTACGGCTTCTACATAATCTGTATTTATAGGAATCTCTACATCTATGGGAACATGTACCCTCCTCATCCACATTTTCATTCTGCCCCACCTGAACAACCTCTTCTATGGTATCCTTCTCACCACCCAAATCATCGCCTACTCTTGATTTTTCAACAAAGAAATAAATGCCCTCGTAGTTAAAATTAAAACCAACATTCTCCCCACCCACTTCCTCGATATCCCATTCCTTTGAACCAACTTCCAATGGTTTATCCACAAAAGAAACCTTTAAAATCGGCCTCGAACCATTATTGCCCATATCAAGCTTATATAACTTCACACTTCATCCGACTTTAATATAGTAGGGAGTACCTTATAATATTACTTAAAACATACTTCACAACTATATCACTACGTGAACAACTCAAATCACCTCTTCTAGTTATTTCATCAATCAACTCATCAAAACTAACCTATGTGCTCATAACAATTGATATAAGTTCTTTACTCTTCCTAGTCTACTTCCAACAACTTTCTTCTTCCACCCACTCACCAAAATATTCAACACCCAAAACAACTTGTCCCATGTCTAATAATAGCCAAGTACCTATAATGCAAGAAAAATAATTATTAACCTATATATTAAGGGTTGACTGATTTTAAAAAGCATATGCAGAGTTGCTTAAGTGATATGGTGTATCGCTTTAGTGATCTGGTATATCGCTTACTGGATCACTTAAGCGATCCAGTATATCGCTTAATCGATCTGCTGCCATATACCAGACTAATAGAAGATGGCTTAAGTGATCCATCAGATTCATAACACATTTTCAGTCATCTCCACCTATAATCGGTGCTACCACCCCCAACTACCCACAATGCAAGGAAATAATCAACAAATTTCACTCCTTTCAACTTGCATTACATCAAACACAACCCAACAACCTAAACCACTAAATCAAAATCATAACGCAAGCCTAATCTATCATTAAATCTTTGTAAATCAAAATATAAAATGCAAAGAGGAGATACACATACTTGGACGAAATGTTAGGAGGAGGAGGAGGCCGATCTTTGGCGAAGAAGATGTTAATGGCGGAGGAAGAAGAATATGTAGATGAAGAAGAAGATCTTTGATTTTGCTAAGAAGAAACAGCAACCAGGGGAGGGCATTTCCGACGCGTTAATGGTAGGAGGAGGAGGTAAATGAATTTGTTATGGGTTTGGGTTTGTTTGCGACAATTTCAGACTTTTCAGGCATAGTATAATTTTTAAAAGATTACACAATGCTTCATTAATCCTAATTAAGCACTAATCATGTTTAATTACTCTTAATCAATAATAAGGCTATTTAGTTAAGAGTTTGAAACTTCATAGCCTTTTAATTAAATTTAAACTTAATATAGCCTTTTAATCGAAAGCCCCCTCTCAACTCTCCAACTTGATTTTTCTTCTTTCTCTTTTACTAAAAATTTTTTATTCATAAACTTTGCTAAAACCATGGGCTACAACTTTACATTTTTCACCTTTAGTCCACCTTAATGTGGCAAATATTGTATGTACCGTCAAGATTTTAGTTATCACAATTCGCGCCCCAAAATCATGTAACACAACTTTGCTAAACTATGAATCACACCCTGACAAAATATCGTGCACCTACTTGACCAATTATCACCACCACCCCTCATCTTATGGAAAATTCAACACGCCCCCTCAAAATTGGCACTCCCAAAACACATTCGAACACTTCTACCTTAACACCCTTAATATAAATGATTGAATAACGGGGTATTTCATATACAACTTTAATGGTAATAATTTTAAAAGTATTTAAATATTAATTATAAGATTGATTTAACGTTAATTTTATTAAAATATGAATCTATTATGATATTGAGGTATTTTTTGTAATTTCCTTCATGTTTTTTACAGATAATTTCATATTTTAGATTTAAGTATCAAATTCAACTTCTTCTATACAGTGAATTTATCTCAAAGTAAGTGGTAATTTAAAAAAAAAAAAAAAAAAAATCAAAACTCTAAATCTTAAAATCTATAAAGATGAAATATTAAGTGGTAAAAATAAACACACCCTTAGTCTTCTTAGAAACTTAATTTTCTAGACTCGATTAAAAATGTGGAAGAGAGTTATTGATAAATGATGGTTATTGTTGATGAGTATAGTTTCTTTGTTGTGTTGATTAGTCATTTTGAAGAATTGAAGTCAAATAAGGAAGGGTTTCTTTTACTTGTAAAAAAGATTTAATGAGTAAAGATTGTTCAATTCATTTAGGATATCAAATTGAAATCCTTTTTCTCAAATCATTGGTAAGAACTAAGTCAAATTTCATTCAAATTAATCACATAGATTGTAAGTTTTTACAAAATCCAAATGAAATTATAAAGAAGGAAATTAATCACATAGGTTACAGTAAGAATTAGGAAGTTTGGATGGTCAATTTGGAGAGAGTTTCAAGAGTTATTTTACCCTAATTTCTTTTTTACTATAACCATTAACTTCATCAAACCCTAATTTGGAGAAGTCTTGAATGAAACCCTAAATTTTATCTCTTTCCTTTCCTTTTATTCTTTTTGTCCTTTTATTTTTTATCTTTCATTGCTTTTTATCTTTCTTCTTCTCTCTAGCCCTTCTTCTTTCTCTTTTCTTCTCTTCCTTCTTGCAGATAAGACTTCACGATGGCTAGATCAATAGCAGGAAGGCCATCCATGGCTTGATCTAGCCATAACATCAGCCCAAGCAATGGGAATCAGCCTGTTTCAATTTTATTTATTTATTTTTCTTTTTTTGCTTCTTTGGTTAGTTGTGGTCTCAAATGCAAGATTTATGGTGTTTGATGTTTTGCTTGAAGTTTTTTCATGGCCAATTTTTTGAAGCTTTGTTGAGTTTTGATTTTGTTGATGTAGATTGAAGATTTAATTGAATGGGGGTTAATACGTAGATGATGATTTCATGTAATTTGGGTGGATGATGAGTTTTGTGATGAAATTTGTGGATGTGTTTTGTCTGTAACATGAAAAGAATTTGATGAACTTTTGTAGGGGTGATTAAGAAAAATCTACAAAATTTATTGGTTCTATATGAAAATTTTATAAATTATGTTTGATGAATATAAAATTAATTAGGTTTGGAGTTATTATGAGATTTTGATTTAAGGCTAAAATTTTCATAATCATATTTAATGAGTTTTCATTAACTGATTTTAATAGATTAGGGGCTCGGGCCTATTTTCAATACTAGCAGGTGTTTTCTATGATTTGTGAAATCTATGGGGGTTTACATAAAAAAACCCTAATCTAAGAATTCAAACATGCATATGCATTTAACTAAAATATATGTTTTTTTCAATCCACCACTAAGAGATTGATTATTTAGAGGACTTAGCTTAGGGCTGTATATGACTAAGCTGAGTCGAACACCATGGAGCTCGAGCTCAGCTCATGAAAAATGTACCGAGCTTTGAAAACCCAAGCTTGAGCTCAAGCTTGGGGAAAGATGTGAAGCTCGAGTTGGGCTTGTTTACAAGTGGAGTTCTTATGTTTTGTTTGAAGCCAACCTAGAAACACTCATGGCTTATCTCCTTCAATGGACTTCATTTTCTCTTTAACTCTTTTTTGTAACAACAGCTCACCAGCGTCTTCATCTCATGACTTCAGCTTTTAACTTTTAACTTTGTCTACATGCCTTCTTCTCATAACTTCCACATGGTTATGATTTGTGCTCAATTGGGATGAAGTAGAAGAAGAAAAGAGAGAAGAAAAGATAAAAGAAAAGAGAAGAAGGAGAAAAGAGAAGAACAAGAATGTTAAAACTTATTTTTAATTTGTGCTCAATCACGATGAAGAAGAAGAAGCTAGGTTTACTGGAAGATTTTCAATTTTATATGCAAAATGGTAATTTACTATACCTCATAGTAACTTCAAAACTTACATATATGCCCCTGTGGAGCTTCACTAAGTTCCTGAGCCACTTGAGTTGAGCATTGAGAAGCTCGAGCTCGGCCTAACTAAGCACTCGAGAGGCTCGAGCTCCGAGAGGCTCGAGCTCTAGTCCAAGCTACTTGTGAGCGGCTCAACTCAATTACACCCCTAACCCAGCTTAATCGAAAAGTATCATATAATCCTTTACCATTAAAATAGAGTTAAATAAAGTCAACTCAAGTAAAGAAACGAGATTTTTGACATTTCACCAAAAAATATACATAAAATACCATGAATCAAGGGCATTATGGTCTTTTTTCAAAATAAAAAATTGAATTTTTTTTCTTTTATCTCTTTTCTTCTCTTCACTCTCTTGTCTTTTCTTCATAAAATAAAAGAACCATCGATTGTTGGTGAAAGGCTATCAATGGTTCTACTCTCTTTTTTCTCTCTCTTTTGTTCCTTCTACAAATTAAAGAAAGCCTCTGACAAATTTTTGTGTTGCCAACAATGCATGCAGCCGCTGGCTGCAAGGTGGCCGATAACACACAAATTCATTGGTCGTTTTTTCTTGATCAAAGAAATTTTGTTTAGAAGAAAACAGGTTGTATGCATAATATGTATTCCAATTATCATCTGTCTCTATTCTTGGTAAAATATAGAAATCTTTAGCTGATTCTAAATGGACCAAAACTACAGCAAAAGAAATGGCAACACTAGAAAAGAATGCCACATGGGAACTTGTATTCTTACCGAAAGGGAAGAAGATTGTGGAGGTGTAGATGGGTATTTATAGTCAATCACAAAGTAGATGAGACTATTAGGAGATACAAAGCTCGGTTGGTTGCAAAACGGATACACAATCTTATTGAGTAGATTATTAAGAGACTTTCACACTAGTTGCCAAACTCAATACTGTAAGAGTACTTTTGTCATTAGTAGCTAATCAAGATGGGCCATTTCTTCAATTTGATGTAAAAAATGCCTTCTTGCATGGAGATCTCACCAAAGAATTACATATGGATCATCCTCTAGGTATGCCAGAATACTCGGGTACAACAATGGTTTGTAAACTAAAAAAAGTTTTGTATGGGTTGAAACAATCCCAAAGAGCTTCGTTTGGCAGGTTCACCAAGTCTATGAAAATTTTTGGCTACAAACAAAGGAACTTTGATTACACTTTGTTTTTATAACATAGAAAAGGTAAAATCACTACTTTGATTATCTATGTTGATGATATGGTGGCGACAGGTGATGATCATGATGAGATTTCTAATCTACAATAGTATTTGGCTTCTAACTTTGAAATGAAACAACTTATGAGTGTTGGAAATGCATTCGTATTTAGTGATTCTGTGAATAATGTGTGGGGAAATTATGGTTATATTGCCTAACTTTATTGTGAATTTCTTTATATTTCTATTCTAGAATCACGAGTATGTGAGTGAGTTTTTAGGTTTCTTGGCGCTAAAATGGTGATTTTGTACTTGCAATAATGATCCAAAGCTTTGGAGACGTTGGAGTGCAAATTAAGATGAAAGAAGAAAGAAGAAGAGTCTTTAGGATGGTGCCACTGCAAAGATTGTGCATCGTGGCGGTAGAAGGATGCAAAACAGTGGAAAGTGGATAGAAACTTCATGGCACAGTGTGAGAAGGGTTTTGTGCAAAGAATTCTTGCAGGAGAATTTGGCATCGCGGCGCCACAACTTTATGTTGCGATGCCATAACTTTATATTGCAATGCGTTTCGTGAAGCAATTAGGAGAATATTACTTATACAACTCTAAATCGATTTTATTGCATTTTGAAAATACCCTTAGTGATCTAAAACTATAGATAGGACTTTGTAACTTTATTTTGGGGTTTCCTTTTACTTCAACTTTGGGGAGAATTAAAATCAAACAAGGAAATGAGATTTTACCTAGGGTTTTCATCTTCTTCTCTTGTGCTTCATGCTCTTGAAGGTTTTGAGGTTTCATTTCTCTATGATCATATGTAACTAAATTATTTTTTAGGGATCTAATGTAGCCTAACATGAAGGTTGTATGTCATTATTACTTCTGTTTGTTTAATTAATCCAATTCAATTCTAGTTTTCATTCATTGGACTTAATTGTCAGTGTATGCCCTAGGAACCAATCGCGTTGTCAGTTCCACAACATTATATCTTGTCAATATTTTAGTTATGCTCTTATTTCACATGTTTATTTACTGCATGTTTTATATTATTTATATTGCATGTGAAATGTCTAGATGATACAAATCTTTAGAAGATCAGATCATCGAAGCATTCCCTATGTAAGTAATGTTAACCGAGCAATAATATTGCATAGTAAGCATGTTGAATGCCTCCATTGACTATGTTGATGATGAAAGTCATATCACTAGGGCATTAGCATGGATAAACAATTAGTGAACTTTTCATTGAATATGACAAATTATGATGAATCACATGGACATTCAGAATGTGGTCAATGATACGTCGTAGGATCGTACTAATGTACCATTGATCCTTAGACCTGAGACATCATGGTTGGATTCGACATAGGATGCATATTGTTCATATGGTGTATAAGCACTAGACTAGTCATGTCTTGCGTAAGAAGGTAGTTTGGTCATATGTTATTCATGTGTAAGGACAAGTGATGGTCAAGATAGAATCCGTTGACTCGAAATAGTTTGATCTCAAGTTTCAAACCGAATGTCAATAAACATTGGAAAAAGGAAATCTCTGGCCAGAGTATAATAAATGTCAGATGAAAAGTAGTTTCATGTTGACATGTTCCATTGTATTGATTGACAATTCTATTAAAGATTAAGTTAAGGGTTTTGACATACCATGAACTCATTCTTAATCGGGATTAGATGACAGAAGGATTTTACTACACAGTACGTACGATCGGAATAGGTTCATTGGAGTTTAACTTCATTGTGGCTTAGGGGTTATGGATCATTGCTAGATGCCTACCGTGATTGGTGGGAGTTTTGATCATAAAAAGTTATGGTGAAACATATCGGATTACGATATTGGGCCCACAACTAGGTTACAGTGAACCTAAGTGGTCACACCTAAAAACCAAATACAAGGAGAGAGTAATGCATATCATTAAAGGTTAACAATGTTCAGATGTAAATGTATGCATCCAAATTAATGTATTTGTGTGTGTGTGTGTGTGTATTCATTATTGGGTTAATATATATATTTATTGGATTAGATTCAATAATGGGTCAATATACAAATATATAATGGGATTAAATTAAATTATATGTTTTGACTATAATTTAATTTAATTTAAGGACTTATCATTAAATTGAAATTGTATTAAGGAGTTAATAATAATTTCAAAATTGCAAAAATGGTCCAAGTATAAATATGTGATGTTTATCCCATTTTAACCTAATTTTTGCAATTGAAAATCTCACCCAAAATCTTAAGTGTCCGGCTCTCTTATCTTGTGTTGGTGGTGGACTAACTTAGAATATTCTTCATAGTTTTTGAAGATCTTTCATCTCCAATTAAAGATACAAAAGTTGTAAAGCTTCAAAAAGGTACAATTTCCACTCAACTAGTTTGAATAACATGTCTAGTTAAACCTCACTTTATGTTACTATGTTTCACCAATTTTACCCTTAACAAACATGAATTCTTTCATTAATTAAATGTTTAATTGATGTTATTGGTTGATCACCTTTAATGTTAATTAATTGATTGTGTGAGACAAGGTTAGGTAGATGTCATATGCCAACTTTGAATATCTCTCTTGAATGAATGATTTGTGTTTGTGCACACGCCCTATCGAATGCAAATTGATTCTTGTTATAAGTGCTTTTCGGCCTTAATGGGTTTTTAATTATCATGCTAGAGTACGCGCCCTAGCTAGTTTAGTGTTAGAAACACATGGGGTGTTTTTTTTTTTTTTTTTTTGGGGGGTAGGATTCCAAAATACATATTTGCTCCCCTATTATGAAAATCTAATTCTATTCTATTCAACTATTTTTAAACACCCTAGATTTGTTAATTTAACTAAACACCCCCAACCAAATTTTTTTTAGAAATTGACAAAAACCCCCCACCCACCCACATTTGCCAGATTCCCGCCACCACCACCGGAAGGTGGCTAGAATCTAGTGTAATGGTGCACTACCGACTGGATCTGGCCGGTAGTGCATTGATCTAGCCTTTTCCGGCTAGATCTTTGGTTGTAGTTGGTCGTCAACGATGACCATATCTTTGGCCATCGTTGACGATTAAATGTGGCCAGATCTAGCCATAGATTTGGCATTTTCTAGCTAGATCCATGGTGGATCTGGCGAGAAAAGGCCATATTAGCGCACAACCAGCCATATCCAATCGGTCGTGTGCCATTACAGTGACTTCTAGCCATCTTCCGGAGGTGGCTAGCTGGCTGCCAGCATTTAATTGGTGGATGGGTAGGTGTGTTTTTGTTAATTTTCAATGTTTTATTATATGGGTGTTTAGCTAAATTAACAAACCTAGGGGGTGCTTTTGTTAATTTTCAAATCCTACCTCGTAATAACCTTCTAACTCAACTTTTTTAAAAAATCCAAACCAAACACATCCTTACTTAAACTGAATGCCATATGATAATACCTTAATCATGGAAGTACAAACCCCAGAAATTGGATTGAGGCAAAATAGATTGATTATTGACATAAAATTGGATTGTTATGGTGAAATTGGATACCTAGGTTTTAGTTCATTGGTTTTTAATTTGTTTTATTGGTGTTATTTAAGTTTAGTTAGTGATAGTCAATTTCTATTTTCTTTTACATTTAGTTTTAATCACTAGTTCTTCAGTATGCTTGAATTTATTTGTTTAATTAAGGTATAGTATATTAGGGTTCATTGAGTGCTTACAAATTTTTGTGGATCGACCCTTGCATTTGCACTCTATACTATGATATCTATTCGTACACTTGTGAGGAATTAAAATTATTCATCAATAACTTGCAAACCTTAAATACTTCCTTGGGATTAAGGTAACCCAATCAAAACATGGTATTTTCTTATCCTAATGGAAATATGTCCTTGATTTATTATCTGAGACAAGAATTCTCAGATGAAAGGTAGTTGATATTCCTATTAAGTAGAATCACAAGCTATTCAAGTGTTTGAATGCAACTTCTATGGGTAAAAGGAGATTCTAGAGGCTTGTGGGAAAACTAATTTACTTATATCATACCAAGCCAGATATTGGGTAAAGGCTTTTTGTTCTCGAATCCTGTTCACCTAAAGGTAGAAGGCTATAATAATGTTGATTAGGTTGGTTAAGCTAACAATAGAAAATCTACCTTAAGATATTTCACCTTTGTAGGTAGAAACCTTGTGATGTATAGGAGTAAAAAACAACCAGTAGTAGCAAGATCAAGTGTTGAAGTTGAGTACAAAGGTATGGCGTTTGGGGTATGTGAGTTGCTTTGGTTGAGAAATTTGTTGAATGATTTAGGTTATAAACCAAAAGTGGCAATGGATCTATATTGTGATAATATGTCAACTATAAAGATTGCTCATAATCTTGTTCAACATGATCGAACGAAGCATGTAGATGTTGATAGACATTTCATCAAAGGAAAACTTGAAGCTAGAATCATTACTTTTCCATTTGTGAAGTCCGAGGACCAATTAACAGTTGTACTCACTAAAGTAGTAGTTGCCAAGGTGATTGTTAACTCTCTGATCAAAGTTGAGCATGTGCGATAACCATACACCAACTTGAGGGGGTTGTTAGAATAAGTCAATGATTTTGTTAACTATAAGAATTCTATTTAACCCTTATGTGTTTTGATGTGCCAAAACTAATCAAAAGTGTGTTTAAGAACTAACAATTTGCAAAGGTATGACATAAGTCATAACCATAAAATGAAAATGCAGATTTCCAGGTAGGAACGCCCATTCATGACCAAAGGAACGCCGGTTCCACTTCACATTTAGACCATTCCATGTGAATGACCTCGTTCCCTCAAGTTGTTCACAACTTGGCCCAAAATTGACACAACTTCCAAACAAGCCTTTCTAGCACAAACTCTGGTTCCACCAAGCTGTTCCATAAATGTCTGAAGCAAATATTTAAAGGTTGATATACTTTGAAAAGTTGAAGCAAAATGACCATTCCGTAGGAACGAATGATTGTTCTCTAAGTAGTTTCATAAAAAAATGTGATCGTTCTGCCAGATTTTTCATGGTTTTGGAATTTTGACACATCTTAAAGACTTGTAGAAGAACATCCGTTCAATGGGAAAGAATGACCGTTTGAGCTGAAGTCAAGATTTTGGAAAATTAAGTGTCAGATACGAATGACTGTTTGCAATGAAAGAACGTTTGTTCACATGTATGATCAAGCCATTCTAATATTCTTTCTCTTACACATGTTTTCTCTATTCTTCCTAATACAATTATTCAAAATTCATAAACGAAAAACATCTTCCCATTTTACAAGACATGAAAAATGTACAAAGGTGGAGAGAGTTCATAAATGATGGAATTTTAATTAGTAGGGTTTCTGGGTTATAAACAAATTGATTAATCGACAAGGTATCTATGTTAAGAGGAGGTGTTGCTAATTTGTTGTTGTTGGTACGAACAAATTTGAGTGGATGTCCATATTTATTATTTTGGATTTATTTATTATTATTTTTCAAGAAAATTTTCATAATGTGTTTGTGTTGAAGAAATTAAGTTGAGTTCTTCTTTGGTAAATGAGAGAGAAAATAATTAATTTGGTAAGAAAATAAAAATGAAAGGAAAAAGGTATTTTCATTATGTAAGCTAAAATAAAAGGGCATTTAGTCACATCTTTAAGTTTTTTTTTTTTTTTCGTAATTTAAATTGTTAAAATGGTTCATAAGGACATAATAATACTTGATTACTTGTTAAAGAACCTTTGTTGACCTTCATTAATGGTATCTTGATAGTAACTAATTTTAAGGGACTTTTTTAATACTTTTGGCAAAATCCCAAAGAAGTTAAAATCATCTCATCTCTTGGAGGATAGATAAGGATGACAATTTTCCTATTGGGATTGGCACGTATAGGTCCTAGCCCTACCTTGTTCAAGGAGGGGATTTTAACAAACTATTTTGGGACGAGTAGAGATGGGAGCGGGGCGGGGTCGGAGACCCCATCCCTTGTTCTCATCCCCGACGCCGACCCTTTGGGGGATCACCCGTACCCAAGATGGGCATCCCTAAACCACCTCGACCCGAAGGATGGTGATTTTCAGGTGGCAGTCCCCATGGGGGATTTTCCCCTAAATGGGGGGTAATCCCCCCCTCCCCCAATAGGCATCCCTAAACCACCTTGACCCAGAGGATGGTGATTTTTGTTAGAGTAGGTGCCCTAGAGCCAATCAATTATCGTAGAATTGACTCTTTGTAATTATGTTCATTGATCAATAAAAGGCATTTTATTCTATATCGCGTAAATCATATTGTATGTATTGATATATGTCCTTAGAATGGTAGAACCATGACGAGGTATCAAGTGTTTCAAATCTTGATAGTAAGAACCCTATGAGCACATATGGTGGCCATTCTAGAAACGTTCGTAGCCCCAGTATTACTCTGACCAAGGGCACAGATAATACGGTAAGACTATCATAGTGTTGAACGACCCTGTCGAAAGGCAATGACTGATCTCACTTGTCAAGGTTGTTTGGTGACAACCTGGTGCAACACATGGGTGCTTGCTGTAGACAAGTTCACTGGAGTGACCCACCAGAGGATTCCATATGGATGGCAACCCTAGTGTTTATGGAACAAATCCTCTAACGAATGGTGGTGCATGTGATCCTTAGACTTGAGATCACCAGTGTGCCTTGTGCATCGATTGGTGTAGTTTGACATTAGCCCAACGCAGTTCTATTCAGAGTTGTCAATACGTTAGTGAATGGCTATATCAAGGAGTGTATCAAGACTATGGTGGATCGACAGAGGATTCATTAATCCCGGGTACGGGAGAAGTTATCTCACGGCACAATTTAGTAAATGGCAATGACACTAAAACTGTAGCCACAGTGGGATTGAGTTGTTGCTCAATCTAGTTTATCATTCCGGTAATTGGTCCAGTAACTGAATACATACATATTGAGAGTAACTGAGGTTGACACTATTTCTGTGCCTCGGTCTCGATGAGATAACAGATGATGAAAGGATTGAATTATACGGTAACCATATTGTTGACAAGTAGCTACTTTGCTGAATCTGAATCTATCGGGTGGCCATGATGCCTTGCTAGGGGCCAATCTTGGTCTGTATGTAATGAGACGATTAATTGGTATTAATCGCGATACTACACATTGCCAGTATGATGAGGAGCCTACGGGTCACACACATAGAAGATAATTTAAGAATCAGTTTGTGTAAAGGGCGTTTTCGTCTTTTTAGGCGAAAGGGTATTTTGGTAATCTCACAATGTAATTAAATTTGCTGAGGTTTTTGCCTATATTTAATTTGATGTTAAAATTAAATAAGTGAGATTATATTTAAATATATGTATGCATATATTTAAATGAATTATTGTTATTATTAAATGTTAATATATTTTATATATTAATTGAATTTAATTGAAATAATAATAATTAAAATAAAAATATCTCAATGGGGCTATTTGGGCATGGAGGGCTATTTGGGTTGATGCCTAAGCCTATTCCTAAATGGAATAAGGGTTTCGCATGCACTATATAAGTGCATGTGTTTTATGAATTAAAGATAGAGAAGTCATTTTATATTATTTGATTGAAAGCTCCAGCCCTCTTTTTCTCTCACTATTCACGCCACTTTTTTTTTTTGGATGAATAAAATTTTATTTGATTCTTGTTCTTGGTTTTTGAGGCTAAAGAGGATCTAGCAAATCCCTCTTTAGCTCTTCGGGTTATCTTCGTGTGGATTACCGCTGGTTCGATTCTGTTTTGAATCGGTAGCGAACCCAGTCAGAGACAAGTTTGAAGGAGCCTCCAAACATGCGTATGAACTCTAATCTTTACTCTGATTATTCATATTACTGTAGAATATTTGATTTAACATATTCTCTGTAATATCTGTATCTTGATCTTGGCTTAAAATGGAATCAATCCTTGTTTTATTTTTGTTTTTCGCTGCCATGGGTTAGATCATTTCAATTGGTAGACTAGTACGTCACCATGTTGAGTCACGAGATAACCGTATCTCTCGGGTTCATAAAGTACTCTCTCAGATCTACGTAGCTCCTGTGCTACTTGAGGTGGTTCACTTTGATCCACAAATTGTGGAGTAACCTCCTCATGATGCTCAACCACTTCCTATGGCACATCATCCCGTCCTTCGTCTAGTATATCTTGTGGTTCTAGAACTTCATCAAGTTCTACTTTTCTCCCACTAGTACTTTTTAGAAAATATTCCTTTTCTAGGAAGACACCAGATCGAGCAACAAAAATTTTGCGCTTTTCAGGGCGGTAGAAATAGTATCCTTTGTCTCCTTTGGATACCCCACAAATATACATTTACAGGATTTTGGGCCCAGCTTGTTCGAAGTCAATTTCTTAACATAAGCTTCGCAACCTCAAATCCTTAGATAAGACAAGTTGGGCTTTCGCCCACTCCATAGCTCATATGGAGTCTTATCTACAAACTTTGACGGCACACGGTTCAAAACGTGAGTCGCAGATCTAGGCATAACCCCTGGAATGATGCGGGTAAATCACTAAAACTCATCATGGACCTAACCATGTCAAGTAAGGTCCTATTCCTCCTTTCTGACACTCCATTGTGTTGGGGTGTATAAGGAGGGGTGAGTTGTGATACTATCCCACATCCCTTCAGGTATGTTTAACTCAACTTGCCAAAGTTGGCATAGTTGTCATTTTTCAGATTTTCCCTTGTTGTCTTTCTTAAGAACATATTATTATGAAACAGTTCCATAAAGAATATTATTTATACTCAAGGATAATAATCCATTAGTAAACTAATATTCTCATTTGTCCTATGTGGACACAGAAATATAATTTCTAGAAACTGAAAAATAATCCACAAGTTCCAAGAAACAAGTCCATCAGCTAAATCAGACGATAAGATCCTACAAAGAAATGCAAAGCAGCCCCATGCTTCATTTCCAACTGGTAGGTCCACCTCTCCCTCGGCGAGCAATCTACTCTACCATAGTTCCTGCACATCAATCAAATGTGAGAACCACATCTTGTGTCAACTAGATGTTTACGAGAGAAGTTAATCTCAAGAATGTACCTGACGAAGAAGTGACATTCTTCTTCTGTTTTGCTAGGAAGGTTTTGCAATGTTTCCTCCAATGGTTAGGATTCCCACAGTGAGAACAAACGCCTTTCCTTTCGGCAACAGTTCTTTCTAATGACTTCTAAGCCCTTTCCTTTTCACTTGAGTTGGCTTCAACCAACGTCAATGTTTCTGACATTTTCATGCCTGACTCAGTAGCCTTCAACAAATCCAGAAGCTCGAAAAGAGTATTCTTCTTATCTTTCTTAATGAAGTCATAGACAAATTGAGAATAAGAATCCGGTAATGACTGTAATATTAGGTTTATTGCTAAACCTTCTTTAAGTCCACATCCCAAAATCTCAAGCTTATTCATATACTCGGTCCACTTGAGTATATGATCGCCAATTTTGGCACCCTCTTCCATCCTACATCTGAATAACGACCGAGACACCATATGCTTCTCATTTCTTCGAAGAAAATGAAGAATAGAAGCTAAATCCATTTTCACTTGTTGTCGCAGTAATGGTGCCATTGATACAAGCACAATGTATCTAGTCATTTCTGCTTTTGCATCATGTATATGCTTCACATATACATACCCAGTCTCATGGATAGAACTATCAGCAGGCTCTTATGATAGAGCTTGCTTAATGGTGTATAATCTATTGCTTGAGTGAAGTATATTATTTATACTTCTATACCAGTCAACGAAATTTTCACCATTCCATTTCTCTCCCAGTTCGATGATTTGTCGCAGTGATGTTGGGATCATTTTGCTCAAATTTAAGTGAATCCACAAGTGCAGAAAAAGTAACCGTTATTACCATGTTCATTATTATTGTTTAATATGGTCTTTTATTAAACAAAGCTCCCACTATTTTACTCAAGTCAATAGCCCTCACCATTAACTCGGGAAAGCCCGTTGACTTTCCTAGTGGACCGAGATCCCATCCTGCCCATTTCAAACCTTCGCTTTGGCGAACAAGCCAAAATGAGTTGATTAGGTAGGCCAACAAACTTAATCCACACCAGTTGATAGCTCCTACTATCAACCTTAAATGTGAAAAAGCCAACAAGCCAATCACACAATCCAATGGTCACTACATGCCATCATCCTCAAGTGTGATTCTCAGTATCAGTAAAGTGGACACTACATGTCACCACGTACACAGTATATGTGTACTGCTCTATTATGCCTATGACGCACGTTTATCAACCTTCGCTTTGGCAAACAAGCAAAACCATCATTTTAAGTCGACCCATCACCATTAAGGAAAACTCCAATGCATCTTAACCTCCCACTGGTAGAAGTGTACCCTTCGCTTTGGCGAACAAGGTTTCGACGAATAGTGGTTTGATTAAAACCATGGTGATGGAAGGCTTACTTGACTTAATATACTTTAATTGAGGGTTTTGTTATTTAATGTCTCACCAAATTATTATCTTTGTTAGAATGACATTGTTTGGCATGTTATTGAACATTCAACCTTATCATGCATTCTAAACAAACTATTAAAACGTGCCGGTACATGGCCCAACTAAAACCGATTTCCTCGAGCCTAGAGGAATCGGTGGGACACCTAGGGGTCCTGTAATAAACATCATGAGTCTTCAAGTATGGTTGCCTCGTCCTTTGCTCCGTGTTTAAGTACATTACAAAAAACATCGTTCTAAATTTACAATACATAATTATACAAATTCTTTAGATCAATAAATTTAGAAACCTCAATTTACATTCGAGGGGAATGAGATGAGAAGAGAGTGTACAACGAGAATAGGAGAAAGGCAGGACACGCAGGCCCTATTTAATAAATTATACAATCATACATACCCAAAAATATTTTAAAACATTCACCCTTAGATCTAAGGCTCATGTACCGGGCACAATGCAATATACAAACAAGTACAAAGCATACATTTAAAAAACAATCAGTCTTTGAAATTTAGGATTAATTACCATTTACCCCCTGACAATTTGTAGAACTGCAGTTTGGTCCAAAAGCTTTGAAACTTTACATTTAGCCCCCTGCACACTCGGAAGTGCGCTCGCTACGGCGATGAGTTAGATCGCCGCGGTGTTGTTAGAGTAGATGCCCTAGAGCCAATCAATTATTGTAGAATTGACTCTTTGTAATAATGTTCATTAATCAATAAAAGGCTTTTTATTCTATATCGCGTAAACCATTATTATTGCAATATGTATTGATATATGTCCTTAGAATGGTAGAGCCGTGACGAGGGTATCAAGTGTTTCAAATCTTGATAGTGAGAACCCTATGAGCACATATGGTGGCCATTCTAGAAAGCGTCCAGTAGCCCCGTATTGTCGAACTAAGGGCACGATAATAATACGGTAAGGCTATCATAGTGTTGAACGACCCTGTCAAAAGGCAGTGACTGATCTCACTTGTCAAGGTTGTTTGGTGACAACCTGGTGCAACACATGGGTGTTTGTTGTAGACGATTACACCACAACAAGTTCACGGAGGTGACCCACCGAGAGGATTCCATATGGATGGTAACCCCGTGTCTATGGAACAAATCCTCTAACGAATGGTGGTGCATGTGATCCTTAGACTTGAGATCACCGGAGTGCCTTGTGCACCGATTGGTGTAGTTTGACACTAGCCTAACGCAGCTTCTTTTCGAGTGTCAATACGGTGGTGATTGGTGCATCAAGAAGTTGTATCAAGACTATGGTGGATTGAGAGGATTTATCACTCCCAGTGCGGGAGAAAGTTATCTCACGGCGCAATTCAAGATATGGCAATGACACTAAAAGCGTGGCCACAGTGGGATTGAGTTGTTGCTCTATCCAGCTTTATAATCTGGGTCATTGGTCCGCCGAATAAATAATATCGAGAGTAACCGAAGGTTGACACTACTTCTATGCCTTCGTCCTCGCCGAGATAACGTATGATGAAAGGATCGAATTGCACGGTAACCATATCGTTGATGGTAGCTACTTTGTTTGAATCCGAATCTATCGGGTGGCCATGATGCCTTGCTAGGGGGCCAATCTTGGTCTGTGTATTAGTGAGACGATTAATTGGTGTTAATCGCAATACTATACACTGCCGATATGATGAGGAGCCTAAGGGTCACACACATAGAAGACAATTTAAGATGCAAGAAGAAAGAAGGGCATTTTCGTCTTTTAAGGCGAAAAGGTATTTTGGTAATTTCACAATTGGCAATTAAATTTGCTGAGGTCGTAGCCTTTATTTAATTTGTTAGAAAAATTAAATAAGTGAAATTACGTTTAAATGTGTGTTCGCACATATTTAAATATATTATCATTATTGTTAAATGTTAATATATATATTTAAATATATATATTAATTGATTTTAATTGAGATAATGATGAAAATTAAATCAAATTGGGAGTGTTTGGCAACATGGGGCGTTTGGGTTGGAGCCCAAGCCTATTCCGTATGGGATTAGGGCAAATTGTTTTTAAGTATAAAAGGAAAAGTGTGTGTGATTTTAATTAAGGATTTTTCTTTGAAAACCAATACACACAGCAGCCCCCTTTTGAATACACTCCCACGGCAGATTGATTGGGCTTTGGAATCAATTTCATTGATTCTTCCTTTTCTTCTTAATCTTGAAGCCAAAGAGGATCTAGCAAATCCCTCTTTGGTTCTTTTAAGATTGTCTTCGTGTGGACTACGCAGGTTCGATCCTACACTTGGATCGGTAGCAAAACGTTCGACGACAAATTTGGAGGAGCCTTCAACGTGCGTTTGTTTCTCTTAACTCATGTTGTATATTTATGCAGATTTTATTTAATATAAATTGTTAAAATCATACCCTTGATCTTGGCTCTTGTAAACGATCCTGTTATTATTTTTTTGTTTCATTGCGTATTCGGGACCGTTTTACTAACGGTGGTATCGAGCCTAAGTGTTGAATTTTTTCAATTTTTATGTGTATGGTTGATAACATGTATTTGATGATAATATGTTGCCATATTGAATCTGTAAATCTGTCTTGAAATATGTTTTTTAAGAAATTGATTAATCGATTAATTTAATTTGTTGATGATTTGTTTGGTTTGGTTTAATGCATGATGGATTTTTGTTGAGATCAATGTGTTTGATTGATTGCAAAAAATCTGGTTAGAGTGTTTTTGGTTGCTGTATGAACAGATCCGGAGCTACAGATCTGTGTACGCTCGCCGCGGCGATATAATCCATCGCCGCAGCGATCGTCGAAGCCGCCGCGATATAACTCATACTTCGCGGCGATCGTCCTGGGACGGAGCGTATGGAGACGCCGCGCGACGATATAACCCATCGCCGCGCGATCGTCCCTTCGACGTGCGCTGTACCAAAACCAATGCACGCCGTGGCGATCTAACTCATCGCTGCAGCGAGCGCACTTCCAAGTGTGCAGGGGGTAAAATGCAAAGTTTCAAAACTTTTGGACCAAACTGTAAATCTGCAAATTATCAGGGGGTAAATGTAATTAACCCACAAATTTCAGAAATTGATTGTTTTTGAAATGTATGCTTTGTACTTGTTTGTATATTGCATGGTGCCCGGTACATGAGCCTTAGACCTAAGGGTGAATGTTTTAATTATTTTTGGGTATGTATGGTTGTATTTTATTAAATAGGGCCTGCGTGTCCTGCCTTTCTCCTCTTCTCGATGTATATTCTCTTCTCATCTAATTCCCCTCGAATGTAAATCGAGGTTTCTAAATTATTGATGTAAAGAATTTGTATAATTATTTATTGTAAATTTAGAAAGATATTTTTTGTAATGTACTTGAAGTCGGAGCAAAGGACGATGCAACCATACTTGAAGACTCAAGATTTTTTATTACAGGGACCCCTAGGTGACCCACCGATTCCTCTAGGCTCGAGGAAATCGGTTTTAGTTGAGCCATGTACCGGCACGTTTAATTTTTTGTTTAGAATGCATGCTAAGGTTGAATGTTTGATAACATGCCAAACAATGTCATTCTAACAAAGATAATAATTTGGTGAGACATTAAATAACAAAACCCTCAATTAAAGTATATTAAGTCACGAAAGCCTTCCATCACCATGGTTTTAATCAAACCACCTGTCGAAACCTTGTTCGCCAAAGCGAAGGGTACACTTCTACCGGGTGGGGAGGTTAAAATGCATTGGAGTTTTCCTTAATGGTGATGGGTCGACTTAAAATGACGGTTTTGCTTGTTCGCCAAAGCGAAGGTTGATAAACACGCGTCATAGGCATAGTAGAGCAGTACACATATTGTGTGTACGTGGTGACATGTAGTGTCCACTCTCGATGAGAATCACACTTGAGGACGATGGCATGTCTTGTCCCATTGGATTGTGTGATTGGCTTGTTGGCTTTCTCACATTTGAGGTTGATAGTGGGAGCTATCAAGCGGGTGTGAATTAAGTTTGTTGGCCTACCTAATCAACTCATTTTGGCTTGTTCGCCAAAGCGAAGGTTTGAAATGGGCGGGATGGGATCTTGGTCCACTAGGAAAGTCAAGCGGGCTTTCCCCGAGTTAATAGTGAGGGCTATTGGCTTGAGTAAAATAGTGGGAGCTTCGTTTAATAAAAGACCATATTAAACAATAATAATGAACAAGGTAATAACGGTTACTTTTTACGCACTTGTAGATTCACTTAAATTTGAGCAAAATGATCCCAACATCAACTGCGACAAATCATCGAACGGGAGAGAAATGGAATGGTGAAAATTTCGTTGGATGGTATAGAAGTATAAATAATATACTTGATCAAGCGATAGATTATACACCATTGAGCAAGCTCTATCACCGAGCTGCTTGATAGTTCTATCCATGAGGCTGGGTATGTATATGTGAAGCATACACATGATGCAAAAAGCGAAATGACTAGATACATTGTGCTTGCATCAATGGCACCATTATGCGGCTGGCGATGCAGAAAATGGATTTAGCTTCTATTCTTCATTTTCTTCGAAGAAATAAGAAGCATATGGTGTCTCGGTCGTTATTCAGATGTAGGATGGAAGAGGGTACCAAAATTGGCGATCATATACTCAAGTGGATCGAGTATGAACAAGCTTGAGATTTTGGGATGTGGACTTAGAGAAGGTTTAGCGATAAACCTAATATTACAATCTTTGCCAGATTCTTATTCTCAATTTGTCTATGACTTTATTGAGGGAGATAAGAAGAATACCCTTTCCGAGCTTCTGGATTTGTTGAAGACTCTTGAGTCGGGCATGAAAATGTCGAAACATTGGACGTTGGTTGAAGCCAACTCAAGTGAAAAGAAAGGGCTCGAAGTCGATGGAAAGAAGCTTGCGAGAAAGGAAAGGTGTTTGTCCTCAGGGTGGGAATCCCGACACTAGAGGAAACATTGCAAGGCCTTCCTAGCAAAAGGGAAGAAGAATGTTACTTCTTATCGTATGTTATTGAGATTAACTTCTCCCATAAACATCTAGTTGACACAAGATGTGGTACTCACATTTGATTGATGTGTAGGAACTACGGTAGAGTAGATTGCTCACCCGAGGAGAGGTGGACCTACCGATTGGAAATGAAGCACGTCTTTGCTACATTTCTTTGTAGGATCTTATCGTTTGATTTAGCCGATGGACTTGTTTCTTGGAACTTATGGATTATTATGGTTTTTCTTTAGTTTCTAGAAATTATATATTTCTGTGTCCACATAGGACAAATGAGAATATTGGTTTACTAATGGATTATTGTCCTTGAGTATAAATAATATTCTTTATGGAACTATTTCATAATAATATGTTCTTAAGAAAGACAACAAGGATAATCTCAAAAATGACTACTATGCCAACTTTGGCAAGTTGAGCTAAACATACGAAGGAATGTGGGATAGTATCACAACTCACCCTCCTTATACACCCCAACACAATGGAGTGTCGAAAGGAGGAATAGGACCTTACTTGACATGGTTAGGTCCATGATGAGTTTTAGTGATTTACCTGCATCGTTCTGGGGTTATGCCCTAGAGACTGCGACTCACGTTTTGAACCGTGTACCGTCAAAGTCTGTAGATAAGACTCCATATGAGCTATGGAGGGCGAAAGCCCAACTTGTCTTATCTAAGGATTTGGGGTTGCGAAGCTTATGTTAAGAAATTGACTTGAACAAGTGGGCCCAAAATCCTGTAAATGTATATTTGTGGGGTATCCAAAGGAGACCAAAGGATACTATTTCTACCACCCGAAGAGCGCAAAATTTTTGTTACTCGATCGGTGTCTTCCTAGAAAAGGAATATTTTCTAAGAAGTACTAGTGGGAGAAAAGTAGAACTCGATGAAGTTCTAGAACCACAAGGCATACTAGGACGAAGGACGGGATGATGTGCCACAAGAAGTGGTTGAGCATCATGAGGAGGTTACTCCACAACTTGTGGATCAAAGTGAACTACCTCAAGTAGCACGGGAGCTACGTAGATCCGGGAGAGTACGCCATGAGCCCGAGAGATACGGTTATCTCGTGACTCAACATGGTGACGCATCGGTCTACCAAGGACGATGAACCCGTTAAACTACGAAGGACGCTATATTGGATCCAGATTCGTTAAATGGCTTGAAGCCATGAAATCGAGATGGACTCCATGTACCGAGAACCAAGTGTGGTCTCTGGTGGAACCACTGAAGGGGTAAAACCCATAGGGTGTAAATGGGTCTTCAAGAAGAAGTGACATGGATGGCAACGTGCATACTTACAAAGCACGGTGGTTGCCAAAGGTTTCAAACAAATTCATGGCATTGACTATGAAGAAACCTTTTCGCCGGTTGCCATGATTAAATCCATCCGGATTATGCTTGCAATTCTTGCATATCATGACTATGAGATTTGGCAAATGGATGTCAAAACCGCTTTCTGAAGCGGAAACCTTGAGGAGGATGTGTACATGACACAACCTGATGGTTTTGTTCTTGATAGTCAAACCAATAAGGTATGCAAGTTCTGAGATCCATTTATGGACTCAAGCAAGCTTCAAGGAGGCTGGAACATTCGTTTTGATGAAGCCATAAAAGAATTTGGTTTTATCAAGAACGAAGATGAACCCCTTTTGTGTTTACAAGAAAGTGAGTGGGAGCGCGGTAGCATTCCTAGTGTTGTATGTCAATGACATACAATAGATCGGGAATGATATACCGAACTTGCAATCGGTAAAGACTTGGTTATCCAAGTGCTTCTCCATGAAGGACTTAGGGGAAACAGACCTACATCCTCGGAATAAAGATCTATCGTGATAGATCGTGTCGTTGCTCAAACTAAGTCAAAGTACATAGACAAGGTGCGAACACATTCAATATAGAAAAATCCAAGAAGGGATTTCTTCGATGGCATATGGTATCTATCTCGCAGAGATATGTGTCTTTAACCACACAATGAGAGAGATAGAATTAAGAGGATCCCACATGCTTTAGTAAGTGGATCCATCTTATATGTTGATTGATATCTAATGTGCATTCGGCATTTGTAGTGGATGTCAATCGAGGCTCAAGTGAGCAATATGTTATGTACTTAGATTGATGTCTTATGTGCATTCAGCACTAGTAGAAGATATCAACTAAATCCAAGTGAATGACCTTTGGGTGAGTGTCAATGGACATTCTTAAGTGCTTGAAAAGGGCTTAAGAATATATATTCTTGGATTATGGAAGAAAGATGAGCTCAAGTAAGAGAATACGGTGGCTATTTCCAAACAGGGGGAAAAGGATGATTATAGTTCGCAATTTGGGATTACACATTTTGTCTCAATATAAGCTGCGGTGTGCAGAGCTCAAATTGGTGTCTTTGCGGTGGATTCTACAATTGATGCTAAGTGTACCGCATTTTTTAATGTAGCTGTGTAAGCGGTTTGGATCAAGAAGTTCATTACTGAACTTGATGTGATTTCAAGCATTGCTAATCCAGTATAGTTGTACTGCGATAACAATGGAGCCATTGTTATGGTGAGCAATCACGGTCTCACGAAATCCAAACACTTACTTAGTTGATTCAATCGATCTGAAGGATCGATATGAAAGGAATGTGCAGATTTGCGAATACCTAACAACCCACTTATTAAAGTTTCTATTGAAGCGAAGCATGATGGGCACTTGGATCATTCAATGTTGAGTGCATGAATGACTGGCTATAGTGCAGGCACTTGTGTCATTCAGTGTTGAGGGCATGAATGATTGGCTATAGTGCAAGTGGGAGATTGTTAGAGTAGATGCCCTAGAGCCAATCAATTATTGTAGAATTGACTCTTTGTAATAATGTTCATTAATCAATAAAAGGCTTTTTTATTCTATATCGCGTAAACCATTATTATTGCAATATGTATTGATATATGTCCTTAGAATGGTAGAGCCGTGACGAGGGTATCAAGTGTTTCAAATCTTGATAGTGAGAACCCTATGAGCACATATGGTGGCCATTCTAGAAGCGTCGTAGCCCCGGTATTATTCGAACTAAGGGCACAGATAATACGGTAAGGCTATCATAGTGTTGAACGACCTGTCGAAGAAAGGCGGTGGCGATCTCACTTGTCAAGGTTGTTTGGTGACAACTGGTGCAACACATGGGTGTTTGTTGTAGGACGATTACACCACAACAAGTTCTTGGGTGATCAGCCCACCGAGGATTCCATATGGATGGTAACCCCGTTGGTCTATGGAACAAATCCTCTAACGAATGGTGGTGCATGTGATCCTTAGACTTGAGATCACCGGAGTGCCTTGTGCACCGATTGGTGTAGTTTGACACTAGCCTAACGCAGTTCTTTTTCAGTGTCAATACGGTGGTGATTGGCGCATCAAGAAGTGTATCAAGACTATGGTGGATTGACAGAGGATTTATCACTCCCAGTACGGGAGAAAGTTATCTCACGGCGCAATTCGGTATATGGCAATGACACTAAAACGTGGCCACAAGGGATTGAGTTGTTGCTCATCCAGGGCTTTATAATACGGGTCATTGGTCCAAACCCGAATAAATAATATCGAGTAACCAAGGTTGACACTACTTCTATGCCTTCGTCTCCGAGATAACGTATGATGAAAGGATCGAATTGCACGGTAACCATATCGTTGATGGTAGCTACTTTGTTGAATCCGAATCTATCGGGTGGCCATGATGCCTTGCTAGGGGCCAATCTTGGTCTGTGTATTAGTGAGACGATTAATTGGTGTTAATCGCAATACTATACACTGCCGATATGATGAGGAGCCTAAGGGTCACACACATAGAAGACAATTTAAGATGCAAGAAGAAAGAAGGGCATTTTTCGTCTTTTTAAGGCGAAAGGGTATTTTGGTAATTTCACGGTGCAATTAAATTTGCTTTGAGGTCGTAGCCTTTATTTAATTTGTTAGAAAAAATTAAATAAGTGAAATTACGTTTAAATGTGTGTTCGCACATATTTAAATATATTATCATTATTGTTAAATGTTAATATATATATTTAAATATATATATTAATTGATTTTAATTGAGATAATGATGAAAATTAAATCAAATTGGGAGTGTTTGGCAACATGGGGCGTTTGGGTTGGAGCCCAAGCCTATTCCGTATGGGATTAGGGCAAATTGTTTTTAAGTATAAAAGGAAAAGTGTGTGTGATTTTAATTAAGGATTTTTCTTTGAAAACCAATACACCACAACACTCCCCTTTGAATACACTCCCACGGCGATTGATTGGGCTTTGGAATCAATTTCATTGATTCTTCCTTTTCTTCTTAATCTTGAAGCCAAAGAGGATCTAGCAAATCCCTCTTTGGTTCTTTTAAGATTGTCTTCGTGTGGACTACGCAGGTTCGATCCTACACTTGGATCGGTAGCAAAACGTTCGACGACAAATTTGGAGGAGCCTTCAACGTGCGTTTGTTTCTCTTAACTCATGTTGTATATTTATGCAGATTTTATTTAATATAAATTGTTAAAATCATACCCTTGATCTTGGCTCTTGTAAACGATCCTGTTATTATTTTTTTGTTTCCGCTGCGTATTCGGGACCGTTTACTAACAGTGTGCATTGGTAACTTGACGTTCACGCTTAACATATGTTCGCCGCGACGATTTGGTACAGTGCTCGTCCTAAGGATGATCACCGCGGCGATGGATTATATCGCCGCGGCGAGCATTGTTTTCCTACAGCGCTCATCCAGAGGACGATCACCGAGGTGATGCTTTATATCACCGCGGCGAGCGTACACAGATTTGTAGCTTCGGATCTGTTCATACAGCAACCATATTGATGGGAATGCAAAATGTCATATTTACCCCCCTTAATGTTTAGTCTTTTATACATATTTGTTTCCTAATTGTACTCATTATTACTTTAATTTTGGTTTAGGAAGCAAATGGAGGTGTTAATTGAAAAACGAAATTAATTAGGGGAATTCGGACAGTTTCGCCACTGCTTCGTAATCTGGGCATAATTATCTCATCCGAGCTCCGATTGAGGTGATTCAAAATGCTGTGGAACGCTAAGAAAGAGATCTACAACTTTTATGTTTTGAGGTTTGAGAGATACTGGCTGAATAAAGGTTGTAATCGAGCTTGAAGTTGACGCACCTGTATTGCCGACGTCCTGGAGCGTTCTGACTTGTCATGCAAGTCAGTCTATTATTGCACGTTTTGAAGACATACATGCTGCACGAAAATTACAGCTGGAAACACCACTTTCCTATTTTATTAGGACTCTATTTTATTTTATTTCCAATTAATTAGATTAGGATAAATGTTATTTTAGGATAGGAGAATATTTCTTTTAGGAGATTGAGTGGGATTCGAATTCTAAAACTGGATTTTTGCAAAGGGATCAGATTAGGGTTTTTGAGGGGGACCACGTCTCTTTCTTCTCTTCTCTGGAATTTTTCTTTCTCTTGAGTTTTGGATTATGGCCATGAGCGGCTAGAGCTTTTGTAACTTGGTCGTCGGAAACGGAGACCTCGGAATCAACCAACTGTGAGATCTAATCTATTTTATTTTAATGTTCAATTTTTGTGTTTGAGTATTGAATGTTATTCTGTGCATATCTTCATGATTGATGCAATTAATTACTAGGAGGCCTACTAGTGTATTATTTGTTGCAATCTACTGCTGAGTTGATATCAAATCCGTAATTGTTTGATCCCTCTAACTTGTGAAGCAATTAGGGTTAATAATTTGCTGCGTCAGGAATTAATAATCTTAAGAAGAACATTCAACTAAATTAAATACAACAGCTTGTGTTTGTGTTGTTTAGCTTCATCGATTTCTCTAATTCTTAAGGCTGCCATTAGATTAAATCTTGAGCGCTTGTCTAGGGTTGTTTAGTTGTAAGATTAATTAAGATCGCTTGTTTCCTAATTAATTAAAATTAAGGAGAGATAGGAAACTAGTTCCAACGGTGAATATGCAGGTATGAATTGATTTAATTTTGCATCAATGATCAGTTGTAAGATTCCGATGGTGGATGTTGACGGAGACCAAGTTTCGTTATATAAATTGATTTCGATTTGAATTGTTTTTGTTTTGATTTTTGCTAAGATTGTTTTCTATTTTACTCAAAACCCCCCAGCCTTATTCACATCATCAAAAATTCGGCTAGACACTCTTCGTGGGATCGACCCTTGCTTACCTTATTTACAGTTTAGTAGTTAGGTTAGGAAGGTTTTTAATCTTGGTTGCCTATGACAGCACACCAGATTTTGGCGCCGTTGTCGGGGAGTGATTCTAGTTGATTTTTTTTGTTTTTGTGATTTTCTATTGCGTTTTTGTTAATTTTTTTTTTTTATTTTGCAGGAAAAAAAAGAAATCGTGAAATACAGAGCACGCTCGGGTGAACAGTAGTACTATTCATAAGGAAAATTTTGGTTGAGTTAGGAGTGTTGCGAGTACTTGTTTCGAAGAAAACGACATTCTGAGCAAAACTAGAAAACATTCTAGCCCCACCCTTTTGAGGCCAAATTCGAATGTTTTGATAGGGATTTTGCCGTTTTAGTGTTTCTGGCCAATTTAATTTAATTTTTTTTTTTAAATTTTCTAGTTAGTTTTCAATTTTTGTCATTCATTCTAATTCTTTTATTAGGTTTTTTGTTGTATGACCAGGTCCTCTAACCTTGGTGATTTAACATTCGATCCAGAAATTGAAAGCACTTTGCGTAGGTTAAGGAAGGAAGTTCGAAGAAATTCTGAGGAAAGCAATTTGGCTTTTGATTCCCAATTTGCTAGCAACTCTGATATAGAAGAGGAGGACGTCATGGCTGGAAATCGGACTTTGAAAGAAGCTTGCGCCCCTGATTTGAATCAAGCACCTTTATGCATAACGTTTCTGTTTTTAGATCTTGCCACTACTTTTGAATTAAAATCGGACTAATACATCTCTTGCCCACTTTTCATGGTCTTGCAGGTGAAGATCCTCATAAGCATTTAAAGGAGCTTCATGTGGTTTGCAGTATGAAACCTACGGGGAGACCGAGGAGCAAATTAAATTAAGAGCTTTCCGTTTTCTTTGAAGGATTCGGCTAAGGATTGGCTTTATTATCTACCCTCCAGAACTATAACCACATGGAACGAGATGAAGAGATTATTTCTAGAGAAATATTTCCCAGCTTCGAGGGCAGCCAACATCCGGAAAGAAATTTGTGGTGTAAGGCAGCATAACGGAGAGTCCCTACATGAATACTGGGAACACTTTAAGAAATTGTGTGCAAAGCTGCCCCCATCATCAGATTAGTGAGCAGCATCGATCCAGTACTTCTATGAGGGCCTCACATACACTGATAGGAGCATGATTGATGCTGCAAGTGGAGGAGCTTTGGTGGATAAGACCCCTGAGGCCGCGAGGAACTTGATTGCAAATATGGCGGCCAATTCTCAACAGTTTGGTAGTAGGCTTGACCTTCCATCTAGGCGTGATAATGAGGTAAATATTTCTTCCATAGAACAACAAATCTCTAGTCTAACTTCTCTTGTTCGTCAAATGGCTATCGGTAACATGCAAACAGTGAAGGCTTGCGGGATTTGTTCGGTAGTAGGGCATCCAACTGACATGTGCCCAACTCTTCAAGAGCTGTTGAGCAAGTGAATGCGGCCAGGTGGTTTCCACGGACAACCGCAAAGGAAGTATGATCCTTATTCGAGCACATATAACCCTGGATGGAGGGATCACCCTAATCTTGGCTATGGGAATCCACAATTGAATCAGCCTCACCATCAAAACCGCCCAAATTACCAAGCAGTAGCATGACTATACCCCCACAGACAACAAGGGAGCCAAACTTCAATTGCAGGTATGTCTTTAGAAGATATTGTTAAGTCTCTTGCAACTAATACTTTGCAATTTCAACAGGAGACGAGAGCCAGTGTTCAAAGTTTGGAGAATCAGATGAGTCAAATGGCAACCGCAATCAATAGGTTGGAGGCGCAAAGTTCGGGGAAATTACCCTCTCAAACGGTGGTTAATCCAAGAGAGAATGTAAGTGCGATCGTCTTGAGAAGTGGTAAAGAGGTTGAGATTCCAACAAAGGCGGCCCCTGCATCGTCGAAGGAAGAAAAGGAGAAAGATGTAGTTGTAGACAACAACGTTCCTAACGACGATGGTGTTCATAAGCGTAAGTTTCTGCCTCTGTCCAACTATAAACCGGTACCACCTTTTCCTCAAGCTTTGGCAGAATCTAGAAAAGATGAGCAGAACAGAGATATATATGAGACTTTTCGTAGATGCGAGGTAAATATTCCACTCTTAGATGCTATTAAACAAGTACCTCACTATGCTAAATTCTTGAAGGAATTGTGTACACTTAAGAGGAAACAGAAACTTAAGGGGTGTGAAAAGGTGAGAGTGGGAGAAAATGTGTCTGCAGTGATTCAGAGAAAACTTCCAGCGAAGTGCAAGGATCCAGGTATGTTTACTATCCCTTGTACGATAGGTAACACTATGTTTGAGAAGGCCATGTTAGATTTAGGAGCTTCTATCAATGTCATGCCATATTCCATATATGCTTCTTTGAAACTTGGACCTTTGAATAAAATTGGTGTTGTGATTCAATTAGCTGATGGATCTAATGCCTATCCTAAGGGTGTAGTTGAAGATGTTTTGGTACAAGTTAATGCTTAATTTTCCCCACTGATTTCTATGTACTTGATATGGAAAATGGTGATCAAACTGCACATATTTTGTTAGGAAGACCTTTCTTAAAAACATCCAAGACTAAGATTGATGTTCATAGTGGCATACTTACCATGGAATTTGATGGTGAAATTGTTAAGTTTGACATTTATGATGCCATGAAATATGATGATGATGATGATGATCATGTTTATTCTATTGATGTGGTTGATTTTTTAGCACATGAAGTTTTTGAACTCAATGGGAAAGATGGATTGGGAGTTGCCATTAGTAAGCATCTTGAGGAAGAGAATGAGGAGTTAGCTTTTAAGTCTTGATTTGAGGGAAATGGTTGCAGCATGGAATGATTCTCCAAAGTTGCAGCAGCAGTCAGTAACGTTCCTTGTATTGCATAACCAATTTCTAACGAGAGGCCTTTACCTTTTGTTTTGTAGGCCCCGTTCCAGATTTGAAGCCTCTCCCTAGATACCTCAAGAACGTGTTCTGGGAGATGGTAGAATGTTACTTAGTGCATCGCAAGAACAAAAAGCCTTGAGTCGAGCCAACGACAATAAACAAAGCGTGCAAGGGAGGCAACCCAAGGGGAGTTTGTTTTCTTTTTCTCGCGTTTTGAATTTTGGTTATTTTTTGCCTTTTCTTTGCATTTCATCTTACATTGGGGACAATGTAAGCTTTAAGTGTGGGGGAGGGGATTTAGGTTGATTTAGGTTGTGTTTTAAGTTTAGTGTTCAAAAAAAAAAAAAAAAAAAAAAGAAAAAGCAGTGCCTAGTTTGGGAAGGGTATACCAGGCTAGAAAGCGAACTCGCCTTAAAAATTGCCTAGCGTGATTGGCAAGGCAAGGCCTACAGGTATAACAACGCCACGTACACCTTAAAGCGAAATACCCCGCATTTGTTTTTAGGAAGGTTTATGCTTTAAGTCATGTCTTTGAACGTCTAGTGATGCATGAAATAGTAACTTGACTTTGTTGTTGAACATATTCCTTGACTTAGGATGTTAGCAATCTTTCATAAAATAGAGTTAATCAGATTTGAATCTTTGTAGTTTTGAAACAATATGTCTTGAGAAGTTGTGTGGACTTGGCGACGAAGCATGATTGAGGAATGTATAACAACCCTTAGAAAGAAAAAAAAAATTGTTTCTCTTAAGCTAGTCCTAAATTTGGGTTTAAGCAAATAGGAAAAAGAAAAGAAAGGTATGTGGTGAGTCGAGATGGAGCGTAAAACGCACTCACTCATAAACACAACCATGAAATGAGATGGAGCATAAAATGCACTCATTCTTTTTCAAAACAAAAAAAAAAAAAAAAAAAAAAAAAAAAAAAAAAAAAAAGAAAAAAAATTGTATCCTTAGTTTGCTACCCGGTTGTAGTAGTAAAGAGAAACAGTAAAAAGAAAAGTTGAGAGGGGAGTTGTACATGAATTGGTTGTGATTAGTTCCCTTGTTTGCATTGAGTGATTAAGAGTAATTGTGGAAGATGATAAAGAGAGATGAATGTCATTAACTCTGTTTTATTTTATTTTGCTGCTTCCTAAGTTAGGTATGAATATGCATGGATTAAATATTGTTGCTTATGCATCATGCTGATGTTCTTGAGATGACTTGAGATGATGGTGTTCCTGATATGACTTGAGTGTAGGGTTTGTTTGAATTAGTTTGCCCGAGGACGGGCAAAAGCTAAGTGTGGGGGAATTTGATGGGAATGCAAAATGTCATATTTACCCCCCTTAATGTTTAGTCTTTTATACATATTTTTTTCCTAATTATACTCATTATTACTTTATTTTGGTTTAGGAAGCAAATGGAGGTGTTAATTGAAAAACGGAATTAATTAGGGGAATTCGGACAGTTTCGCCACTGCTTCGTAATCTGGGCATAATTATCTCATCCGAGCTCCGATTGAGGTGATTCAAAATGCTGTGGAACGCTAAGAAAGAGATCTACAACTTTCATGTTTTGAGGTTTGAGAGATACTGGCTGAATAAAGGTTGTAATAGAGCTTGAAGTTGACGCACCTGCATTGCCGACGTCCTGGAGCGTTCTGACTTGTCATGCAAGTCAGTCTATTATTGCACGTTTTGAAGACATACATGCTGCACGAAAATTACAGCTGGAAACACCACTTTCCTATTTTATTAGGACTCTATTTTATTTTATTTCCAATTAATTAGATTAGGATAAATGTTATTTTAGGATAGGAGAATATTTCTTTTAGGAGATTGAGTGGGATTCGAATTCTAAAACTGGATTTTTGCAAAGGGATCAGATTAGGGTTTTTGAGGGGGACCGCGTCTCTTTCTTCTCTTCTCTGGAATTTTTCTTTCTCTTGAGTTTTGGATTATGGCCATGAGCGGCTAAAGCTTTTGTAAGCAGTGTCGGAACAGAGACCTCGGAATCAACCAACTGTGAGATCTAATCTATTTTATTTTAATGTTCAATTTTTTGTGTTTGAGTATTGAATGTTATTCTGTGCATATCTTCATGATTGATGCAATTAATTACTAAGAGGCCTACTAGTGTATTATTTGTTGCAATCTACTGCTGAGTTGATATCAAATCCGTAATTGTTTGATCCCTCTAACTTGTGACGCAATTAGGGTTAATAATTTGTTGCGTCAAGAATTAATAATCTTAAGAAGAACATTCAACTAAATTAAATACAACCGCTTGTGTTTGTGTTGTTTAGCTTCATCGATTTCTCTAATTCTTAAGGCTGCCATTAGATTAAATCTTGAGCGCTTGTCTAGGGTTGTTTAGTGGTAAGATTAATTAAGATCGATTGTTTCCTAATTAATTAAAATTAAGGAGAGATAGGAAACTAGTTCCAACGGTGAATATGCAGGTATGAATTGATTTAATTTTGCATCAATGATCAGTTGTAAGATTCCGATGGTGGATGTTGACGGAGACCAAGTTTCGTTATATAAAATGATTTCGATTTGAATTGTTTTTGTTTTGATTTTTGCTAAGATTGTTTTCTATTTTACTCAAAACCCCCAGCCTTATTCACATCATCAAAAATTCGGCTAGACACTCTTCGTGGGATCGACCCTTGCTTACCCTATTTACAGTTCAGTAGTTAGGTTAGGAAGGTTTTTAATCTTGGTTGCCTATGACAGCACACCACATATACACTTTAAACGGATTTTGCAATCAATCAAGCACATTGATCTCAACAAAAATCCATCAACCATCAAACCAAACTTGCAGTTCATCAACAAATCAGATTAATCGATCAATCAATTTCTCAAAACATGATTTAAGGCAGATTTTATAAGGCAACATTATATCATCAAATACATGTTATCAACCATCCAAATAAAAATTGTAAAATTCAGACTCCTAGGCTCGATATTTCCATTTCCGTTAGTAAACGGTCCCATATATGCAGTGGAAACAAAACAAATATAATATAGAGATCGTTTACATGAGCCAAGATCAAGGGTATAATTTTACAATTCATACTAAAATAAAATCTGCAGAAAAATAAATCTGAGTTTAAAGAAAACAAACGCACGTTGGAGGCTCCTCCAAATTTGTCAACGAATGTTTTGCTACCGATCCAAGTGTAGGATCGAACCCACCCCGTAGTCCACGAAGACAATCTCAAAAAGAACCAAAAAGGGATTTGCTAGATCCTCTTTGGCTTCAAGATTAAGAAGAAAGCAAATCAATTGAATTGATTTTTAGGCCAAAAAAATGTTTCTGCCGTGGGAGTGTATTCAAAAGCGGTTGCTGTGTGTGTTTTTCTTTTAAAAAGAAATCAATTCCTTAAAACAATTAACACACACTTTTCCTTTTATAGTTAACCAAGTTGCCCCAATCCCATATGGAATAGGCTTGGGCTCCAACCCAAACACCCCATGTTACCAAACACTCCCAATTCGATGTTTTATTTTCCATCATTATCTCAATTAAAATCAATTAATATATATTTAATATATATTAACATTTAACAATAATGATAATATATTTAAATATGTGCGAACACATATTTAAACGTAATTTCACTTATTTAATTTTTCTAATAAATTAAATAAAGGCTACGACCTCAGCAAATTTAATTGCACTATGAAATTACCAAAATACCCTTTCGCCTTAAAAAGATGAAAACGCCCTTCTTTCTTCTTGGATCTTAAATTATCTTCTATGTGTGTGACCCATAGGCTCCTCATCATATCGGCAGTGTATAGTATCGCGATTAACACCAATTAATCGTCTCACTAATACAGACCAAGATTAGGCCCCTAGCAAGGCATCATGGCCACCCGATAGATTCGGATTCAAGAAAGTAGCTACTTCAAGCGATATGGTTACCGTGCAATTCGATCCTTTCATCATACATTATCTCGACAAGACGAAGGCATAGAAATAGTGCCAACCTTCGGTTACTCTCGATATTATGTATTCAGTTTCTAGACCAATGACCCGTATTATAAACTGGATAGAGCAACAACTCAATCCCCACTTTGTGGCCCACGGTTTTAACGTCATTGCCATATACTGAATTGCGCTGTGAGATAACTTATCCCGTACCCAGGAGTGATGAATCCTCTATCAATCCACCATAGTCTTGATACACTCTTTGATGCAGCCAATCACCACCGTATTGACAGCTCTGAATAGAACTGCGTTAGGCTAGTGTCAAACTACATCAATCGGTGCAGGCACTCGGTGATCTCAAGTCTAAGGATCACATGCACCACCATTCGTTAGAGGATTTGTTCCATAGACAGGGGTTACCATCCATATGGAATCCTCTGGTAGGTGGGTCGCTAGTGAACTTCTTTGCGGTGTAATTGCCTACAGCAAGCACCCATGTGTTGCACCAGGTTGTCACCAAACAACCTTGACAAGTGAGATCAGTCATTGCCTTTCGACAGGGTCGTTCAACACTATGATAGCCTTACCGTATTATCTGTGCCCTTACTTCAAAATAATTCTGGGGCTACAGACGTTTCTAGAATGGCCACCATATGTGCTCATAGGGTTCTCACTATCAAGATTTGAAACACTTAATACCCTCGTCACGGTTTAACTATTCTAAGGACATATATCAATACATATTGCAATAATAATGATTTACACGATATAGAATAAAATTGCCTTTTATTGATTAATGAACATTATTACAAAGAGTCAATTCTACAATAATTGATTGGCTCTAGGGCACCTACTCCAACATGGCCCACTAGAGGATTCCATATGGATGGCAACCCTAGTGTCTATGGAACAAATCCTCTCACGAATGGTGGTGCATGTGATCCTTAGACTTGAGATCACCGGAGTGCCTTGTGCATCGATTGGTGTAGTTTGACACTAGACCAACGCAGTTCTATTTAGAGTTGTCAATACAGTAATGATTGGCTGCATTAAGAAGTGTATCAAGACTATGGTGGATCGACAGAGGATTCATCACTCCTAGGTATGGGAGAAGTTATCTCACGGCACAATTCAGTAAATGGAAATGACACTAAAACTGTGGCCACAGTGGGATTGAGTTGTTACTCAATTCAGTTTATTATTCCGGTCATTGGTCTAGTAACTGAATACATACATATCGAGAGTAACTGAGGTTGATACTATTTCTATGCCTCGGTCTCGATGAGATAACAGATGATGAAATGATTGAATTGTATGGTAACCATATCGTTGATAGGTAGCTACTTTGCTGAATCCGAATTTATCGGGTGGCCATGATGCCTTTCCTATGGGCCAATCTTGGTCTGTGTGTAGTAAGATGATTAATTGGTATTAATCGCGATACTACACACTACCAGTATGATGAGGAGCCTACGAGTCACACACATAGAGGATAATGCAAGAATCAGTTTGTGTAAAGGACGTTTTTAGCTTTTTAGGCAAAAAGGTATTTTGATAATCTCACAGTGCAATTAAATTTGCTAAGGTTATTGCTTATATTTAAATTGATGTTAAAATTAAATAAGTGAGATTATGTTTAAATATATGTACACATATATTTAAATGAATTATTGTTATTATTAAATGTTAATATATTTTATATATTAATTGAATTTAATTGAAATAATATTAATTAAAATAAAAATATCTTAATTGGGTTGTTTGGACATAGGGCGCTGTTTGGGTTGATGCCTAAGCCTATTCCTAAATGGAATAAGGGTTTCACATGCACTATATAAGTGCATGTGTTTTATGAATTAAAGATAGAGAAGTCATTTTATATTATTTGATTGAAAGCTCCAACCCTCTTTTCCTCTCACTATTCACGCCACTTTTTTTTTTGGATGAATAAAATTTTATTTGATTCTTTTTCTTGGTTTTTGAGGCTAAAGAGGATCTAGCAAATCCCTCTTTAGCTCTTCGGGTTATCTTTGTGTGGACTACCGCTGGTTCGATTCTGTTTTGAATCGACAGCGAACCCATTAGAGACAAGTTTGAAGGAGCCTCCAAACGTGCGTATGAACTCTAATTTTACTTTGATCGTTCATATTACTGTAGAATATTTGATTTAACACATTATCTGTAATATCTGTATCCTGATCTTGGCTTAAAATGGAATCAATCGTTGTTTTATTTTTGTTTTTCGCTGCCATGGGTTAGATCATTTCCTTACAATTTTCAGGTGGTAGTCCCCATATGGGATTTCCCCCTGAAAGGGTGGTAGTCCACATGGGGAAATCCATCCACCCCCCACCCCCCACCCCCACCCCTTCTCTCTCTCTCTCTCTCTCTCTCTCTCTCTCTCCAGCATGGAGTAATCCTCACGAGGAATTTTCCCCCAAGATGAATTTGCACATGTAGCCATACAAGAATATACAAAATCTTTAGATTTTATCTAATATATGTTAACATTTACATATTTTCAAAGAACTTGGATTTGAACAATTATTGAGAAATGAGAATGGATTATGGTCAATGGAGCGACTACAACTAGCAAGATTAGATGAGTTCATATTCTAGACTACTATAAAGTATAGACTCCACTTAAATAAAAGCTAATTATGTACTAAGACCATATTGAATTATTAATCTTTACTCAATTGTCAAAATTTATTCACTTCATGCTTTACAGTTACTTTTATTACATAAATTAAAATATACAATAATAAATTTAAGATAACAATTACAAAATTTGATTGCATCACATGATTATGATTATTTTACTTAAAATCTATTATCTTATACAAAATTTTATAAAACATATAATTAATTAATTATATATTTATAGGGCGGGGCGGGGCACCGTCCGGGTGAACTATATCCCCATCCTCGCTTGTCACCCGAAAATTCAGGTAATCCCTACCCAATTGGGGCAGGGTGGGTCAAATGCCCATCCCTAGTGACAGGCCAAAGATGGGAATGGAAAACCATCCCCAAATTACTTTCGGGTTGAGGATAGGGACCGGTATCCGCTCATTACCCCACCCCCAATCCTTGAAAAAATTGATTATAAAATAGATTATTTTATTTCATGTTAAAAAAATTAACGAGTTCTATTTCCACATAACAATTTCAGAAATAACAAAGGATTAGGAGTTTTGATACAATAACAATCTTCACTCTATCATTATATTAAAAATAATCATTTAATAATGAATGAGTAATTTATCATTATAAAATTATACATATAATAAAGAATTAATATAAACGTTTTTTTTTTTTAATAAAAAAAACACTATTGTAGTTGCTAAAATCTAAGTTGCAAAAATAGGGTCTGATCCCGTGAGGTTGACACCACTGACAATGCGTTGTACTTGCACAAAGAGCAAACAAATATGAAGCTTACTTTGACACTGGTGTCGTGTCTACCATAGACACTCCGACGCTCAAGTCAGTAAGGTGGAATAAAACAATTTGGTGAGGGCAAGGAAATGAGGGGTACTAGAGGCCAAGTTGGAGATTAGAACCACGGCGTAGTAGGATATCTCTTAGGAGTAAGAACGTAGGTGTAGGTAGGTAATGTTGAGGCTACATGCCCTAAACAAGGGAGTGACCTCTGTTTATATAGTAGTTGTAGGATCTTTGTATCTTGATAGGACTTTGAATCCTTATGGGAAAAGGTCTCGTGAATAGGAAAGATCTTGATTCACTTGACTTAATAGTAACAAGAGTCCTAATCTGCCTAAGATTCGAAATCTTGGACAAATTAGGATAAAGTAAAATAGGAAACATGCTACTTACCTTGGCCTGGAAGGCTTGGCCTTAGGTGGGCAGCTGGAGTAGCCCATTTTGGAAGAAAGTTGGATTTGATGGTCGCGATTTGGCCCAAGTCATGAGCTCTGATGTTGATTCAACCGAAAGTGGATTGTAAGGTTGGCCCGATGTTGTGGAACATTCCTATCTAGGCCTAATAAGGCATCATATGATTTTAGAACCCCACAGTTAGCCCTCCACTCTTTAAGCTAAAGAGTCTTTAGCTTGGAGAGTAGATGGTCCAATGGGAAGCTAATTTGATAGGGAGGCGGTCTGTCGGGTCAATCGAGTGTTCCTATTGGCTGAATGAGATGTCTTATCCTGGTGAAAGTTGAAAAGAGGCTATTGACTATATTTTTGTAAATTTGCGTAGTGGAGTCCACTCGGCTGGTCGAGCCAAGTGCTAGAATGTGGGGTGCGGTACTAGTAGTTGCGTCCACTCGGTCGACTACGCTGAGTGATTGAGTACAGGATACAACCCTTAAGGCTGAGTTAATTCGGTCAACTGGACCGACATGAATGATAGGGTATGAAGCACCATTCGGCCAATCAGGTCGAGTGTCTGTGCATTCTTTACTCTAAAAAATAGGTCTTGTCTGTTTCTTGGATTGAAAGTTGAGTCGATTTGTTCAAGCGAGCCGAGCTTCATTAGTGTAATGGGGTTGCATTAGGAGAGCAGAACACATGTAGTGTAGGGTTTCGTGCGTTTTGAGTCAGAAACGAGAAACCAAGATTACTGAGGCAGTCTTATTATATGACACGTGTACGATTAGGATTTCCTCTCTCCTTTAAGTGGGAAATTGAAGAGTCATAGCCAATTGGTTGCTACCACGTGTTACCTTGAGAGATCAAGTGATTAAAAGGAGACGAAACCCACTGGTGACTGTTCATCTTCGTCTTCACTTCGTTCTTACTTCTCTAAAAAACTCTTCTCCGATCTGTTATAGTAGATGTTCTAGAGCCAATCAATTATTGTAGAATTGACTCTTTGTAATAATGTTCATTAATCAATAAAAGGCATTTTATACTATATCGCGTAAATCATTTTTATTGCAATATGTATTGATATATGTCCTTAGAATGGTAGAACCGTGACGAGGGTATCAAGTGTTTCAAATCTTGATAGTGAGAATCCTATAAGCACTTATGGTGGCCATTCTAGAAACGTCCGTAGCCCCAGTATTATTCTGAAGTAAGGGCACAGATAATACGGTAAGGCTATCATAGTGTTGAATGACCCTGTCAAAAGGCAGTGACTGATCTCACTTATCGAGGTTGTTTGGTGACAACCTGGTGTAACACATGGGTGCTTGTTGTAGGCGAATACACCGCAGCAAGTTCATTGGATTGACCCATCAGAGGATTCCATATGGATGGTAACCCCAGTGTCTATGGAACAAATCCTCTAACGAAATGTGGTGTATGTGATCCTTAGACTTGAGATCACCGGAGCGCCTTGTGCACCGATTGGTGCAGTTTGACACTAGCCTAATACAGTTCTATTCAGAGCTGTCAATACGGTGGTGATTGGCTGTATCAAGGAGTGTATCAAGACTATGGTGGATAGACAGAGGATTCATCACTCCCGGGTATGAGAGAAGTTATCTCACGGCGTAATTCAGTATATGGCAATGACACTAAAGCGCTGGCCCACGTGGGATTGAGTTGTTGCTCTATCCAGATTATAATACAGGTCATTGGTCTAGAAACTGAATACATAATATCGAGAGTAACTGAAGGTTGACACTATTTCTATGCCTTCGTCTCATCGAGATAACGTATAATGAAAGGATCGAATTGTACGGTAACCATATCGTTGACAGGTAGCTACTTTCTTGAATCAAGAATCTATCAGGTGGCCATGATGCCTTGGTAGGGGCCAATCTTAGTCTGTGTATTAGTGAGACGATTAATTGATTTTAATCGCGATACTATACACTACCGGTATGATGAGGAGCCTATAGGTCATACACATAGAAGAGAATTTAAGACTCAGGAAGTAAGAATGGCGTTTTCGTCTTTTTAGGTAAAAGGGTATTTTGGTAATTTCACAGTGCAATTAAATTTGCTGAGGTCGTAGCCTTTTATTTAATTTATTAGAAAAAATTAAATAAGTGAAATTACGTTTAAATATGTGTTCGCATATATTTAATTAAATCATCACTATTGTTAAATGTTAATATATAGATTAAATATATATTAATTGGTTTTAATTGAGATAATGGTGAATTAAAATAATTATCTAATTGGGAGTGTTTGGAAACAAGGGGTGTTTGGGTTGGAGCTCAAGCCTATTCCATATGGGAATAGGGCAATTAAATTTTACTATAAAAGAAAAAGATTATTTGTAGAAGGTGAGAGATTCATTCATTTGATTATTGATTGAAAAGAGAAAAGGCTACAGCCCCTAAACACTCTCACGCCAGATTTGGGTTTTTGCCTAAAATCAATTACTCTTGATTTCTTCTTTGTTCTTAAAGCTAAAGAGGGATCTAGCAAATCCCTCCTTAGTTCTTTGCGATTGTCTTCGTGTAGACTACGTCGGTTCGATCCTATATTTGGGTCGGTAGCAAAATACATTTAGAGACAAAGTTGGAAGAGCCTCCAAACGTGTGTATGATTCCTTAAAACTCTAAACTAATTTTTGCAGATTCTTGTTTTGATATAAATTGTAAATTTGTGCCTTGACCTTGGTTCTATGGAACGATCCGTGTTGTTTTTAATTATTGTTTTCCGCTGCCTCAATGGATCGTTTCCTAATAGATCTTCATCCAAGATTTTCTAGGAGTTTCCTGCAATTGTTCACGGTAATTCTCTTTTCCTTTACAAAGATTGATTTCTTTTCTTCGCTTCTACTTTCCTTTTGCTTTAGAATCCATTTAGGCACGTTTTTAGGATTGTTCTTCTTCGAGTAATACGGCGTTCAACTTTCTCCTTTTGGGTTTTTCTTTTCTCTACGAAGTTTACAAAGGATTAGTCTAGGTTTGGCTATGTTCCAAGTTTTGGGGTGGTTTGGTTAAGTTTTTTGGGAATTTGGGAGGAAATGCTTTGAAGGTTTTGGATTTAAGAGCGTAGGCGTTGCCGAAAAATTTCTGGAAATTTCGAGTTTGGTTTGCAGGGGAAGAAGGAGTTGACTTACTTACTGTTACCGTTTGGCACATCTAGGGTGATTGACTAAGCCGAGTGGACACCTCTTAGGGTAAGGTGTAGTCTACTCCTTAGGCGGAAGTACATTTGTTCATTCAGTCGGTCTATCTGACTTAGTCGATCGATGTGAGGAGAGTTTGTCATCTGAGCATGTGATGTCGAGTTCTGAGACAAGAGGGAACAGTCAAAGAGAGATGGAGGGGGGAGGCGTGTTAGAGTAGATGCCCTAGAGCCAATATATTATTGTAGAATTGACTCTTTGTAATAATGTTCATTAATAAAAAAAAGACATTTTATTCTATATCGCGTAAATCATTATTATTGTAATATGTATTGATATATGTCTTTAGAATGGTAGAACCGTGACGAGGGTATCAAGTGTTTCAAATCTTGATAGTGAGAACCTTATGAGCACATATGGTGGCCATTCTAGAAACGTCCGTAGCCCCCTTGATATTATTCGAAGTAAGGGCACAGATAATACGGTAAGGCTATCATAGTGTTGAACGACCCTATCGAAAGGCAGTGAGTGATCTCACTTATCGAGGTTGTTTGGTGACAACCTAGTGCAACACATGGGTGCTTGCTGTAGGCGAATACACCGTAGCAAGTTCACTGGACTGACCCATCAGAGGATTTCATATGGATGGTAACCCCAGTGTCTATGGAACAAATCCTCTAACGAATGGTGGTGTATGTGATCCTTAGACTTGAGATCACCGGAGCGTCTTGTGCACCGATTGGTGTAGTTTGACACTAGCCTAACACAATTTTATTCAGAGCTGTCAATACGGTGGTGATTGAGTGTATCAAGGAGTGTATCAAGACTATGGTGGATAGACAGAGGATTCATCACTCCCAGGTACGGGAGAAGTTATCTCACGGCGTAATTCAGTATATGGCAATGACACTAAAACTGTGGCCACAGTGGGATTGAGTTGTTGCTCTATCCAGATTATAATACATGTCATTGGTCCAGAAACTGAATACATAATATCGAGAGTAACCGAAGGTTGACACTATTTCTATGCCTTCGTCTCATCGAGATAACGTATAATGAAAGGATCGGGTTATGCGATAACCATATCGTTGACGGTAGCTACTTTCTTGAATCCGAATCTATCGGGTGGCCATGATGCCTTGCTAAAGGGCTAATCTTAGTCTGTGTATTAGTGAGACGATTAATTGGTGTTAATCACAATACTATACACTGCCGGTATGATGAGGAGCCTATGGGTCACACACATAGAAGATAATTTAAGACTTAGGAAGAAAGAAGGGTGTTTTCGTCTTTTTTGGCGAAAGGGTATTTTGGTAATTTCACAGTGCAATTAAATTTGCTGAGGTCATAGCCTTTATTTAATTTATTAGAAAAAATTAAATAAGTGAAATTACGTTTAAATATGTGTTCGCATATATTTAATTAAATCATCATTATTGTTAAATGTTAATATATAGATTAAATATATATTAATTGATTTTAATTGAGATAATGATGAAATAAAAATAAATATCTAATTGGGAGTGTTTGGTAACATGGGGTGTTTGGGTTGGAGCCCAAGCCTATTCCATATGGGAATAGGGCAAATAAAATTTCAATATAAAAGAAAAGGTTAATTGTAAAAGAGTCAATTTTCACTGTTCATTTTTCTCTTTGAAAAAGCAAAACACAGCAGCCCTATATTTCCTCTCCCACGGCAGAATTCATTTTTGTCTAAAATCAATCTATTTGATTTTTCTTCTTTGATCTTAAAGCTAAGGAGGATCTAGCAAATCCCTCCTTAGTTCTTTGTGATTGTCTTCGTGTGGACTACGTCAGTTCGATCTTACACTTGGGTCAATAGCAAAACGTTCAAAGGCAAATTTGGAGGAGCCTCCAAACGTGCGTAAGTTTTCTAAACTCATGATTAATTTTTCTGCAGATTTCTACTTTAAATATAAATTGTAAAATTATACCTTTGATCTTGGCTCTTTGGAACAATCCTTGTATTATGATTTTTTGTTTTCCGCTGCGTACATGGATCGCTTACTAACAGTGGTATCAGAGCCTAGGGTACCAAATTTTACAGTTTTTATGTGGATGGTTGATAACATGTATTTGATGATATTATGTTGCCTTATAGAATCTGCCTAAAATCTGCCTTAAAAGCATGTTTTAAGAAATCTATTAATCGATTAATTTTAATTTGTTGATGATCTGCAAGTTTGGAATAATGGTTGATGGATTTTTGTTGAAATCAGTGTGTATGATTGATTGAAAAATCTATTTGGAGTGTATATGGTTACTGTATGAACAGATCCAGAGCTATAGATCTGTGTATGTTCACCGCGACGATATAACCCATCGCCGCAGCGAGTGTTATTCACGTTCACGCTAGTGACGAAACCAGCGCTCGCTGCGGTGATGCTTTGCGATCGTCCTTTGGACGAGCGTTATATGAAAATAGCGCTCGTCGCGGCGATCATCCTTAGAGCGTGGACGTCAGCATAACCAATGCACGCTGCGGCAATCTAACTCATCGCCGTAGCGAGCGTACAGGGGCCATAATGTAAAGTTTTAAAACTTTTGGACCAAATACAGATCTATAAATTGTCAGGGGGTAAATAAATTAACCCACAAATTTCAAAAATTGATTGTTTTTTAAATGTATGCTTTGTACTTATTTGTATATTGCATGGTGCCTGGTACATGAGCCTTAGACCTAAGGGTGAATGTTTTAAAATTTTTTTGGGTATGTATGGTTGTAAATTTATTAAATAGGGCTTGCGTGTCCTGTCTTTCTCCTCTTCTCAATGTACATTCTCTTCTCATCTCATTCCCCTCGAATGTAAATCGAGGTTTCTAAATTTATTGATGTAAAGAATTTGTATAATTATTTTATTGTAAATTTAGAATGATATTTTTGTAATGTACTTGAAGACGGAGCAAAGGACGAGACAACCATACTTGAAGACTTAAGATGTTTATTACAAGACCCCTAGGTGACCCACCGATTCCTCTAGGCTTGAGGAAATCGGTTTTAGTTGGGCCATGTATCGGCACGTATTATATTATGTTTAGAATGCATGCTAAGGTTGAATGTTGAATAACATGCCAAACAATGTCATTTTAACAAAGATAATAATCTGATGAGAAATTAAATAAAAACCCTCAATTAAATTATATTAAGTCACGTATGCCTTCCATCATCATGGTTTTAATCAAGCCACTGTTCGTCAAAACCTTGTTCGCCAAAGCGAAAGGTACACTTCTACTAGTGGGAGGTTAAAATGCATTGGAGTTTTTCTTAATGGTGATGGGTCAACTTAAAATGACGGTTTTGCTTGTTCGCCAAAGCGAAGGTTGATAAACACGTCATAGGCATAGTAGAGCCGTACACATATTATGTGTACGTGGTGACATATAGTGTCCACTCTACTGATAATGAGAATCACACTTGAGGACGATGGTTGGAGCCATTGGATTGTGTGATTGGCTTGTTGGCTTTTTCACATTTGAGGTTGATAGTGGGAGCTATCAATTGGTGTGGATTAAGTTTGTTGGCCTACCTAATCAACTCATTTTGGCTTGTTCGCCAAAGCAAAAGTTTGAAATGGGCAGGATGGGATCTCGGTCCACTAGGAAAGTCAATGGGCTTTCCCGAGTTAATAGTGAGGGCTATTGACTTGAGTAAAATAGTGGGAGCATCGTTTAATAAAAGACCATATTAAATAATAATGAACTTTATAATAACTTTATTTTTCTGCAATTGCAGATTCACCAAAATGAGCATTATGAACCTGTGACCGATAATCGAGAAAGAAAATAGGTTGGATGGATACAATTTCTGAGACTGGTATCATAATCTTTGGATTATACTCAAGTCAGAAAAAAATTGTATATCCTTGAAAAGCCATACTTGGCTGAGCCTGAACCTGATGCCACTCAGGAAGTAAATGATACTTATCAAAAGTTCCTTGATGATGCTGATAGCGTTCAATACTTGATGTTAGCATCGATGACACCTATGCTACAAAAACAACATGAGAATATGGATGCTTCTTCCATTATTCTACACCTCAAGGAGCTTTTCGAAACAAATGCTCGACATGAGAGGTACAAGGTGTCGAAAGCATTGTTTGGGAGTCGTCTGACTGAGGGTGCCCAAGTTGGTCCTCATGTGCTCAAGATGATCGAGCACATAGAGAGGCTTGAGACTTTGGGATGTGGCTTGGATGCAAAATTACAAATGGATTTAATTCTTCAATCCTTGCCTGACTCTTATGCTCCGTTCATAATGAATTTCAATATGAACACGATGGAGAAAACCCTGTTAGAACTTTTGAACATCTTGAGGGATCTGAGCAAGACTTGAAAAAGTCCAAGCTGTTTCAGTTCTTGCCCGATAAAGCAAAGGAGGGTAACGACAAGGGTAAGGCCAAGGCCAAACCCAAGCCCAAGCCCAAGCCCAAACCCAAGCCCAAAGGACATGTTGCTCTTAGTCTTGAGAGTGGCATAGGGAAGGGCAAGGTAGTTTGCTTCTTTGTGGCAAGCCTGGCCACTAGAGGAAACACCGCAAGGCTTTCCTCGTAAGCAAGAAGAAGCCAGATGCTACGACTTCAAGTATTTTTATGATTGAGATTAATTTCTCTCCCTCAACATCTTGGGTCATTGGCACAGGATGTGGTACTCACATTTGTACTGATGTGCAGGGACTAAGGCAGAGTAGAGTGCTCGTCAAGGGAGAGGTGGACCTACGAGTTGGAAATGGAGCACATGTGGCTGCATTGGCTGTAGGGACTTATTGTTTATCTTTGCCTACGGGCTTGTTATTGGAACTACATAACTATTATCACGTACTTTCTATTTCTAGAAATATTATTTCAGTATCCGCTTTGGATAATATAGGGTATCATTTTGAGATATCTAATGGATTGTTGTCCTTTAGTTTGAATGGTATTCTATTTGGAATTGCAAGGTTATATAATGGATTATATGTTCTTGATTTAAACAATAAAGATATTCTCAATATTGAAATCAAGAAAGCTAAACATAGCGATCAAAACCAGACATATCTCTAGCACTGTAGATTGTGTCATGTTAATAAGACTCGCATTGCAAAACTTCAAAGGGATGGAGTTTTGGACCCTTTTGACTTTCGGTCATTTGAGGTATGCGAGTCATGCCTATTAGGCAAGATGACCAAGTCTCCTTTCACAGGACAAGGTGAAAGGGCTCTCTTGCTGTTAGGCATCATCCACAGTAATGTATGTGGTCCACTAACAGTTGAGGCCAGAGGTGGATATTCATACTTCATCACATTTACTGATGATTTTAGTAGATATGGTTATGTCTACCTTATGAGACATAAATCTGAAGCATTTGATAAATTCAAGGAATTCAGGAATGAAGTACAGAATATGTTGGGCAAAAGTAATAAAGCTCTTCAGCTGGATCGAGGAGGTGAATACTTAAGCTCAGGGTTTTCAGAGTACCTGAAAGAATGTGGGATAGTATCATAACTCATCCCTCCTTATACACCCCAACACAATGGAGTGTCTGAAAGGAGGAACATGACCTTACTTGACATGGTTAGGTCTATGATGAGTTTTAGTGATTTACCTGCATCGTTCTGGGGTTATACCTTAGAGACTGCGACTCACATTTTGAACCGTGTGTTGTCAAAGTCTGTAGATAAGACTCCATATGAGCTACGGGGTGGGCGAAAGCCCAACTTGTCTTATCTAAGGATTTGGGGTTGCGAAGCTTATGTTAAGAAATTGACTTTGAACAAGCTGGGCCCGAAATCCTATAAATGTATATTTGTGGGGTATCCAAAGGAGACCAAAGGATACTACTTCTACCACCCAGAAGAGCGCAAAATTTTTTTTGCTCGATCTGGTGTCTTCTTAGAAAAAGAATATTTTCTAAGAAGTACTAGTGGGAGAAAATTAGAACTCGATGAAGTTCTAGAACCATAAGATATACTAGACGAATGACGGGATGATGTGCCACAGGAAGTGGTTGAGCATCATGAGGAGGTTAGTCCACAAGTTGTCGATCAAAGTGAACCACCTCAGGTAGCACAAGAGCTACGTAGATCTGGGAGAGTACGCCATGAGCCCAAGAGATACGGTTATCTCGTGACTCAACATGGTGACGTACTAGTTTACCAAGACGATGAACCTAGAACCTACAAAGACGCTATATCGGATCCGGATTCTGTTAAATGGCTTGAAGCAAATCTGAGATGGACTCCATGTACCAAAACCAATTGTGGTCTCTAGTGGAACCACCTAAAGGGGTAAAACCCATAGGGTGTAAATGGGTCTTCAAGAAGAAGACTAACATGGATGGCAACGTGCATACTTATAAAGCACGACTGGTTGCCAAAGGTTTCAAACAAATTCATGGCATTGACTATGAAGAAACCTTTTCACCAGTTGCCATGATTAAATCCATCTGGATTATGCTTGCGATTGCTGTATATCATGACTATGAGATTTGGCAAATGGATGTCAAAACAGCTTTCCTGAACGGAAACCTTGAGGAGGATGTGTATATGACATAACCTGATGGTTTCGTTCTTGATGGACAAGCTAATAGGGTATGCAAGTTGCAGAGATCCATATATGGACTCAAGCAAGCTTCAAGGAGCTGGAACATTCGCTTTGATAAAGCCGTAAAAGAACTCGGTTTTATCAAGAACGAAGATGAGCCCTGTGTTTACAAGAAAGTGAGTGGGAGCGCAATAGTATTCCTAGTGTTGTATGTCGATGACATTCTTCTGATCGGGAATGATATACCGAACTTGCAGTCGGTAAAGACTTGGTTATCCAAGTGCTTCTCCATGAAGGACTTAGGGGAAACAGTCAACATCCTTGGTATAAAGATCTATCGTGATAGATCGCGTAGGTTGCTTGGCCTAAGTCAGAGTGCATATATTGATAAAGTACTGAAAAGATTCAGTATGGAAGAATCCAAGAAGGGATTTCTTCCGATGTCACATGATGTTTATCTCTCTAAAGAATTGTGTCCTAGGACACAAGATGAGAGAGATAAGATGAAGAGGATCCCGTATGCATCAGCAATTGGATCCATCATGTATGCCATGCCATGTACGCGGATTGATGTCTCATGTGCTTTAAGCACTTGTAATAGATATCAATCGGATCTAGGTGAGCATCACTGGATGGCTGTCAAAAATATTCTTAAGTATCTGAAGAGGACTAAGGATATGTTCTTGGTTTATGAAGGGGAAGATGAGCTCACTATAAGAGGATACAGTGATGCTAGTTTCCAAACGGACAACGATGATTATCAATCACAATCAGGGATTGTATTTTGTCTCGCTCCAAGCAAAGCATTGTAGCAAACTCTACAATGGAGGCTGAGTATATTGCATTGTTAGATGCGGCCAAGGAGGCAGTCTGGATTAAGAAGTTCATTACTGAACTTGGTGTGGTTCCCACAATTATTGATCCGATAGACATCTATTGTGACAACAATGGAGCAATTGCTCAAGCCAGGGAACCACGGTCTCATCAAAAATCCAGACACATACTCAGACGATTCTATCTCATCAAAGAGATAGTTAAGAGGAAAGACGTGCAGATTAGTAAAGTGCATACTGACGACAATCTCGCAGATCCTTGACAAAGCCTCGGCCTGATAGAAGCATGAAAGGCACTTGAGATCATTTGGTATTAAATACATGAATGATTGGCTATAGTGCAAGTGGGAGATTGTTAGAGTAGATGCCCTAGAGCCAATCAATTATTGTAGAATTGACTCTTTGTAATAATGTTCATTAATCAATAAAAGGCATTTTATTCTATATCGCGTAAATCATTATTATTGCAATATGTATTGATATATGTCTTTAGAATGGTAGAACCGTGATGAGGGTATCAAGTGTATCAAATCTTGATAGTGAGAACTCTATGAGCACATATGGTGGCCATTCTAGAAACGTACATAGCCCCATTATTATTCTGAAGTAAGGGCACAGATAATACGGTAAGGCTATCATAGTGTTGAACGACCATGTCGAAAGGCAGTGACTGATCTTACCTGTCGAGGTTGTTTGGTGACAACCTAGTGCAACACATGGGTGCTTGCTGTAGGCTAATACACCATAACAAGTTCACTGGACTAACCCACCAGAGGATTCCATATGGATGGTAACCCCAGTGTCTATGGAACAAATCCTCTAACGAATGGTGGTGTATGTGATCCTTAGACTTGAGATCACCGAAGCGCCTTGTGCACCGATTGGTGCAGTTTGACACTAGCCTAATGCAGTTTTATTCAGAGGTGTCAATACGGCGGTGATTGGCTGCATCAAGGAGTGTATCAAGACTATGGTGGATAGACAGAGGATTCATCACTCCCGAGTACGGGAAAAGTTATCTCACGGCGCAATTCAGTATATGGCGATGACACTAAAACTGTGGCCACAGTGGGATTGAGTTATTGCTCTATCCAGATTATCATACAGGTCATCGGTCTAGAAACTGAATACATAATATTGAGAGTAACCGAAGGTTGACACTATTTCTATGCCTTCGTCTCGTCGAGATAACGCATGATGAAAGGATCGAATTGTGTGGTAATCATATCGTTGACAGGTAGCTACTTTGTTGAATCCGAATCTATCGGGTGGCCATGATGCCTTGCTAGGGGCCAATCTTAGTACGTGGTATTAGTGAAGCGATTAATTGGTGTTAATCACGATACTATACACTGCCGGTATGATGAGGAGCCTATGGGTCACACACATAGAAGATAATTTAAGACTCAGGAAGAAAGAATGGTGTTTTCGTCTTTTTTGGCAAAATGGTATTTTGGTAATTTCATAGTGCAATTAAATTTGCTGAGGTCGTAGCCTTTATTTAATTTATTAGAAAAAATTAAATAAGTGAAATTACATTTAAATATGTGTTCACATATATTTAATTAAATCACCATTATTGTTAAATGTTAATATATAGATTAAATATATATTAATTGATTTTAATTGAGATAATGATGAAATAAAAATAAATATCTAATTGGGAGTGTTTGGTAACATGGGGTGTTTGGGTTGGAGCCCAAGCCTATTCCATATGGGAATAGGGCAAATAAAATTTCAATATAAAAGAAAAGGTTAATTGTAAAAGAGTCAATTTTCACTGTTCATTTTTCTCTTTGAAAAAGCAAAACACAGCAGCCCCATATTTCCTCTCCCACGGCAAAATTCATTTTTGTCTAAAATCAATCTATTTGATTTTTCTTCTTTGATCTTAAAGCTAAGGAGGATCTAGCAAATCCCTCCTTAGTTCTTTGTGATTGTCTTCGTGTGGACTACGTCGGTTCGATCTTACACTTGGGTCAGTAGCAAAACGTTCAAAGGCAAATTTGGAGGAGCCTCCAAACGTGCGTAAGTTTTCTAAACTCATGATTAATTTTTCTGCAGATTTCTACTTTAAATATAAATTGTAAAATTATACCTTTGATCTTGGCTCTTTGGAACGATCCTTGTATTATGATTTTTTGTTTTCCGCTGCGTACATGGATCGCTTACTAACAAGGTGAGTATGAGAGTGCTTCGACTGCGGTGGTTTTGCTCAAAGAAGGTAACGTGCCCGTGGGAGTCCCCAAAGGTTTAGGTGTTGCCATGACTGATTCGACTGCCACGGAGTCGAGTGGTGACGACTCTGAAGGGCAAGGGTAGAGTGGGGAAGATAGCAATGAAGAGCCAAGCAGCAATCCCGAGGGTGAGCCTTCCACAAGTGGGGAAGCGTGGATGTAACCAGCTGACCAGGTGGAGGGATGTTGCCATTGGATTATCCTCCAGAACTTGCTCTGGATGATGAATGGAGGATAAGGACAATTTACCATATTCCTGAATCCGTCGAGATACGTCTGTCGAAAGATCACAAGCGGGTTGACTAGGATGTTCTAGGATGGATGGCTATGTACGATATCTACTTCTATGACGGGCTTAGGTTACCGATTCCGTGCTTGATTTGGGAGGTATTGAACCACTTCATGATAGCCCCGACTTAGATCATGTCGAACGGTTTGAGGCTATTGATTGCATTGGAACTTCTCTGCACCATGCACCGAGTAGGGTTTAGCCTGCATGAGTTCCTCTATTCTTACTATTTGAAGGAGCATGATACTGACAAGGGTAGATACTCAATTACCCTAAGACATGACCGAATCCACCTGGTGACGTTCCTACAATCGAGTGACAAGAACTAGAAGGGAAAGTTCTTCTTCGTGAATGGTAAAGTAGTCTTTGGAGAGAGATGGCAAGGTGACTTACCTTTTAAATGGAGGGCGACTGGTTAGTAACTTTTACTTGTATTTTCTTTTGAGTATTAAGCCTTATTTTTCGTTCTTCTGTAGATCCAAGATTCAACAAGGCTAGGCAGAGTAGAGACAGCTTGGACGCGCCAACTTGGGAATTGCTCACTATACCATTAAAACAAAGAGATTGGAGAGTGCTCTTACAAGAGGTGAACCTTAGGGCGAGTCATCTTTGGAGCGAGGACGATGCAGTACAAAGAGGTACTTCTTTCCCTTTACTGAAGCAGACATGGAGCGTTTTGTTGACGCACTACTACAATCATATATGCTTCAGACATTCATTTCTTCATCCTCTAACTCCTAGAGAGTTTGCCCTTGCAAAGAGACTGATGAAGAACGTTAACGTCAACATTCCAGATACGAGTGCGGCGATTGCCCAATGCCGAGCTAAGAGGAAGAGGGAGTTGGCGGCTATGCCAAGCAAAAATGTCCAGATGGAACAAACCGAGCCAGCCCTACCAACTGCGTCGACTACGACCGGAGCTGAGTCATTGAGGAGTGTCCAGATTGATGAGTACGCTGAGAATGTGATCGTCATGCTCCCAATGATCGCTTATCTACTCTAATCTGATCGGGAGGATGGGGAAGGCAGCCCAACTCTTTTTTACGCTTTGTGGATGTAGCTCGGCAGTTTCAGGTAATTTCTTCCTTCATAAGCTTTGTTCCACAAAGGACTACTTCTAAGTGTTTGATTTTTTGCAGGCTCTGACGGGGAGCCCATACTTAAATAAGGTTGTGGTTGCCTAGGATGCAAGGATCTAGAATATGACCAATTCCAATTCGGGCCTTTGCACTCGAGAGGCTTATGCCTTAAAATTATCAAAGGAGAATATCGTCAAACTGTGACATGCTGAACTGGAGTTGGCAGAGGTGAAAAAGACACTAGCGGAGAAGGAAAAAGCGTTGGTCGAGAGGGATGTGGCGCTGCTGAAAAGGAATAGGAGTCGATCACCCTTAAAGAACGATGCCAATCAATTACTATCGACGCTATGATCAAGGCCCGTGCCAAACTAATGAGAGAGTACAAAGCAAGCAACACTTCCCACTCGAATCCTGACGAGGACATTGAATTGTGGGAAGAGATTGAAGCAGAGTGAGTCGAAGGGGGCAGTGGAACGAAGAAGGATCAAGTCGAGACCGAGCGCAATGATACAATGGACAATTTTGCTGGAGATTTGGAGGGGCTACTCACTGAGTCAATTGAGCCTCTTCCTCGGGAAGACTTGACAATGAAGGCTTCGACAAGTAAAGGAAATGAGATCGAGCCAACCGTTGGGCAATCGACTCAGGAAGATGGCCCAGGTCACGCCTTCCTTGAATGTAATGTTTGTATTTTAGGTGTTGAACACTGATGATTATGTATGCAGACTAGTCCCTAGGGGGACATTAATAAGATTTGGTATTTTGCCGATTGTTATAGTCTTGTTGAGCTTCTAAGTTTTCGTTTTACTGCCATAAGATTACCGTCGGCTCATCCGACCGATTGTGTATTGATGTAGTCAATACATGGTAGAAATAATAACTAAATAGTTTAGTTGCTCTGGTAGAATTAGTTGGCGTTGTCCAAAAATTTCTAACTTTTGGGGTGGACCTCGAGTGGGTGGAGTCCGTATCACATGTGAACCGAGTCAGCATGACGACTTTGTAGTTGAAAACAATCGAGGTTTGTTTAGCCTAGTTGGCATCACTGACTTGGTAGTTGAAAACATTCAAGGGCTACGCGACCCAGTTGACGTGACCAACGTTGTAGTTGAAATCATTTGATGGCAATGTGGCCTAGTCGATGTGACCAACTTTGTAGTCAAAATCATTTGAGGGCAACATGGCCTAGTCGACATGACCGACTTTGTAGTCGAAATCATTCTAGGGCAACATGGCCCAGTCGACGTGATCGACTTTATAGTTGAAATCATTTAAGGGCAACGTGGCCTAGTCGGCGTGTAGTTGAAATCATTCGAGGGCAATGTGGCCCAATCGGCATGACCGACTTTGTATTGAAATCATTCAACGGCAGTGTGGCCCAGTCGGCGTGACCAATTTTGTAGTTAAAATCATTCAAGGGTAGTGTGGCCTAGTCGGCATGATCGACTTTATAGTTGAAATCATTCAAGGGTAGTGTGGCCCAGTCGGCATGACCGACTTTCTAGTTGAAATCAATCAAGGGCAGTATGGCCTAGTTGGCGTGACTGACTTTCTAGTTGAAATCAATCAAGGGCAGTGTGGCCCAGTCGGCGTGACCGACTGTCTAGTTGAAATCATTCAAGGGTAGTGTGGCCTAGTCGGCATGAGTGACTTTATAATTGAAATCATTCATGGGCAATGTGGCCCATCTGGTGTGACTAACTTTGTAGTTGAAAAAGTATACCCTGATGGTGTGGGGCTAGTGGGCATGGCCGATTGTGAGGTGAAGCCTTTGTAGTAGAATAGTTGAGCAAATTTTTTTCTAAATAGTTCTTTTTATTGATTCGAGGCTTTAGGGCCGACTGTCGTTGAAGGTGGTGGACATGCCCACTCATCCTTTAAAAGAAAAACAAAAAACAAATGAGAAGAAGCTACAAGAAAGAAGCTAAGATATGGTCTGTCAGAAGTGATACTGTTTGAGGTGAATGGCGTTCCAACTGTGGCTGATGTCCTTGCCCTCTGGTGATTAAAGCTTGTAAGCGCCCTTGCCAATTGATCGGGTGATCTTGTATGGGCCTTCCCAAGTGGGGCCGAGCTTGCTAGCATTTATCTCCTTTATGTTTTAAAAGAATTTCCGGAGGACCCAATCACCTTCTTTGAATGACCTCACTCGGTTGTTGCGGTTGTAGTGCCAAGTGACCCGTTGCTGGTAGATGACGTTTCTAATTTGTGCCTATTCACGTTGCTCGCCAATGGTGTCCAAGTTGTGGTATAAGTTTCAGTTGTTTGACTCGTCGTTCATCCATTGAAGCCTAGGAAATGAGACCGACACTTCTGCTGGAATGACTGCCTCCAAGCCATATATTAGGGAGAAATGAGTTTCGCTACGAGCGACGGACGATTGTTCAGTAAGACCATAATACTCCCCGGTAGTCGTTAAATCGCCCATGCTCCTTTTGCTTTCTGAAGGTGCGTCTTCATAGTTTGCATGACCGTCTTGTTAGATGACTCAACCTAGCCGTTTGATTTGGGGTTTCGAGGAGTTGAGAAGCTGAGCTTGATTCCCCATATGTCACAGAAATCTCTGAAACTAGAGCTGATGAATTGGGATCCGTTATTAGTGACTATCTCTTTTGGAATCTCGAACTAACAAATCACGTTCTTTCAGATGAAGCCTTTTACCCCCGGTCTTGCACTTGGGGAAATGCTTCTGCCTCTATCCACTTTGTAAAATAGTCTATCACAGCCAACATGTATACTCGCTGCTCGGGTGCAGTTGGAAGCTTCCCCACTATGTCCATTCCCCATTTCATGAATGGCCAAGAGGTCAGGATGGCGTTAAGTCGTTCAGGGGGGAGATGTGAAACGTTAGTGAATCTTTGACAGTTGTCACACTTCTTGACATGTGCAGCTGAGTCTGAGCGCATGGTCGGCCAATAAAAACCAAAGGTGATCACTCGGTGTGCCAAGCTGCGTCCCCTAGCGTGGTTTCCATATTCGCCTTCGTGGAGCTCTACTAGCACATACTGGGCTTCCTTCAAAGTTATGCAGGTACGGACCGAAGAATGACTTCTTCAGAAGTTGTCCTTTATAGATTGTGAATCAGGCGACCTTAGCCCCTAGATGACATGCTTTATTCTTGTCTGTAGGTAGCTCATCTTTCTCTAAGTACTTTAGGATCGGAGTCATCTAAGATTCAGCTAGCTTGATGTTCATTACTTTCGAAGTTTCTTTGGGAACAAGTACTATCTCGGATGGGGGCTCTTTCTAGTTTGCTAGCCATTAGAGGAAAAGAAATGGGATGGAAGAGTCAGACATACTTTGGAGGGTTGAGCCGAGATTGGCGAGTGCATCAGCATACGTATTTTCTGTCTTTGGTACTTGAGTGATAGTGAATTCATTAAAGGTAGATTGCAGCTCCTTCTCCAAGTTCAGGTAGGCAGTCATCTTCGTGTCTCTAGCCTAGTAGGTTCCTTGAAGTTGATTGACTATCAGCTGAGAATCGGACTTGACTTCCAACCTTGTTACCCCTATCTCCTTCGCTAATGAGAGACCAACTATCAGAGCCTCATACTCGACCTTGTTATTTATGCATTTGAAGCCGCACTGGATAGCCCACTGGATGATGTCCCATCTGGTGTAATTAACACGATTCCCAAGCTACTATAGTTTACATTGCTCGAACCATCGACCGAGAGTGTCCACTTCAAGGGTGTCTCATTTGATAGGCATAATAGTTCTTTCTCTGGCTGAGTAGAGGTGCTAGGGGTGAAATCTACTATGAAATCCGCTAAAACTTGGGACTTTAAGGTTGTATGCGGTTGGAATGTGATGTCGAATTCACTTAGCTCAACCATCCATTGAGTGAGTTGCCCTAAAAGCTTGGGCCTATGCAAGATCTACTGGAGCGGATGTGTAGTGAGCACAATTATGGAATGACACTGGAAATATGGTCGAAGCTTCCTAGAAGCGTGAATAAATGCTAGGGCCAGCTTCTCCAACTAGTTGTATCGGGACTCGGCGTCAAGGAGAGTCTTGCTCACATAATAGACTAGTAGTTGTTTCCCATTGTCTTCTCTAATCAAGACGGCTGAAACTGCCGAGTCTGAGATTGCCAGGTATGTGATAAGAGTGTAATTTATATATTTTTATTCCTTCTATATTATGTTTTTGTTATGTTTTATGCCTAGTTGAGCTGATTAGAGCTTATTTTGTAAGTTTGGCATATTTGGATAGACTTTAGGAAATAATTGAGAAAAGATTAGGAAATTCCAGATTTTCCAGTTTTTTCGTTATTCGACCAGTGCTACGTTTTTCAGGTTTTTCAGGGAGCTAGATTCCTCAATTGCAAAAGTGTTCATCAGAGAAATTAAAGTAGACAAATCAAGATTTTCAGGAAGGTATTTTGAGCGAGAATCCGAGTTCGTTTGGGTTCTCAGTAGTTGTTGCAAATCCGGACCTAGAATCCTAGTCGCAGAAGGATTCCTTAGCTAAGTATTGAATCTTCGAACAGGCCTAACTGGAATGTCAAATATCGAAAATGGGTGATTCAAAAGCCCAGATTCATCTACACATCTGGTACTACAATTTTTATGAAGTGACTGAGCCCAAAAAAGATCTTTTACATGGTGAGAATCCTGGTGCAAGTTGGAGATGAATTTTGTTTTCCATATCTGATAAGATTTTGACAAATCTGGAAGTCTATCTTCTAGGAAACGTCTAGGAAAGAAATTCCGTGATTCCTGGGAAGAATTAAGGAAAACACATGTTATTTAATTAGAAGTTTTTAGGTTAAACGGGAGGAGGGCAGTAGAGTTTTTCTTTTTAGTTTTTTTTGCTTTCCACATCAAGATGTGCGGCTAATTTCCTTCTTCAGTTCGACGGGATTTTGAAGCCTAATTTCATGTCATTGGTGTAACTTAACTTCAGTAACATTGTTCTCAATCTCGTTTTTATTAGAATTGTTTATGTTATTCTGATTTAATTGTCTGTGATTCTTGTTTGAGTGATTTAGTTTTGGCCTCCTAAATTGTTTAATCAAAATTTACCTGTTAGAATTAGGAATTGTGATACGTAATCGTCCTTTTTCTATTCAACGAGTGACGCATGATGATAGCTGATTATGGACAAGTTTTCGGTCTATTGTCTTGAATAACATAACCTAAGTTAAATAATCCTAGCTTGCGTGATTGTTGCTTAGATTGATCTATTCTCCTAATTCTTAAGGCTGCCATTGAATTAAATTTAGAGAGCTTGTTCTAGGTTGTTCAAGGGTTAGTATCTACTCGAAGAGCTTGTTTCAATAGTGACAAACTAAAGGAGAATTCGGGTAACTGAGCTTGTTGTTTCCTAAGGTCAATAGTTCCATAATGACGAGATAGAACAGTGTTACGGTTACTTTATGTCCAATGCATGTTTAGGTGGATATTGAACTGAGAACTAATTGTTTAACTTGATATTTCATTTCTCTGTTTTACTTTAGTTTGCCTTGATTACAAACCCCCTTTCATTACTGTTGTCAGGTTTACTATTTAGAGTTTAATTTGTATTTCTGTTGTTTTTATTGTTTTAGAATATATAAATTAATCGAGTCATTCCCTGTGGGATTGACCCTTGCTTGCCCTTTATACAATTCAGTAGTTAGGTTAGTAAGGTTAATTAATTTAGTGCATTCGGCACGCTACCAGTATGTATATAATTTTTCCCCAATTAGTGGTTTAGAAAGTAAAGGTGGAGAAGTCAAGTACCTTTTGAGTTGCTGCAGAGCTTCTTCGCAGGCCGGGGTCCATTCAAACTACTTTGACTTTCGAAATACTACAAAGAAAGGTTGACACCTGTCTGCCGAGTGAGAGATGGATCTGCTTAGTGCAGCTACCTTTCCAGAGAGACGATGAACATCTTTGATGCATGTCGGTGATGAGATATTTAGGACAGCTCGGATCTGATCACTGTTAGTTTCTATCTCGCATTAAGTCACCATGTATCCCAGGAACTTACCGGAAGAGATTCCAAATGAGCACTTGGTTGGGTTGAGCTTCATGTTGTACTTCCTTAAAACTGTGAAGGCCTGACTAAGGTGGTCTAGGTATTGCTTGGCTAAAAGTGACTTGACGATCATGTTGTCGATACACACCTCCATGGTAGTCCCTAGGTGCTCTGCGAACATCTTGTTGACAAGTCGTTGATAGGTAGCCCCTACATTCTTGAGTTCAAACGGCATCACTTTGCAACAATAAATGCCCCTTTCTGTGGTGAATGAAGTTTTCTCTTGGTCGTCTGGATGCATGAGTATTTGATTGTAACCCGAGAAGGTGTCTATGAAACTAAGCAACTCGTGACCGACTGTAGCGTCGACCAACATATCGATATGTGGTAGGGGGAAAGAGTCTTTGGGGCAGGCTTTGTTCAGGTCCGTGAAGTTTATGCAAACTTGCCACTTCCCATTCTTCTTTCAGACGACCACCATGTTAGCTAACCAGTTGGGGTAGTGGACTTCCCAAATGAGCCCATTGTCCAAGAGTTTTTCTACTTCTTTGTTGATCACTTGATTTCACTATAGGGTGAACTTTCTCCTTTTTTGCCTGATTGGGTGATAGTCGGGTTGACCTGGAGTTAATGCACAATTGCATTAGGATTAATCCTTGTCATATCTGCGAAGGACCAAGCGAAACAGTCTTGATTTTGCTGCAAGAAATTGGTCAGTCGTTATCTGATTTCGGGACTCAATCTCAATCTTATTTAAGTCTTGCGGTCAGGATGATCAGGATCAATCTGTACTTCATCTAGCTCTTCCATGGAGGGTTGGTCCGACTCGACTGGGCAAGTCAAACTCGTCTATAATTGCTATAAGGTGTTGTGTTTTCCTTTGAAGGTGTTTTTGTAACATTCTCTAGAGGATTTTGGGTCGCCCTTTTATCTCTCTTACTCCCCATTTAGTAGGGAATTTGATTGTCTGGTGGAAGGTTTAAGGTACAGCTCTCATGTCATGGATCCAGGGCGTGCCTAGATTGATGTTGTAAGGTAAGGGGTAATCCATCACAAGGAAGATGGTCTGTCTGTTTACTCCACTCATGTAGACAGACAGTGTTGTTTCTCCGATAGTATACTTCTATTCAAAGCTGAATCCGACAAGGATGGTGGGACGCTATTGATATCCGATTCGTCCAAGCCTATTGTCTTGACCACCTCTAAGAAGAGAATGGTGGCGGAAGATCCTCTATCTACAAACACTCTCCGTACCAAAATATTTGCTATTTGCAGCAAGATAACCAGGGCGTCATGTTGAGGGGCTACCAAGGTGCTTGGCTCATCATCTTCGAACTGGATAACTTGTTGAGTGGGCTTCTACATTGATAGATGGATAGATTGGGCTTCTGGATGATAACTTGCTCAGACGTGCCTTTTTGCCGAGGAGTAGCTGACTCTGCTTACTTTTGAACCATTTGATATCATGTTACAGAATCCTTCCAGCTTTGGGTCGGGCAGAGGGGAGGACCAGTTTTTCTTGTCTCTATTCTTTATTGTGCTTTTACCTTTGTCGGTCAATAAGTCACAAAGATGTCCTCTCTTCAGTAAGGCCACGACTTCCAATCTCAAAGCTATGTAGTCGGTTGTATTGTGTCCGTGGTCGTGATGGAATTCGCACCACTTAGTGATGTCTCTCTTGGCATCCGGTCTTAGCCTGGGTGGCCATTTAACTGTTGGCCCCATCCCCTTCATTATGGCGACCACTTGTGTAGGCTCAACGTTGAGGTTGTACTTAAGGACCACGAACGAAGAAGTTGGAAAGATCATATATGGTAGGGCGGTGGTATAGGTCATACGATTTCTATTTGTTTTTGTTGGAATTCGATGCTAGAGCTGTGTTGTTTGCTTCATATTATCGTGCATCTGGGCGCTTTTCGCTACGGTTCTGTCGACGTTCATCGTAGGATGTATGCCTTCTCCGGTGTACCTCATCTTCTTCCCACCTTATCTGGATGATTGCTCGGGCCAAGGCGTCCTCTATTGAATTGCAACCTAGCTTGGTGAGGTCTTTGTAGAGTTCCCTGTTGGGAAGCAATCCCTTTCTGAAAGCATCTACGACAGTTTCAAGATGGCAAGATGGGATTGATATCTTTTCTTTATTGAATCGGCTGACGTACTCATGAATTAGTTGACGTACTCATGAATCAGCTCTCCACTTTTTTTATAAATCTTATATAAGTTGGAAGACAATTTTTTTCAACTTCTTGCTGCTTGTAAACTGCTCAACACAATGGTGAGTTGGGCTAATGAACTTATGAAGTTGTTGGGGAGGTTGGTGTACCATTGGAGGGCTGGACCTGATAAACTGGAACTGAAACTCTTACACATGCATGCTTTCCTGAGGTCTCGAGGTATGGAGACGGCGAACATCCTCTATTTGTATAAGGTAATGTGATCGTCTGGATCTGTCGTTCCATCATATGGTTTCATATTTGGGATGGAAAATTTCTAAGGCATTTCAGCTAAGGCTATGGAGTCCACAAAGGGTGAATCGGCAATGGGGAAGGCTCTTCTTGGTTGGGATATATACTCTGGGTATACGTCTCATCATAGCTTCCACGTTAGCCAGCTTTTTTGCTAATATTTGCTCAAGAGGGGAGGCTGTAGATAAAAGGTCTGGGTTCACGGTTTGAGGTTGTGTGTTTCTTTCACTCGGTCTGGTGGGGTGAGTAGACTCATTATGGTAGGCTTGGTGGTTACCTTGTGTTTTTTGGACTCCATTCATCCCTTCAGGGTGAGTCATCCAAAGGGTTACTATTCTGGTGTTTCCACCGGCATGGATAATTAAAGGTATGGCTTGTGTGCCGTTCGATCTATCGGGATGAGCCATGCCAAACGGTGTTTGGATGGGTTGGTCGATCGACCTATGAAGGTGAGCCAAGCTAGATGGGTCTTGGATGTACTGTGAACTATTGAAGCCAATGGGTTGGTCTGGGTTGGTGAAGTCTTCTGGTCGGTGGTTTGGGATGACTAAAGTGATCCGATCATGAGTTATTGAGGGATCGGCTAATAGGGTGTGTTTTTGTATGGCTAAACTTGTGTCAGTGGTGGTGGGTGCCAATCCATCCTTCATGGATGACTGGAGCTAGGAAGACTGAGGTTTAGAAGCCGAGGTTCTAGGGTCTGGGCTCGTTAGTGGTTGCATGGGGTTTACCGAGACGTAGAAGCGGTTCTCGAGTATCTGAGTGTATGGGAAGTCAAGAGAGTAAAACTGGCTTACCTTTTTCTCACAGGCTCTGATTTTCAGCCCGTATGTTGTTATTTTCAGCTTCTAGAGCTGTGACTTTGTTGGCTTGTTATTGCATTAGCGCCAAAAGAGCCTCAACTTTGGCTGGGAGGTTTGTTGAGGCGGTGTCCGTGTTTTTGGTCATTACGTTACTCTTTGTAGACCAGGATTTTGAACGGATGTTGATTGCCAGAGGCCCCATGGTGGGCGCCAAACTGTAGATGCTAAAATCTACGGTTGTAAAAATAGGGTCTGATCCCATGAGGTTTACGCCATTGACAATGCGTTGTACCTGCACAAAGAGCAAACAAACGTGGAGCTTACTTGGACACCGATGTGGTGTTTGCCGTAGGCACTCCGACGCTCAAGTCAGGAAGCCGAATAAAGCAATTTGGTGAGGGCAAGGAAAGGAAAGGTTACTAGAGGCCAAGTTAGAGACTAGAACCACGGCGTAGTAGGATAGCTCTTAGGAGTAAGAGCGTGGGTGTAAGTCAGTAATGTTGAGGCTACATGCCCAAACAAGGGAGTGACCTCTGTTTTTATAGTAGTTGTAGGATCTTTGTATCCTGATAGGACTTTGAATCCTTAAGGAAAGAGGTCTCATGAATAGAAAATATCCTGATTCACTTGACTTAATAGTAACAAGAGTCCTAATCTGCCTAAGATTTGGAATCTTGGACGAATTAGGATAAAGTAAAACAGGAAACATGCTACTTACCTTGGTTTGGAAGGCTTGGCCTTAGGTGGGTCGATGGAGTCGCCCATTCTGGAAGAAAGTTGAATCTAGAGGTCGCGGTTCGGCCCAAGTCACAAGCTCTGATGTTGATTCAACCGAAATTGGATCGCAAGGTTGGGCCAATGTTGTGGAACATTACTGTCTGAGCCTAATAAGGCCTCGTATGATTTTAGACCCCCACAACTATCAATTGTATTATTAAGTAATACAAAACATAAATTATTAGTACTTAACATTTAATAAAATACACTTCAAAATATTCACTATAAAATATTAAAATAAGATAAATTAATCTTTGTATTTTTTTAATATTTCGGGATCGGGTCCTTGTGGTGACCGGTGATCCTCTCTCTTTGCCTGTTTTACCCAATTCAGGGGTGGGAATCAAATTCCCTTTTCCAGGATAGGTTAGTATCCATCCGCCTCGGTTGTAATCAGCGTACTTGCAATTTATTATTGAGACTAATATTTAATATTACTAGTTACAGAAGAATGGGAATGTGGCTCAGAGGGTAGAGTGCTCGCTGAGCATGCGAGAGGTACCGCGATCGATACCCCGCACCTCCAACTTTATTTTCTTTACCGCAATATATTTTTTTTTCTTTTTCTTTTTTGGCGTTGCATTGCATTTGCATATCACTAACTAACAGGAGTGTTGATCTTGATCTGATACGGTGGTCCACGACACAGAGGATAATGGCAAGTGATTTTCTCAGCAGCCAACCAAGGAATGCCAAATGAGCATGTGCACATCTGTCAAATCACCATCTCGGGAGTTTTCTGTTGCTGACGTAGCATTAGCCAACACAAAAATAAAACGAAATTTCCTGAAACAGGCAGCTGACAGTTAATTAAGCCCCTCTAAGAAATAAACCAGCAAAAACTATATAAAAATTTATATATATTCCGAGTTAAACACACGAAAAAAGGTTTACAGAAAAAAATTCCTGAGACGCCCACGGTAACGAAGCTGCTAATTCATTTCTCCGTATATCATATTTAGAGTGCCAATTGACGCTTCTCTCAATAGAATTTTCGAGGTTCTCCCTTCCATTACGAGTTGAACAACGTTGTGTTCATCAAATTTGGTATAATTTGGTGAATTTGTTGATTCTTCGTGCAATGTAGGTAAATTCCATCGTTGTTGTTCTGGAATTTTTTGTCAACGCGTTTCAAATTTAACTGTTGTCTTGATGCTGAAATATATGAGGATTCGACATCTTTTTGGTTCAATTTTGAAAGTGTACTCGTATTTTTGGGGTTTTCCTGTTATTGAGAAGTGAATTTGAGCTGTTTAAGAGCTTAAAATTGATGACTGAAGCGCTTTGAGGTTTTGGATTTTGTGGCATTGTTGATTGCTGGCGTTTTGGTAAAGTTTGTGAGTTACAATGTAGGTTTTTTGGCTCTTTTGTTGTTATGGGTAGATAACGGAATTTATATTTACAGTTCTACGCAGTTAAGCTTAGAAGCTTGTGAGGTGTTTGCATTTTCTTTATTTTTTAATTAAGTTGTTTATGGGACAGAGTTGAAAATTGGCTGGTAATGATATGCAATGCATTAGAATTGGTGGTTGTTCAAATGGATATTCCTTCTACATCTGCGCAGCACCTTGAATGGCTGAATCTCAGAGAGTTGGTCTGTCCGAGAAGGATATCGAGCAGGTTTTAACTTTTTATGTTGTGTGTTCTACTTCTTATGCTAGTTTGTAGTTACAAATGCATTTCTGTTTCATGTTCCATCAGAAATCGCTAAAAGGTTTAGAATAGTTAACTTGTAGAGGGCAGTTTATACTAAATGTGATATTTTGATTGTGTGCCTTGAATGCCACATGTCTGAACTGACATTCTTTATCCTTATATTTTGAAGATTCTATGGCATATTCATCAGTGTTCTTCTAAGTACATCTTTTCCTTCATTGTGACCTTCCTTGTGAGTGCATTTGTATCGTGTTTGTGTATGTTAACTCCTTGTATCTTTCTTGGGGCTAATTTAAGTACTTCATAAGCTAAGTCATTGAGAAATGAATCCTTGGCTCTCTTCCTGCATGAGCTTTATTTGAAGTGCCTCAAAATGTTTACCATTGTAAAGTTTATGCACTTATATAGTTTAAAACTTGGAGAACATGTAGGAAAGATCGATAAATTTCTGGATATAAAAAATATAAATAAAAAAGTTATTCTCTTTTGTAAACCCCTTTGGTTCATATAGTGATTCTGCTTTTATCAATTAACTTATTTATAGGCCATTACAGCCCTCAAGAAAGGTGCATATTTGCTAAAGTATGGACGCAGAGGAAAGCCAAAGTTCTGTCCATTCAAACTTTCAAATGTAAGTTTCCTTGGCATGTATTCCTCCTTTGAACAATTTTACCATCACATTGGTTTAGATATTGAAAAACTGAAACAGAAGAAAATCTCTTGGGTGATGCTGGGTAAATATTTTTTTGGGATGATTTGAATGTCCACAGCATTGCTCTTTTATTCTGTCAAAGTAACTCATGTATGAATCCCATAATGCTGCCTCCAGCATCTCAGTAATAGACCTATTGATATGGTGTGCTGTGATTTTAACTGAAAAGAACTTGTCCAATTGAAACCTTCCCATTCTTTCTCTTTTCCATCTTTTATTTTGAGTTGGGAGGGTTGATCAGGGAAATGGAGAAATCTTACTTTAAAGGGTGTGGAATAAAATGTTTAAAGGTGTTATGGCCTATCGGTGAGAACTTAAAATTACTCATGTAAGAAGAAAATTGGAGAGAGAAAGAAGGGTCTAGAGGTGCAGTAACTGGAGTAGTAGTACAACAAGAGTCTGGGTGGGCGATTCCTTCTTGTTGTGGTAGAAAAATCTAGAATATCATGGAGGTACCACATCCATCATAACACAAGCCAATGTTTCTATGCCACATTTTAATTATTTTTCTCTCATCAATCTTTATATTAATTTGGTTAGTAGTTGTTAAATTGATTACCTATGCGTCATGCATGTATCGGCTTGTGGTATTACTAATGTGGTACCATTGTGATAGCGTAGACTTTCTTTGCTTTGGATAGAAAGAAGTTGGTGGTCCCACGTATTATTTGCATTCTAGTGCCCCTTATTAGGATAAGAAGTTTACATTTGAATTCAAGAAAAATGAAAACCGGTTAATTACTTCTATTTATTCTTACAAGAGTATGGAATTCATTAAAATTTTTAATTAAACTTGTCTATAATTTTGGCAATAGAGGTCAATTATATGATAAAAAATTGTCCAAACCTTTAGTTCATAAGAGCATCCTTTTACTTATATATTTGGGCCTTATAAGAGCATTATCCTAGATGAAAATTATTTTTATGAGCAATATTTTCATTGAAACCCCTATTGCCATTCATGGCCACAGAATTGAAATTACTAAATTATACTAGCAAATTGGAAGCTTATAATAACTGCAAACTAAGGTACAATGGTGCAAACAACTCTCACTTGACAAAGAAGATTCTCAGTGCTTGCAGCTTATTCTCAACCCAGCAGTCATAGCATAGACATTATTTTTGTCTTTTTTCTTTTCTAGCGGTTTCTTATTAAAAGATCATTTCAAAATTAGGAATAGGCCAAGGTAGTCATTTTCTTATGGGTGAGGCTATATATGTACCCCCATATGTCGTCTGAACACCCCCTTTCTTAGTACACCCTAAAATTAAAATTTCTAAAATTATATAAATTAACTTAATCATTATAAAAATTATTCAATGTAATAAATACAACTTTAATATCTAAATACTTTTTTGACATAAAAATGCAATAAAGTGAAGTAAAATTTTATAAGCTTTATGACATATAACATACTATCTAGAAATGATGTTTTCCAAGTTCTTTTATGTTGTTGGTTTTCATAGTAAATTTGTTAGAATCCCACATTGAAAGGGAAAAGGATGGGCATGTGAGTTATAAAGGCTTGGGCACCCTCCCTTGGCAAGCCGGTTTTCTAAGGAGAGTTCTACCCAAACCCATGAAAGACCCATGGCCTAGCCCAAATTGTTGAGTTATTGGAGTGGGTTCCTATCAATTGGTATCAGAGCATGATCCTACACCTATATGGCAACGCACGCATGGCAGGCTGATCTTGGGCCCGGGCTGCTACCCCGAGAAAGGGCATGGAGGCCCGAGGGAAAGGGGATCCGCGTAGTCACCCAAGAGGTAAAGAGGCCGACGTGGACGTCGGTTGCGGAAGTGTTTAGAATCCCACATTGAAAGGGAAAAGGGTAGGCATGTGGGTTATAAAGGCTTGGGCACCCTCCCTTGGCAAGCCGGTTTTTCAAGGAGAGTTCTACCCAAGCCCATGAAAGACCCATGGCCCAGCCCAAATTGTTGAGTTATTGGAGTGGGTTCCTATCAAAATTTTATAATTCTTGATAAAAAAAATATTGTGTTTTCCGCTTGACCTAGTTTTTTTTTTTTAATTTCTGTTATTTGAGGAAATAAATAGTAAAAAATTAATAATAGAGGGTATGTAGAAAATTGGATATTAACAGCATTTTTAAGGGTGCATATAGCCCACCCTTTCCTTATTTGTACATTGAGTGTTAATTTTTCTTTTTAGTTAATCACAGATACTGGTGGCTTTGTTTCAGGATGAAGCTATGTTGATATGGTACTCAGGCAAAGCAGAAAAACATCTTAAACTGAGTCAAGTTTCAAGGATTATTCCAGGACAGCGCACTGTAAGTTTGTGAAGTCAACATATCTTTGCTTAAAAAAACTTGGACCCTGAAAATCCTACTAAAACATTACAAGGGAAATAATGAAAACTTTAAATGGAGCCTTGACATGCATATGCCTGAGTCTGAAAAAGTGTTCTGGGAGAGGTTAATATTGGTTAGTCTAATCTTTACTGCTTTGTTAGACTCTCTCTAATCATTATTTGCAATCCTTGATTTTTGTGTTTAATTTAAAGAGTTATGCTATTAGTCTGATTGTTTGCTTATATATTAATTCCAAAAGCTTCCACAAATGCAATAGTAACTTGTGTTTCAGGCAATATTTCAGCGTTATCCTCGGCCTGAAAAAGAGTATCAATCATTTTCTCTGATATGCAGTGATAGGTCCTTGGATTTGGTGAGTGTGTCTCCTTCATGATTTCTTTTAACATAAAAGTGCCATGTACTTGTCAGCGCAAATAAGAGAAACTTATGTGTTACAAATTACTGAATTTGGTTGTGCAGCCATTTTATTCTGTCATGTGTGGATAGAAAGAAACTTATACCTTACAAATCTCTTCTTTTGACACCATTCCCATCTTACGGACAGATTTGTAAAGACAAGGATGAAGCTGAAGTCTGGTTTGTTGGTCTTCAGGCATTGATTACTCGTGGTAGCAACCTTAAGTGGAAAAATGAACCAAGACATAATTCTACATCTTCCGATAGTCCACATGCTCGTACTGGAAAAAATTCTCCATCAGTTGCACCACTTGTGCATATCTATGCTGTCAGTCAATCTTTCACTTTGTCCTAGTTTGACAACCTACCCATTCTTTTACCTGTTTTGGTTAATTTTTTTGGCACAATCACAGGATCTCGGAGATACTCAAGGAATACAAGTGCCTTTGGAGAATGGTTCACAGAGTGGACTGGCGAAGGCATTTTCTGAGATAATATCATATACTGCAACACCCAAAAGTTTCAGTCAAGCAGAATCAGTTGCCTCCCCTCTGGGGTCATTAGCAAATACAAACATGGATAATTCAAATGATCGAAGTTCTGCTGCTGAGACAGTTCGAATCAGTCTATCTAGTGCTGTAAGCTCATCAAGCCATGGTTCTTGTCATGAAGACTTTGATTCCTTAGGTGATGTTTTCATTTGGGGAGAAGGTGTTGGCAATGGAGTTTTGGCTGCTGATGTGCATCAAGTTGGGAACTCTTATAGCCCTCAGATGGATGCACTTCTGCCTAAGGCATTGGAATCAACTGTAGTTTTGGATGTTCATAGTATTGCTTGTGGTAGGAAACATGCAGTGTTAGTTACTAAACAGGGAGAGATCTTTAGTTGGGGGGAGGAAATAGGAGGCAGGCTTGGGCATGGTATGGAAATAGATGTTCCCTACCCGAAGCTCATTGAAACCCTCAGTGGCATGAACATTGAATCAGTAGCATGTGGAGAATATCACACTTGTGCCATAACACGCTCTGGGGATCTTTACACATGGGGTGATGGTACTCATCAGTGTGGTCTGCTTGGACATGGAAGTGAAGTCAGTCACTGGATCCCTAAAAGGGTCTGTGGGCAAATGGACAGTAAGCATGTATCTTATATCTCTTGTGGTCTTTGGCACACAGCTGTTGTGACATCTACTGGCCAGTTGTTTACTTTTGGAGATGGGTCTTTTGGTGCTCTTGGACATGGAGATCGTAGTAGCACAAGTATTCCACGTGAAGTGGAAACGTTGATTGGAATGCGAACAATGAGAGTTTCTTGTGGTGTTTGGCACACTGCTGCAGTCATTGAAGTAGTTACTGAATCTTCTAGTTTTTCACCTTCAAGTAGCACTTCATCTAGTAAGCTGTTCACCTGGGGGGATGGAGATAATGGCCGACTTGGACATGGTGATAAAGAACCGAGGCTCGTTCCCAACTGTGTAGCTTCTTTGATGGATCAAAATATAAGTCGAGTAGCATGTGGGCATAATCTCACAGTTGCTCTTACAACCTCAGGACATGTATATACAATGGGGAGTATTGCTTATGGACAGCTGGGGATTCCTACAGTTGATGGACTGGTTCCTACTCGGGTTGAAGGTAAAATAGCCAAATGTTCTGTGGAAGAGATTGCCTGTGGTTCTTATCATGTTGCGGCCTTGACTTCTTCATCAGAGGTTTACACTTGGGGTAAGGGTACCAATGGGCAATTGGGCCATGGTGACAAAGATAACAGAAATTCACCTACGCTGGTGGATTTTCTGAAAGATAAGCAAATCAAGAGTCTAGTATGTGGTTCCAACTTTACTGCTATTATATGTCTTCATAAATGGGTATCTAGTGCTGACCACTCTCTATGCTCCAGTTGCCGTAATCCATTTGGTTTCAGAAGAAAACGTCACAATTGTTACAACTGTGGGTTAGTGTTTTGCAAAGCGTGCAGCAGTAGGAAATCCCTGAAAGCTGCTTTGGCTCCAAACATGAACAAGCCCTATCGGGTTTGTGATGATTGTTTTAATAAACTTAAAAAGGTCTTGGAATCCAACTCTGTCATGCGAAATCTGAAAGTCAGAAATGGAAACATGCATCACAAAACCATTGAGGCAGCTGATAGAGAGAATCAAGGTGCCAGATTGCAGGGACAACTTTCTAGACTCTCATCTACTGACTCAATCAAACAGATTGAAATCAGGCATTCCAAGCACAATTCCAGAATTGAATTCCATGACAGCCAGATTTCACCAATTTTTAGTAGAAATTCTCACTCAAAGAAAAGCTTATCTCCGCCTATTCCTGGCTCCAGAATGACCTCTCGAACAACGTCTCCTATTTCAGGAAAGTCTAGTCCGCCTCGATTTTCTGAAGTGACTATTGATGATTCAAAGCATACAAATGACAATCTAACCCAAGAAATCAGAAAATTAAAGTCACAGGTAGGACTGTCATAGATGCTTTTACAACAGTAGTACATTCTCTTTATGCTATTATATCTATGCTTCCGGATTTTTTTTATCGTGTCCCATGCCTGGCTTTATAAGTTTCCATAACTGCTTTGTGAATTCACTTTCTTTTTTCCTTCTGATAATAATGAATTAGGCACTAAAAATTTATTTGTTTACTGAATATCTTCTATGAAGCCTAGCAATGGTTAGTGGTGTTGAAATGTTCATCTTTGATGTCTTAAAGAATTTATATGCTGGTGTTTCCACGTCATAAATAAATATGCACTAAAACTGAAAGTGAGGTGATCTTTCTAACAGTTTCTGCGACAACAATATTGAGATATCTTTGCTGCCTCAAATTTTTGCTTAGAATTTACTCCATAGCCTTGGAGATTCTCTTAGCAAAGTACTAAGTGACCATAGATCTATGGAAATCCCTTGTTTCTAGGTGACCTATAGAATTCCTTTAGTCACATTTGCCTCTACTCTGTGTATTATCAAACTGGAACCTGAAAACAGTGTTCAGTACATAACACAAAACCCTAGATTATTTCTTATTGAGAACTTTGCAGAGACCTAAAAACATGTTAGTTGTAAGCGTAGAACTTAGAATCATTTTGGCTATTAATTTTTGGATAATCTGGGTATTATTTATTTCTGTTGTTTTGAGTTTCTTTAACTTATTAGAGCAATTTACTTTTACTTATCATGAATCGATTTTGGTTTCCATTTTTTATTATTATTTGACTTCCATAAAAATGCATAATGTTTCCAAAATAATGGAAACACTGAATTCTTTATTTCTCTAATCTCTTTTAAAGCTATGTTATTCTCTTCTAATTCTATCATCTCAAAGCCATAACAGAACTCTTCATATTCAATCAAAACACTCAATTCCCCACCATGCAGTATACACTGCAATACCACAGCCACTGTGACCATTCCATTGATGAACAGCAATGAGTAGAACCAACATAGACACCAGCAGTTGATTCAATGCACACCAATCTGTTCAACCACAAATTCTCAGACCTTCTGCCATTGCATATTGCTGCACTTACCACCTAAGATCTACTAATAATTTAAAAAATTATTATTAATAATAATAATAAGACAAAGAAAAACTACTCCTAATAAGCAAAAGCAACTCAAATCAACACAAATAAGTAATATCCCAAGTTTCCTAACAATAATAACCAGAAAATCCTTGATTTTGCATGTGCCTAGATCTCAACAAGGTTCTCCATCACTTTCTTTCTTATGATTCTGATTTTCCGTTTATCATGTTCCATCCAGTTATTAATCATTATTCATTAGAAAGAACTTTTTGATATCTGCAAATGTTTCTTTTACCATAAAAAACTCCAAGGTTCCATATTTTTTTCTGTTAGTTCATGTTATGAGCAATTGGAGGCTGGATTTTTCATTTATGAGAAAATTTGATGTAGTAGAGGATGGAATTTTTTGGTACAGTCTACATTAAAGTCATAGGAGGTTGCTTCTTAAGCTTACTGGTACATTTGCAGATACTTAAGGCAACTTGTTAATGAAAATAAATTTATTCTAGAACTTCTTATGTATGCTAGCCTCTTAAAATGAGTTTGTAGTGCTTACATGTAAATTTTTGTACCCTCGTCTGCTTTGATTTGGTTGATAAATATTGACAAAATTTTGTAGTTAGAAGCGGCTACTTCCAAATCCCAGCATCTTGAAGCTGAACTTGAAAGAACATCCAAGAAATTGAAGATGGTCACTGCAATGGCGGCAGATGAAGCTGAAAAATGCGAGTCTGCAAAGGAAGTTATTAAGTCCTTAACTGCTCAGGTTGGATATTTTGTCTGATTTTTATTATTAAAATTTCAAAGAATTGCTAATTGAGCATGTATGCAATTCACTAAATAATTTGTCTTTAGTCATATTTTATCTGCATAGAAGCTTAATCATGTCAACAGTTGGGAGAGGCTAAGCTGATAATTTCTTGTTTACTAAACAGCCTTTGTTCATTAGTGTGCTTGCATCTGCAAGTTGAATAGGAATATGCAATCTCAGCATTCTTCAGGTTGAACTCTCCTTTATTTAAAAGATAAGCACTTGCATGTAAATAATACACAGGCTGCTTGCAATACTTGGAAGAATCAGGTAGTAGTTTCAGTAGAAAGAATAGTCGTTCTCTAGTGTTGACCTAAAAGTGCAGATTTAAAGTCCGAAGCCCTTTTTTTTTTTTTTTTTTTTTTAACCTTTAAGTTGACATAGACATGCACAATTAAATGTATTAAAGTGCAAGTCTGTCTTAGGTTAAAAAGAAAGTTCTGCACTTTATGTCCGCACCTAAGAATTTTTGTTGTAAAAAATTTATAGATGTATCCTAATTAAATTTGCAATAGAGATAAATGTATTCCATTTTTAGGGACAAAAGGTAGAGGCTTTGGGTTGGGGAGCAATTACTTGGAAGATTGGGACAGAAAATAGAAAATGCCTCTGAGGATGCCACTGATTTGAGAAAGAGAAGGATGATTTTTAATAACTTCTCGCATGATTCATCCTCATACCAGTGATATCATGTGGTGAATGTGACCATGTTCTTTGATTAGCTTATATGAAGCAATTAAGATTGTAAAGAGCAGCATAGAAATAAGCATGCTGCCATTTTTATTTTTAAAACACATAAGAATATGTAGTAACCAGATCTATGTATTGCTCTCCACTAGTTAAATTTTCTTGTATTTTGAACGTTGACTGGTATTGCAGTTGAAAGATATGGCTGAAAGAAACCCAGAAGAAAATACTACCAGCCTCACTTCAGGTTTGCTTGCAAAACACAACTCTAGTGTTCAAAGCATGCTTCCCAAAGAAAGCACCAAAGCGATCACAAAATCTCCTGAAGGTGAGTCCAACACCAGTTCTGTAAGCCAAACCTTACCTCACGGAACCAAGGCAAAAACTGAGAAGGCAGAGTGGGTGGTGCAAGATGAAACAGGGGTGTACATAACTTTGTCTTCCATATCAGGTGGTGGTACCGAACTCAAGCGTGTTCGCTTCAGGTATTTACACAGCATCCTTGATTTGTGAATTCAAGAAAAATATAAAATGAGCTTAACTGAATATCGTCATATGGTGGTCAGTTTTGTCTTTGTTATTCATTGCTTATTTATCCTTGCTATTCTCTTCATGTAATCGGTGCTCCTCTGATCTTGTCTGAGTCATTTATGACAGACTTACCCTTTCCATTTGATGCCTAGCATCCATCCAAACATCCTTAGCCAGCATCATAAATAGAAGAACTCATATGGCTTTCTGTGTGTATCTTATATATCACTATAAATCCCTAAGCTTTTTGAGTGTAGTTTATATGCAATATGTAATGAACTACAGCTTTTAAGAGGAGGATAATATGTGCATTTAATCTGCTATTAAATCCTTTCCAATTCAAAGGATTAAAGAGGGTGAAGATGATTTAAAATAAAATCTGAAAAGATCGAATTTCTTTTCTGAAGACCTAATACCCATTTTAAGAATTGAGGAACAATTGACCCTTACCACTTTAAAGAATTAAACAGGAGAGAGAATAGCCATGCAAATGAAAAAACGAATGGCTCCTCTTATTGGAGAAAACTAGACAAATTATCAATGAAGAGAATTAAAGAATAATTTGATGTAGCACTATTATATTGAATGAAGCAGTTCATTATTTGAAACTGTCACATTGAAAGCCAAGGTGTTGCTTCAGTTTTGCTGTATCTTTATTGCCAATCATGTATTCTTTAAAACTGTTAGCTGCAGCTTTAATATTAGATGCATATAATCGTAATATCCTTTTTGGCAATATGAATCAACCACTTGAATTGCTGCTCTAGAGGGAAGAAGACTGAAATCTCTTGTTATCAAATTATTTTGAAATAGTATGATTGGCAGTTGATGTTTTCCTGTTTACGGAATGTTTAAATGCTCTTCTACAGTCGCAAGCATTTCACAGAACAAGAAGCAGAGAAGTGGTGGGCCGAAAATTCAGCCAAAGTATGCGAACGGTACAAAGTCCAAAATTCAGATTGACTGATGACTTTTACTATCATAGACGATCAGCTTCTTCTCCACTTGAAGCTGTCAATATTTTACCAGTTATTTAATGGAATTTCTGCGAAGGATAGCGGGCCACATATTGGTGGGTAGATTTGAGACATAAAGAAAGGTTAGAATGTAGGATAAAGAGTACAAGAAAAAAGATAAATGGAAATGCATTTTGAGGAACGCGGATATTCTGCAGTGATATTGCATTCTACATATATTTTTTTTTATCTCTTTGTATTTGGATCTTAAAAATAGTTAACAAATTTTCTCAAGTTTAGCTGGCCTGTGTGTTCTTTGAAGATTTTTGTTGCCTTTTCCCTTATTCATACCTGTCACATATAGGGGCCAGGGACATGACCTCCTCCGTCCCCGAGTTCGAGGAATGCCATTGAGGGCATTGAGCTTCATCCATCCCCGTAAGGATGAAAAAAAAAAAAAAAAAAATATATATATATATATATATATATATATATATATATATATATATATATATACAGTAAAACATCTCTATAATGATACTCTATATAGGAATAAACTCTATATAGTCATAAAAAATCCTAGTCCCAATTTGGGATAGTTATAAATAAGAATAAACTTTATATTGTAATAAATTATAATTTTTCTAATTCCTGCCTTACGGAAAGTTGCCTCTATATAGTAATAATTATCTGTATATTACAAAAAAAAAAAAATTGTTATATAAAATTAAAGGTTTAAAATGAAATAAAATATTTATTTAAATTGTTTGAGACAATTATTTATGCTTTAGAGTTGTTATCACATCTTTTACCTTACAAGTATGTAATAGCTCGTTATCATGGATACCTTCTTGTTGAAGCCAAAATATTTTTAGTTTCTCAAGCATGTTTAGAGCTTCATGGCACAAGATTTTTTGCATTTTCATACTATTATCCTTAGGATTATTTCCTTTCTCTTCTTGTCTAATTGCAACAATGATTTCTCTTTTAGTTAAAGCATACATGATTTGTTGCTCAATTGGATAATCGAAGAAGACATTAATATTCATTCGATTAGTATAGTGAAGTTGTCGAATCTGATCACTCAATTCTATAGTGACTCTTTTATTCTCTTCATCCACTTCATTTGTAACTTACAATTCATTGACATTAGTGGTCCTAATTTTGTAGCGCTTAAAACCATTGACAATTGTCTGTGACTTCACATCAATTGATCATGCATCAACTACATTTACAGTTCTATCAATGACATTTATTTTTGCTGGTTCTAAGAAACGATATTTTATCCGTTTCAAAAGTAGGCAATCGAAGCGCTGAATTGAAATCCTAATATTACTAAAATATGAATTGAAATCCTAATACTATACTACTAAAACATGAATTATAAAATAAGAAATCAAAACTATAATTTTTGTAACTACACCTCCATTAAGTTATAACCTCCTTATAGTAATAAAATTAGTTAGTTTCACCATTATGACTATGGAGAGGTTTTACTGTATATATAATTTTGTAGAAGATTAGTAAAATTATTTTTCCTATTTTAATTCAAAAAGTATATTACTCAGTGACCAAGAGACGAATAAAAAAAAAATATTTATGGTTTTTTATTTTTTAACCGAGGAGAGTCTAAAAAGACTAAATTAATAATAAAGATTTAGAAATAAGTTAATTATAGATCTTGAAATCCATCAATAAAAATCTTTCATTATAAATTAAAACAAGGAAATAATCTTGTAATTATGGATTTTGAATCAATTATCAAGGTATTTTTAAATATTTGGGTGGCAAATTAAAAACATATGATTTCTTAACATAAATTATATAAGTCATGAGTTAAGATTTATAAGCCAAAAGTTAAAACATATTTTCAATTATTATATACTTATATCAATTATTAGATTCTAAACATGTTCTCTATTATTATATATAACATAGGTTTAATTACATCAGAAGGTACCAAACTATCACTTTTTTCTTATTGAAGGTATCAAATTATTTTTTTTCTATTGAAGGTATCGAACTATTTTTTTTTTGTTTTTTTGGTTGAAAGTACCAAACTATTAATTATTTCTGTTGAAGGTACCGAACTTGTACACCGTCAAAAACTTTAAAGACCGACCTCTAAAACAGTTAAAAATAAATGACGTGGATTTTTTTTAATTCTAAAATGTGTATGTGGAAATTTATGAGGGTTGACGTTTACATGTAGTGCTAACGTGGGCTTTTTTGGGGCTAATATGTACATTTTCATATTTTCAAATATACCCCTTCTTGCAATTTTAATTCCACAAAAAGCACACAAATAACCAAAATCACCCAGAACGAAAACCTGCCACAATTAAACACTCAGCCTAATCGCATAATCAAACAATTAAGCAATTAAAACAAAATTAAACCCTAAAAGTATCGATTGAAATAAAGGTGGAAAAATAACCCGCTCAGCCTAGCCCGTGGCGAGTTAAGCAAAATGGTGGGCCGGGTTAGGCCCAGCTCGACCCGCAAACCCTAACCTGGCGGGTTTTGGTGTGGGCCGAGCTGGGCCGGCCTAGAATTTTTTTTATTTTTTTCTTTTGTGTAATTTTTTTTAGCTAACTTCTCAAATATCAATAATTCAATTACATAAAAAAATTTTTGTTAACATTTCAAATATTAATTCAATTTTAATACAATTAAATTGTAATATAAGAAAAATTAGATTTATTCATTTATCAAAAAATAAAATAAGAAATAAGAAATTACAACAATTATTGTCTCGTTAAAAACCTTACCAAGAAAAACCCAATTGGGACAAAAACTTAGTAAGGAAAATAGAGTGCAATAATTGACAACTAATTTACAAATTACAAAGTTACAATTTACAAAACAACTAATTTGGGGGTTGACTAGGACCTTTCTCATCTGTATTATCTATATTACAAAATTGAAATGATTCTATTAAAGTATCGTCGACAACCTCATATTGATCCTGATGGAGCGACCGTTCACAATCTCAAAGATATGTGAGGACTTCAATCATTTTATTTTTTTTGAAAGTTTAGTCCTCATTTTATTTAAAATTCTTCCACTTGCACTAAATATTTGTTTAAATGAGACAGTTGAGACAGGAACTAAGACATCAAAGTTGGCTCTTTGTTGTGGATCTGCTAGAGCACGTTGGGGGTTCCCAAATATTGGTGAAGCTCATTACTCTGTAGCTGCATGGAGGACAGTACATTCGTTGTTGATGCTTCTGAAGAGGAGGTTGTGCTTCGGGTTCAGGTCCTCTTTGGTCTATTAAGTGCATTCTAGGAGTCGAAGTCTTCATTTGTTTCTTCTGATACTACTTCCTTGGGTATTTTGCCTCTTCGTTGGTTCCCATACATGTTTTATATTGCAAATATACCTCTGCAAGACACTCTCTTATCTGTCTTAGTTGATTGGCATATGCTTCGTCTCGTAAATTTTTACTTGACGTGTCTAAACCATTTTCTAAACACGCTAATTTAATTCTAGGATCAAATATGGCAGCTAACCAATAAAGAAAATAAATAGGTTTCCAATATTTTTTAAATTTTAATTCCATTGCCTCTATTGGTCCCACTAAAATTTCATTATTTCTGTTTTTTTTTTTTTTAAATAAATCTGAAATTTTTATAATTGTATGTATTACTAATGGACTAGTAAGATAATACACACCAGAAAGTTGTATGGTGGATTGATAAAAAAATTTAAGAAAAAAATGAAATTTTTGAGCTATATGCCAATCACTATCTATCAAATAACGAGGACCCCTATTATTTGATATAAAATAACTAATTAAATTTGCATAAAGTAAACATGAATCAAGCATTAAATAAGTACTATTTCATCTAACAGTCATGTCTAATGCAAAAGTTCTAGGAGACATATTTGATTTTATACAAGCATCTTGAAATTCAACATTTCTTCTATTACTACTAATAATCCAAGCTAAAGAATCTCTAATTCTATCAATATTATTTTTAATTTTTTTCAGACAACTTTTCACAATTAAGTTAATAATGTGACATGCACAACATTGATGAAAAAACTTCAAATTGTCATAAAAAAGAAAATTTATTTGAAAAAAATCTATAGCTTTACTATTAGCAAAGTTAAACTTATCACTTTGTGAACAATATCATAATCTCCTAAAACTTCAAAAATTTTATTATAAATTTTTTGACCACTATGATCTACATCTATTAATCTAAATCCCAATAAAGATTTATTTAATTTACATTCGTTATCAAAATAATGACTAGTCACACAAATATAATCTTGTCTAGCTCTACCAGTACTCCAAATATGGGCAGTTAGAGCTACACTAACGTGATAACTATGTATTTTTTTTTTTTTAATTCTAATTTCATTTTCCCAAACAATTTTATTAAATTATTTCTAGTTGCAGTTTTAAAATAACTTTTAAATCCTGGAAAAAATAAATTTTTAATAAATCTTTCAAAATATTTATCTTTAGTCATATTAATAGGTTGATCAGTTGCAGCAATATATAAAGCTAATTGTTCCCTATATACATTAGAATTACAACGCCATGTAGTACCCATATTAGTTATTTGAGTTTGATTGGTTTCTCTATTTCCATGTTGAGTAATATGTTTATTAGCATGCTTTTTTAAAGTAGTAGTACCATTACTTGCATCAACTTTATAAATATTTCCACAATACTTGCATCTTGCTTTCAATACTTGAACTCAATTTTCTGTCTCGTAAAACTTATCGAAATGCACCCAAACGTCTAATGTGTGTCTATCGTCGGTTTCGACTTCAGTTGATGAACCCGCTTCTGCTTGAGATGAAGTTGGACAAGGATGACGATTACGAGGACAACTTCTAGAACCACCGGGAGCTATAACAGCATGGGAATGAAGGGAGAATATTATGAGGTGTATCGGATTCTGAGAATGGGATAGCGGGGCTATTTGAATCTACTACATTTACGTTGGTAAATTCAGGGGGACTATGATAATTTCCGTCATCATCGAAATTGATGGGATGGAAATATCTATCCATTCTAGTTAAAAAAAAAAATGGATATAGAAGAAATAAAGAATTAAAGAAGGAGAATTAGAATTTAGAAATATGAATTGAAAACTACAAAAACTAATAAAAATTAAAATGAGAGCAAATTGACAACAAATATAATAATTGAGAGATTTCAATAGAGAAAATGAGAGAATGAGAGAATTTGGGATCTGAGGAAATATGAGAGTTTAGGCCCTATTTATAGAAAAAAATAATGGAAAAAGAAAATGATCAAAAAGACCCCTCCAACTGCTATAAAACAACTATATTTCAAGGGTAAAATGGGTATTTGCAAAAAAAATTAATTTAATTTTTTCGTCCAACCCTTTGGGTTGAAAACCCCCAACCCGACAGATTGGACAGGTTCTTTTAAAATATATATATAACCTACCAAGTTGCTAGGTTGGCCTACGAAGGTCCAACTCGCTCGACGGGATATATGCGGGTTGGGTTGAACCTGGATTGATGCTGGCCGGGTTAGGGTTGACTCGCCTAACCCAACCTATTTGTTCCACCTTTAGATTGAAACAAAAGAAATAGGAAAATCCAAACTCTTGTTGCTGTCATTGAACAAATCTTACCAAGAAAAAGAAAATATCCTAATGAAATCTACTTAATTTGTCTTTTCCATCTTCAAATACGGTTTGATTGAAATACAATAAAAAGAAAAAATAAGAAAGTTTTTGGTTAAAGTGTTCTACGAACGTGAAGCACAAAGAGCAAATCGTTTTAGGTTTAGGGTTTGTCGGATGTCGTTGTCTCCAGTATTAGGCCAGGTGACTTTCCCTTTTATTGATTTTTTGTTATTCATAGGGTGGGGCTGTCAGAGTTCGTTAATTTTTTATTATTGATTGTTAGTGGATGGGTGTGTTGTTTCTTTCATTGTTAAATATTGATTGTCAGTGGGTAGGGTGTGTTGTTTATTTCATTGTAAAATACTGATTGTCAGTGGGTGGGGTGTAAATAGCCAACTGTTAGTTTCTATTACTTTTGTCTTCGATTGAATACCCAAGCAAACTTTTTTACTTTGTTTTGTTTTAGTGCTATGATTAAAGAGGTGGAAGAGTGGGTAGGACCGTAGCAGAATTTGAAGATTGCAGGATAAAGACAAGAGAAAAAGGTGACTTGTCACTATTTTTTATTCTCTAGTTTGAAAAGTTGTGTTGAATGTTTCATTCTTGATGCACGTGTTTTTGTCATTGTTGTTGGTCCCTATAATTTAAGTTTGTCTGCAAATTAGGTTTGCCATTGAATGGAGGGTATAAATGCATATTGTATTAGGGATAATGGATTTGAACAGGGTATTCAAGGGCAAGAGGGTCATTTTACTGAGGGTGATTGTGATATAGAGGAGAATGATCCGAGAATTAAGGGTAGTGAGGATAGTGGGAATGGAAGCTTAGATGGTGATAATGATAGGGATTTTGAGGTTGAGGAGCTAGCTTATGAGTCTGATTTTAAGCTTCAAGAGTATAGAAAATTTGCGAAAGAGTTCAAGGCAAAAAGAAAGGTTGCGAAAACAACGAGTACAAGAGCTTAATGATAAAAAGGAGAAAGATCTTAATGAGGAAGGTGTAGAATCTCAAGTTAATATAGGTGATGATGGTGGAAAGTATTATAGTTCAGATGCTGGTAGCTTTATAACATCAAGTGAGGGGAAGGAAGATGAAGTTGAGTGTTGCATGCAAATGCAACACCTAATTTTACCTCACTAAATTCTAATGCAATGTCGTGTAGTAGCAAAGAGCAAGTAAGGGTCTTTCCCGCAGAGGATTTGTGAACTCAATTAATTATCTACTTCAAACAGGGTTTGTCACGAATTATAAAAACTCAACAAAAACTATCAAACAAAATAAAACAAGCAGACAATCACAAAAGAGATAAATAAGAGAAACTAGATTGAAAGTTTATTCGCCACCACTAGACATGAATTACATATAATAAAAGCACTCTTTAACTTTCTACCCTCTTAATCACATCAGCTCAGAAAATACCAAACGTTGATAAGTTCTATCTCTCCTTACTGAGTCGTTGGATTAGACACGGTCATAACTCAATTCCCTATTTATTAGATAACCTAGGATACGATCTCTAGATTCAAAGTAATAAAAGCATTAAGTTGTGAGAGACCTACTAAATCAAGGTTAAACTCATATGGTCGGTTTAGTTATCTTGAGTGATTACCCCCCATGTATGCAGGCATACACTTTACCACTAGTTATTTAGGTTAATAAAGCGATTCCGTACTAAACAACCTAAGTTGGCATTAATAAATTAATCCTAACTATTTAATTGCGCACTTAAACAATTAAGACAATCTATCTAAACCCTATTCACAGAGAAATAATCACATAACCAAAAGGGATCAAAAGATAAATAGATGCAGATTTTATTAATCACAAGATATGTCTAGGGTTTTGGAATCGCCCTCAATCACAAAAGAATTAGTTCTTCATGAATAAATATGAGAACATCATTGTATTATTCATAACAAATAATAATAACAAAGAAGAAGAAAAACTTAGTGAAACTTGGTTGGATTAATGAAGTTGATGATGATCTCCTCCAATTCTTCTTCTCCAAGCCTTCTTTAATCTCCCTTTTTCTTCAGTTCTTGAATATCTTTGTTCTCTCTCTTTTCTATAAAATCATTCCCCTTAAATAATGCTAAAAGACTTCTATTTATATCCCACAATGATTAGGGTTTTGTTTTCCTTAATTCTAGTTAGTTTAGGACTCTTAAAACCCTATTTTCCTAGTCAAAAACGGAGGAGAAGTTTCCAGCTGTCGTGACTGTGCCGTGGCACTATGCTATGGCATAGTAGCTACTGGAAAAAGTGTGCCGCGGTACAATAGCTACAGGTCTTCTTCCCGCATCATTCCATTATTCTTCAGAGATGATGATTTTTGGACTCGATAACGACAGAATTTGGAAAAGTGGTAAACATATGAAATGTAGCCATTTGAATCAGCTTTCCAACGGTCTAAGAATTGTCTTAATATGAGTTCTAAATCTCAAGATATTTTCAAAATACCGAGGCATGCTCAAGCTAAAACATAATCTAGAATCTTCTCTTTACTTCAACTTCCATAACTTCTTCAATTCAACTCCGATTCTCGATCCATTTGTTTCCAGTCATCACAAATTCTCTTGCCAACATCATCTCTCATCCAAATATTATTTTTTATCCTTATTTCCTGAAAACACAACAAAAAATACCTGTGATCCCAAAACGTGCGTTTATGAAACAATTAAGTTAATTCATGCGAATTAATCATAATTTCCCACAAATGATACCTATAAACCACTAAGTATAAGTGTATTTTCAAGCACTTATCATTGAGCATGGTAAAAGAAAGCCTAGGAAAACTGTTGCGTATGATCCTAAATGTTCCTTCCCAAAATTCCATGTAAACCTAACCTTTGACAACCCAAAACAATTCAAGGATGCAGTGATCAAATATTGTGTCAAAGGGAGAGTTCAGACTAGGTTTAGCATATGCAAGCAGCAGAAGCTTGGTGTCAAGTGTAGTGTTACAAATTGTCCCTTTTATGTTTATGCATCATATGAGCAAAATTCTGGTAAGTTCATTGTCAAAACTTGCAATGAAACACATACATGTCCTATGACCTACAGTAATAGGAAAGTGACATCCACAGTTATAGCAAATCACTTTTTGAGTAGGGTAAAGATAACTCTTGGTATTAGACTAAGAGAACTAAAACAATTAGTTAAGGAAGAATTAAAGGTTGACGTGCAACTATCTAAGTGTGGAAGGGCTAAACATAAAATGATTGAAATGATGAATGGGGACATTGATTATGAATATGGCAGACTTTGGGATTATGTAGTTGAGATGCATAGGTCTAATCTAGGTAGTACAATGAAGTTGTTGACATCTACCGCAGATGACTCTAACCTACAATTTAAGAGGTTGTATGTATGCTTTGATGCATTAAAGAAAGGCTACATGGAGGTGTGTAGACCTTTAATTGAGTTAGATGGTTGCTTCTTGAAGGGAAAATATAAGGGTGAACTTTTGGTTGCTGTTGCTAAGGATCCCCATAGCCAAATGTACCCAATTGCATAGGCCTTTGTGGAAGGTGAGAATAGGAGCAGTTGGACTTGGTTCATGACTCTTCTGAAGGATGACATTGAGGTTGCAGATGGAAGAGGGCTGACTATTATTTCTGATCAACAGAAGGTAATATTATTACATATTTTTTTACCTCTAATGCTGAATTTTGTGCTATATTCTCATGTTTAGGGTGTATTGTTTGAAGTTTTTGTTCAGGTTTTGAGCAAAGTGAAGAAGAAAAAGTGAATATTCAAGATTTCGACTACTAATAGGTCAATTTTGGTTGTGAAACTGCACTAGTTGAGCCAGATAAAAAATCTGGAAAAAATTATTGTTGAAAGCCCTATGTGTCTAGTTTCACACGCTTCATGCAGTAGGGCTGCAAAAAAAAAAAAAACCAAAAACCGAACCAAACTGGAAAACCAAACCAAAACTGATCCGAAAAATCAATTTTTTAAAGTAATCGGTTCGATTTCGATTTTTAAAATTAAAAAAACCAAAAAACCAATTCGATTAATGGTTTAAGTATAATTTTAAATCGGTTAACCGAAACTGGTTTTACGAATCGTTTTTTTTTAATTTAATCTAAAACCAAAAGGGAGAGAGAGAGTTAAGAAAATAAGAATTAAAAATATAAAAGACACTGCATTTAATTCTTGCAACACTACATTTAATTCCTTACCTCCTTGGAACTCTAGCCATCTTTAATTAAAATTTAAAAGGCTCCACTCACGTTTTCAAATACCCACCATCTCTCACAGTCCCCAGTTGGCCCCTACTTATCTTCACTCGTCCTTCTCCTGCTATTGCCAACACCATTTTTCTCTTCCACAAAAACCATTATTTCACATTGTAAATCCAGATGTTAAGCTGTGTTCGGTTGTCGGCGACGTGCGGCAATCTAGATTGAAGCCTTTGTCGGTTGGTTGCGATCTGGTATCGGGAAACCATTTACACCTTCATCGGTAACAAGCTTCCCCACCACCATCCGCAACAGCGCAACTGCAAGTCTCTCTTCCCCACATCTATTCACCTATCCTTAACCAACCCACTCTCATCTCTCATTTTCTTTAACCATCGGATCTATAGCAAATGGGTTTCTTAGTTTTAAGTTTTTATTTTCTTTGGTTTTTCCTTCATGAATCCATGATTTTTGTCTTGTAAAAGCAACTAGGAAGTTAAAATATTGAGGAGAATAGTATTAAAAGATTGGAAAGAAAGTTGGGATTATTTTACAGTTTTAAATTTTGTTGATTCTTGTTGTGAGAATAATCGGAGATAGTGAATAAGTTATGTTGTAAAATTGTTCAGGAATTTAAGATTTTGTATGAAACCGGTTTAAAAAAGGGTTAAACCGGTTAACCCTTTTTTAAACCAAATTATCGGTTCGGTTAAAAATCTGTTCACATGACATTTTGGTTCACTTTCGGTTCAGAATATTGCTTGAACTGAAAAACCGGTTCGATTCAAAAAACACCCCATCCAGTTCGGTTAACCGGATTTCCACACCCTTATCATGCAGTTCGTGAATCGGAGTTTTCTAGATGAAGTTATGACCATTTAAGCGAAGGTCAAGAATTGACTGTCTAACCTTCCTTTGCTTAAACGGCAATTACTTCCTCCAGAAAACTCTGATTCATGACCTGTTTGAATATAGTGAATCTAGACACATAGGGCTTTCAACCATAATTTTTTCATATTTTTTGTCCAGCTCAATGAGTGCAGATTTTTTCAGATTCCATGACTCGTTTATATTTGGTAGATATATTATTTGGTGAATGTGCAGGCAGTGATTGAAGTTCATGTAAACGTTTTCGCTAGTGCTTGTTTGCTTAATTCTCTTAATTACTTCAATCTGTAGTCAGTTAGTTAAAAGCGTATTAGTGCTTGGATTCTTCTGTTTTTTATACCTCTTAATGTATTGAATAAGATTTAATTGATTCTTACATTGAAACTAATACACCTGATTTTAAGATGTATTATTTCATTTTACATTAAAATCTATCTAATTTTTACTATTTGTAATGTAGGGGCTAGTACCCACTGTGGATAGGCATGGCAATGTTCCTCGGAATTCCGAGGACCCATACCGCCCCACCCCATATGGGGCGAGGGTGGGGGGCGTTTTAATCCTCGTTCCTAGATGGGGTGAGGGTGGGTGATGCCTTTCCCCTGCCCCGTCCCACCTCGTATATAATATATAAAATTAAAAATTATATGTGTATACACACACACACACACTTTTCACTAATACCCCTATATTTCACCTAATTACACAATTATCCTATCTATATAAACTCATATTTTCCCAATTTCCCTAACCCTAAACAATTAAACAAGAACAAACTCTAACCCATATTTATGTAAAATTAACTGTGTTTAAACGATTAATTTAAGTGTTTGTCATGTGGACGAGAATTAAGTATGCTTAAGCGATTAATGTAACTGTTTGTCATGTAGATGAGAATTAACTATTGTGTTTGGTAATGTTCAAATTAATTTATGTTTATGTAAAATTAACGGGGCGGGAACGGGCCTCCAACATTCCCTTTCCGCTGTGGGGCGGGGAAGGGGAATTCCTGTCATCCCCGTAACGGGGATGGGGTGGGGTGTGGAGTGATTTTGAGGGCGAGGATGGGTGCAATGAATTGTTAGGAAATGATCAAACATGGCAGCGGAAAAGCAAAAACATTTACAATACGGATCATTCCTTAGAACCAAGATCATAATACAAATTTACAGTTTATATATTAAATAAGAATCTGCAGATTTTAGTTTAGAGTTTAAGAAATCATACGCGCGTTTGGAGGCTCCTCCAACTTGTCTCTGAGCGTACCGACCCAAGTGTAGGATCGAACCGGTGTAGTCCACATAAAAATAACCTCAAGGAACTAAAGAGGGATTTGCTAGATCCTCTTTAGCCTTTAAGAACCTAGAAGAAAAATCAAAGTAATTTGATTCAAGCAAAAATTGCAATCTGGCGTGGAGAGTGTTTCAAGGGGCTGGAGTGTTATCTTTCTTTTCAATGAATGAAATAAATGAGTGAATTAAAATATTTCACAAAGTGTGCACTTAGATAGTGCACACTATACCCTATTCCATCATGGAATGGGCTTAGGCTCCAACCCAAATACCCCTTGTATCCAAGCATCCCCTTTAAGATATTTTTTAATTTTAATTTATCATTATTTCAATTAAATTCAATTAATATATATATATATATATTAACATTTAACAATAATGATAATTTATTTAAATATATGCGAACACATATTTAAACGTAATCTCACTTATTTAATTTTAATATCAAATTAAATAAAGGCTACGACCTCAGCAAATTTAATTGCACTGTGAAATTACCAAAATACTCTTTCACCTAAAAGGACGAAAACGCCCTTCTTCTAAACTGGTTCTTAAATTATCTTCTATGTGTGTGACCCGTAGGCTCCTCATCATACAGATAGTGTGTAGTATCACGATTAACATCAATTAATCGTCTCACTACACACAGACCAAGATTGGCCCCTAGCAAGGCATTATGGCCACCCGATAGATTCGGATTATTGCGACTACTGTCAATGATATGGTTACCGTACAATTCGATCATTTCATCATTCGTTATCTCGACGAGACCGAAGCATAGAAATAGTGTCAACCTTCGATTACTCTCGATATTGTGTATTTAATTACTGGACCAATGACTTGTATTATAAACTGGATAGAGTAACAACTCAATCCCACTATGGCCACAGTTTTAGTGTCATTGTCATTTACTGAATTGCGCCGTGAGATAACTTCTCTCGTACTCGGGAGTGATGAATCCTCTGTCTATCCACCATAGTCTTGATACACTCCTTAATGTAGTCAATCACCACTATATTGACAGCTCCGAATAGAACTGCGTTAGGCTAGTGTCAAACTACACTAATCGGTGCACAAGGCGCGCCGGTGATCTCAAGTCTAAGGATCACATGCACCATCATTCGTTAGAGGATTTGTTCCATAGACACTAGGGTTACCATCCATATGGAATCCTCTGGTGGATCAGTCCAGTGAACTTGCCTATAGCAAGCACCCATGTGTTGCACCAGGTTGTCACCAAACAACCTTGATATGTGAGATCAGCCACTGCCTTTCGACAGGGTCGTTCAACACTATGATAGCATTACCGTATTATCTGTGCCCTTACTTCAGAATAATACTGAGGCTATGAACGTTTCTAGAATGGCCACCTTATGTGCTCATAGGGTTCTCACTATCAAGATTTAAAATACTTGATACTCTCGTCACAGTTCTACCACTTTAAGGACATATATCAATACATACAATGATAATTTATGCGATATAGTATAAAATGTCTTTAATTGATCAATGAACATTATTACAAATAGTCAATTCTATAATAATTGATTAGCTCTAGGGCATCTACTCTAACATGAATGAAATCCTCATCCTGCCTGGTCCCATTACCATGCCTAACTGTGGAGGCATTATTGCCTTTTACAAAACATAGGTTCTGTGCAAGGCATGTTTTTGCAAGCTGGAGGAAAGAGCACAAAGGGAGGAGGCTTCAATCATTGTTTTGGAAGTGTGTAAAGTCGATGATAGTCCACCAATTACATCAAGCTCTAAAGGAATTGGATAAAAAAGATTCACAAGTTAAGACTAATCTCCTTAAGGTTGATCCATGCCATTGGTCTAAGGCATATTTCAACATTTATTCAAAGTGTGATATGGTGGACAATAATCTATGTGAGGCATTCAACCATTCCATAATTGAGGCAAGGTATATGTCTATCATTAGTATGTTCGAGGACATCAAGATTAGAATCATGAACAGAATAACTGAAAAAAGAGAGAGGGTTAGTAAGTGGGTGGGTGAGTTTCTTGACAAAATCATGAAAATGTTGGATGAATATAAGAAAGAGAGTGCTTATTGCCATTTGGTTACACAAAGAAAAAATGGGTTTGAAGTCAGACACAATGGTCAGAAGTAAGTGGTTAATTTATTAACAAATGAATGTGCATGTGGGTTATGGCAATTGAGTGGCATTCCTTGCCCTCATGTCATGTGTGTGTTGTACATTAGAGAGGAGAGAATTTAGGATTTTGTGTCAGAGTGGTATAGAAAAGGGAGATACTTCAAGCTAAATGACAATGTAACAAAGCCTTTAAATGGTGATTTACTTTGGCCAATGACAGGCAAACAATCTATCTTACCTCTTGAGTCCAAGAAACTACCTAGTAGACCAAAAAAGAATAAAAGGAAAGAGCTAGATGAGAGAAAAACAATAACAAAAAGGTCAAGGAATGGTAGAATTATGACATGCAATGTCTGTAAGGTTACTGGACACAATGCAAGAACATGTACAAAGGTTAGTTTCCATATTTTAAACTGTATATTGTAAACTCTAAATGTGAGGTTAAAATAGTCTGACATTTCTATTATTTTCTCAAAAAAATTCATCTCAGTCTGAAGCATCTACAGTTGATAATGTCAATGCTCAAAGGGACAGCAGTGCAAGACAAAAAACCAAACAACAACATAACGGATCAAGAAAGAGAAGGCATAAGAAAACTCCAATGGAGGGTTATGTTGTGTACATCGATACAGACACTGGCATGCTTACCTACAATGTAAGTATTTTTAGACTTACACACTTATATAAATCTAAATTTTCAAGTCAACTATTACAATACAATGATTTTGATGAAACCCATTTTTTTTTTTTTTTTTTTTTTTTGCCACTTATTCAGTTAGGAACACCACACAGTTACGTGATTAGATAGATGATGGCAGATGAACATTTAGTTGGGTCAAGTTAGATAGCAAGCAATAACACTGCCCACGGGAATGACCATGTTTCACAAAGTTCAAGGATGCAGTGAAGAAGATGTATGACATCCAGACCAAGAAAGTGAACATCTTAATTAGGTAAATTCTATGGGTTGTATGTTCTAATTATTGAGGAAGTTTTGGAGGATACACCGTAAAGTTAGCACATTAACACTAAAAGAATTGCGATTAACTACCTGTTGAAGAGATGAAATGATAAAATAACCACATTCGGCGCAAGTATTGTTGAACAGTTTGAGACATAATGGGATTGATAAATGTATAAGTCTCATGTCTTCATTTTTGACATATCCTTTGCATATTGTTTATAGGCTTCTACTTCATCTTTAATTGGGCACTAGAACATCTATATATTTCAATTGAATTGAAAACTAATTGTATTCTTTGTGTTGTAGGCCTAATGGAATTATGATGTCTTGGATGTGGCAGACAAGATTAGAATTATCTATCAACTATGTACGGTTGACAATTTCGTTAGGACTCCAATATCATTTTGGTTATCTTTAAATGTGTTCGGATCTATCTTTTTAGTTCAACTTTGCATGACGTGCTTCATTAAGATTTAAATGATTAAGATTTATGTAGTAGTGTTGCTATTTCACAAATTTTGGAACTTCAGTTACAAAGGTTGTTTCGGATGATGTGATAGGTTAGATAATTGAGCATTGATTAATTGCTAGATTGCCATGGCCAATTTGATTAATCTCACTTAACTTCTTTCTGGATCATTAATAGATTTCTACAGCCAATTTGATTAATTTCTGGATTATTTAGGTGCAAAGATTTTTATCAGCAAATAGAAGGTAATTAATAAGCAAATTGCAACTGGGTTGGCAATAATACAAATTTATATAAACATTTGGAACGTGGTTTTCTTTTTAATTAAAATGCAGGAAGCGGAAAGAAAGTTAAAAAATTGGTTAAAAGGATAAAAAACTTAAAAATTGATGATTGTTTGTTTATGCAATATAGGTGGGTTTTCATTATGGGTAAGTTTTATTTATTTGTGTGGTTTTTGTGGTTGTTATTGAAATAATAATAAAAAAAATGGGTTAATTTGAGCTTTTTTAGATTATAAATGTCTAAGTCTGTTAGAGTAAGTGCCCTAGAGCCAATCAATTATTATAAAATTAACTTTGTAATAAATGTTTATTTATCAATAAAAGGCATATTCTTTTATATCGTGTATGTAATGATATATGTCCTTAGGATGGTAGAACTGTGACGAGGGTATCAAGTGTTTCAAATCTTGATAGTGAAAACCCTAGATCACATATGGTGGCCATTCTAGAAACGTCCATAGTCCCAGTATTATTCTGACCAAGAACACAGATAATACGGTAAGGCTATCATAGTGTTAAACGACTCTGTCGTAAGGCAATGATTGATCTCACTTGTCAAGGTTGTTTTCCGACAACCTAGTGCAACGCATGGATGCTTGCTAGATGCAAGTTCACTAGACAAACCCACCAGAGGATTCCATATGGATGGTAACCCCAGTGTCTATGGAATAAATCCTCTAACGGATGATGATGCATGTGATCCTTAGACTTGAGATCACCGGAACGCCTTGTGCCCCAATTGGTGTAGTTTGACACTAGCCCAACGTAGTTCTATTCAGAGCTATCAATACGGTAGTAATTGGCTACATTGAGAAGTGTATCGAGAATATGGTGGATTGATAAAGGATTCATCACTCCTGGGTATGGGAGAAGTTATTTCACTGGGTAATTTAGTAAATGGCAATGACACTAAATCTGTGGCCACAGTGAGATTGAGTTGATGCTCAATCCAATTTAATATTCCTGTCATTGGTCTAGTAACTGAATACAAACATGTCGAGGATATCGAAGGTTGACACTATTTCTGTACCTCAGTCTCGATGAGATAACAGTTGATGAAAGGATTTGACCTGCAGGTAACCATCACAGTTGTGATGTGGTTTTGCTGAATCCAAATCTATCGGGTGACCATGATGTCTTGCTAAGGGTCAATCTTAGTCTGTGTGTAGTGAGACGATTAATTGGTGTTAATCGCGATACTACACACTGTCGATATGATAAGGAGCCTACGGGTCACACACTTAGAAGATAATTTAAGAATCAATTTGTGAGAAGGGTATTTTCGTCTTTCAGGACGAAAGGGTATTTTGGTAATCTCACAATGCAATTAAATTTGCTAATGTTGTTGTCTGTATTTAATTTTAATATTAAAATTAAATTAGTGAGATTATATTTAAATATATATATATCTCTGTATATATTTAAATGAATTATTATTATTAATTAAATATTAATATATTATTATATATTAATTGATTTTAATTATAATAATAATTAATTAATTAAAATACCATAAGGGGTGTGTTTGGTTGCAAGGGTGAATTAGGGTTGGAGCCCATAGCTATTCCTAAGTGGAATAAGGTTTTAATTGTTGCACTATATAAGTGCAACTTAAAATTAAAACAAAGAGAATTATTCATTCAATTTAAACCCTAACCACTCTCTCTCTCTCTCTCTCTCTCTCAAGAAGAAAACTTTTCTTATTCTTCTTTCTTGATTCTTGAAGCCCTTGATTGTTCTAGCAAAATAATCAAAGTTCTGCGGATTATCTTCGTGTGGACTTCAGTGACTGCGATCCTAATTTGGATCGATTGGCAAAAAATTACGTGAACAGTAGATGATGAACAGTAACCATGAAGCGTGATGAACGGTAGCGATGGATGGTGAAGCGATGGTAACTAAGCGAGTGGATGGTGAAGCGAGTAACCTAAAGGGCCGTGGATGGTGAAGAGCGTGTGAATGAACGATATTCTGTCCAGAAATCAAAGATATTCGAAGGAGCCTCCAAACGTACGTAAGTATTCTAATCCTTGAATGGATTTACTTTATATAGATTTTTGTTTATAAACATACAAACGGTATAATCTATACTCGGATCTAGACAAAGAAAGGTAATTGATTTACCAATTGAATTTTTGTTTTTCATTGTGTATGGTAGATCAATTACTTACAAAGTCAACCTTAATTGCCATGTCAAAATGTCTAGTCAACACACCAAAATTGTCATGTCAGCGATTTTTTACGGAAAAAATGTCATGTCATCAATATTTAACGTCGTAGGAAAAAATATGAAAGTTTGGTACATTCAATAGAAAAAACTTAAAGTTCAGTATCTTCAATAGAAACAATTGATAGTTTGCTACCTTCAACAGGAAACAAAAATAGTTTGATACCTTTAATAGTTAAAAAGTGATAGTTCGATTTCTGATATAATTAAGCCTATGATATATATTAATAATATGAAAATGTACAAATTTAGACAAGTCATGGCCCAAATATATAATTGTACAATAATGATATAATTTTGTAGTTGATTATTGATAAGTTTGAATACAAAGGAACATATATTTAATTTTTTTTAAAGAAATGATATTATGTTATTGTGATTCTATTTATACATTTATATAATTACCTAATATATATGTTCTATATATTCTTGCAAATGAAAAATTTGGGTCCAAAAAACAGCACTTAGTGAGAATTGATAATCACTTGTCAACCTAGATAACAAATAAATTCACACATGCAGCTCCATTATGTAACCCAAAAAACAGCACTTAGTGAGAATTGATAATCACTTGTCAACCTAGATAAATTCAGCACCTTTCCCACCTTTCTTTCTTTCCTTCCTGTAACTAACCTTTTTCTCGTTTGCTCACTTAATTTTTTTTTTTTTTTAGAAAATGATGAAATTAGAAATATATTTCCCCTTTTGCGGCTGTCAGTCATGGATATGGGAAGGATGAATGCAGAGAGCAGATGTAAGTCCACGAAGAGCCAAGCAGCAGTATCGAAATCTTAGTAGGTGTAGTTAGTGAGTTTGTACATCCAATAGTTGAAAAATTAAGAGAATATATATATATATATATATATATATATATATATATATATATATATATACAGCTATATTTTCCTGGATCTATGCTCTAGAACAACAGGAGACTAATCCTCAGGCAAAATTTATTCTCCATTGAAATGAATACTGCAACATAGCCAACTGAAGTTCTAGGTTGAGACCATGACCTGTCAACAATTTTGCTTAGTTTCTATCTTTCCATTTCAATTGTGCTACATCCAGCTTCCTTCATCATCTTAGCACCCTTGTTGATCGACATAATACCACCAACTTGTTTATTAGTCCACTCTTCTTTTTTTCCCTGTATCATTGTTTGATCAGGCAACATTCCAGCAATGGCATAAGTACTAGAGACCAGGATTGAATTAGTGGGGTGTTCATCATTAATCTCCAGCAAGACACATTCTCCCAATTTAACGTTTCCATAGACCCGACAAGCTGACAGCAATGCACGCCATGCAGTGGCATCAACCTTAATCGGCAAGCTTTTAATTAGATTATACGCTTCCTCTAGTAACCCTGCGCGACCTAGAAGATCAACTAAACATCCATAATGTTCAATTTTTGGTGCAATACCATATTCCACAACCATTTTCTCAAAACAATTCATTCCTTCTATAACTAGACCTCCATGGCTACAAGAGCTTAGAACAGCCAAGAAAGTAACTTCATTAGGTCTGAATCCTTCATCTGCCATCTTATAGAAGAGATTAACAGCATCCCTTGCCTGGCCATGAACCCCATAACCAAAAATCATCGTTGTCCAACATTTCACATCTTTGTTCTTCATCCTCCGAAAAATATTAATAGCCTTATCTAATACCCCGCATTTGGCATACATATCAATCAAAGCTGTCCCGAGATTCACATCCAACACCAAAACCTCCTCTTCTACATAATCATAAATGCATTGGCCTAAACTCAAAGATCCAGAGACAGCACAGGCTGATAACAATCCAACCAATGAAGATGAATTAGCCTTCACTTGTGCAAGTTTCATTAGCCGTAATAGAGCTATGGATCCCTCTAGCAACCCAACTTTTGCATACTTATCGATCATACAGTTCCACAAAATAACATCCTTTTCCCTAACCTCATCAAAAATCCTACGACCTGAATCAATATCTCCAAGTATTGCATAAAAATCAATCAAAGCAGTAACCACATTCAAATCTAAATTAAAGCTAAACTTGATGCAAAGCGCGTGAAGAGACTCTCCTCCACATAAATATCCTAAGTCACCGACAGCACACAAAATATTTAACATAGTACTGGAACTAACCCTCAACTCTCTCCTACAAATTTGCCTAAATAAATCCACCACTGCTGTAGGTTGAGAGACATTAAAATAGCCACCCATCAAAGTGTTCCACGTGACCAAATCATTTTTTTTAGGAAATTCATCAAGCAACTTGTGGGCATCACCAAGTTTCCCAGAAACGCAATAAAAATGCAACAGGGTATTCTTAACATTTATAAACAACATATACCCAGATTTCAAGACAAGCCCATGAATCATCAGGCCGATCATAATAGCCAATTCACGAGCACAAGCTTTGAGAGTTGTAATGTAAGAGAACTGGTCAAGCACAAGACTTTGAGCCCTCAAGTTATTGAAAACAGTAAAAGCCCGCTTTGGGTCATCACTGCTTGAATATCCTCGGAGCATGGTGTTAAACATGAAAAGATTTGGGTTCTGAATGTGCTTAAAGATGGAGGCTGCATATTCTATGTTTTGTACGGAAGATGCAAGGAGCTTACTCAAAGTGAAGGGGTTTCGGTCAAGTCCAGTCTTGAGCATATAGCCATGAATTTGAGAGATTTCAGTAATTTGTTGGGCTGATTTCAGTAAAGAAATGAGGTTTTCAGAGTCTAAGTCGAGATTTTTGGGCCAAATTCTCAAGCTTTTGCTCAGGCGTAAGCTGGTGTTGGCTAAGTTCATAGGCCAGAGTCGAGGGTTTTTTGTGGCAAATTTTCTGTCGTAATTTTATGTAGGCCTTCAACAAATAGCAAGTTCTCGTTTAGGGACTTTTTTAATCATTTATTTATTTATTTCAAAGAATGAACTCTTAGACAATTTTTTGCATTTCTGAATTCTGAATGCACTTTTTTTTACGAAAATAATGTTTTAAAAAATGAAATTACAAACGGAATATTTTAATTTAAAATAGAAAACCAAAACTAGAAGTGATATTTTACATGACCAAGTATTGGCCAAACTCATATATTTACCAAATATGTCCGAACAAGCCAAAAACTCATTATCTGTTTATTTATACAATCTTAAGAGCATCTTAAATAACGTTGCTCTTTAAAATAAAGAGTATTTTTCATATAAATAAAAAATATTTTTGTTAATTTTTAAATATAAAAAATAAATTTTTTATTCAAATCCAATAAATTTTTTAAATTTTAAAAGGGAGAATATTTTTCTCAATAAAAAACCTTAATAAGAGAGATAAATAATAACTAAAATACATAGAAATTTATAATTTATTATTTAAAATTAAAATAAAAAGTTAAATTTGACTCTCAAGATGTGGAGAGTCAAATTCACTCTTTAATTTATATTTAAAGAATAAAGAGTCTAGACTCTTATTTTTATTAATAAACTCTTTATAATAAAGAGTTTGAGTCATATAAAAAGTCATTTGGAGATATTCTAAACTCTTTATTATAAAGAGTTTATCCATCGAAACAAGAGTTCAAACTCACTCTTTAATTTATATTTAAAGAATAAATTATAAATTTATATGCATTTTATTTATAATTTATCTCTCCTATTAAGTTTCATTCTTGAAAAAACATATTCTCTCTCATAAAATTTAAAGAGTCTATTGGATTTGAATAAAAAAAATTTTCTTTATATTTAAAAATCAATAAAAATACTCTTTGTTTATACAGTATAAAAGATGCTCTTTAAAATAAAAAGCATTATTAGATATGCTCTAAGAGCATCTCCAAAGGACTCTTTATATGACCCAAACATTTTATTATAAAGAGTCTATCCATAAAAACAAGAGTCCAACATACTCTTTATCTTTAAAAAATAAATTAGAGAGTAAGTTTAGCTCTCCATATTTAGAGAGTCAAATTTCACTCTTTATCCTAATTTTAATTAATAAACTACAAGTTCCTATGTATTTTATTTATTAATTTTCTCTCCCATTAAGTCTCTTTCTTAAAAATAAAGAACATCTTCATTAAATTTAAAGAGTCTATTGGATTTGAATAAAAATTATGTTCTTTATATTTAAAAATTAATGAAGATACTCTTTATTTATATGAAAGATGTTCTTCAAAATAAAAAGCACCATAAGAGCATCTCCAAATGACTCTTTATATGACCCTAACTCTTTATTATAAAGAGTCTATTAAAAAAAACAAGAATCCAACATACTCTTTATTTTTAAAATATAAATTAGAGAGTGAATTTGACTCTCCACATTTAGAGAGTCAAATTTCACTCTCTATCCTAATTTTAATTAATAAACAACAAGTTCCTATATATTTTCTTTATTAATTTTCTCTCCCATTAAGTCTCTTTCTTAAAAATAAAGGGCATCTTCATTAAATTTAAAAAGTCTATTAAATTTAAATAAAAATTATGTTCTTTATATTTAAAAATTAACGAAGATACTCTTTATTTATATGAAAGATACTCTTCAAAATAAAGAGTCAATTCCACTCTCTTTATCTGAAGCTTTAATTAATTTAAGCTTAAAAAGGGGGGGGTGGTTAAATTAAAGGGAAAGGGAAATAAAAATTATGTTCTTTTATATTTAAAAGTTGCGAAGATCTTTCTTTATTTATATGAAGATCTTTCTTGAAAATAAAGAGCATCATTGAAGATGCTCTAAGTTCTCTTAACACCATGTAAGTTTTTCAGCAAGATCTCTTAAATTCATTTCAATAAGATCTCTATTATTGTTATAAGTGTCTGCATGTCACTAAACGATTTAGTGTATATGTTTGCAGGTTATTGGTTTGGTCTATTTGGCAATGTTTTAAAACCCGACCCGGCCCGGCCCGGTCGGTTGAACCGGTTAAACCGGGACCCGGCCGGGTGAGCCATATAACCGGCAAAATCACTTTGCCCAGTTTGACCCGCAGTTGGACCAGGGTACTGTAGCACCCACCGGTCCAACCGGTAACTTTACTACAAACCGGGTCATGCCAAAATCAAATACATTAATACAAAATTTAAAAAATAAAAATATTAAATTTAATAAATTATATTAACTACACATTTAAAAAGTATCAACATTTCCCCTCATTCTACATTTTCACGCTACTTTCCTCTTTCGTCTGAACTCCTCTGAACCATTTTGCATTTTCAATTTTTCATCATCGACGAACTCCCCTTCACCAGTTCACTAACTTCACCGTGAATCTCATCGCATTAGCCTTCACCGTCACCAGTTCACCGTGGAATCTCGTCGTCTGCCTTTCACCATTTCGCGATCTGTTCTCACTCCTCTCTTCACCGCCGATCTGCTCGTTTCTTCCGTCACCGTCGATCTGGAAGCTGCACCATCGTTGTCATCTTCTTCTTGCTCAAAAACTGATGAACTGTGGGCAGTCGCGATCTCTTCTTCTCTTCTGCAGTTCTGCTCTGTTCAGTGTTCAAGTGTTCGTCCGTCACAGTCAAGCTCCACATCTCCAACGGTCAACGGCAGCTCGTCTTCAGTCTTCACCAACACCAGGTATTGATTTCGTCTCTGTTCCAAGTTTCCAACTATGATATCGGACGCAGTGTATTTGAGGTGGCTTATGTACCGCTTTGGGGATTTACATGTGTGTGTGGAAGGAGACCTGAGATGGAAGATGCTGTTGCAACAGTGCCTGATTTTTTGAAAATTCCTATTCAAATGCTAATTGGCGACCAGGTACTCGATGGCATGAGCAAGCGTTTTTGTCAGCAGACTGCTCATTTCTTTGGTGTCTACGATGGCCATGGAGGCTCACAAGTATTTTTTTTCTTCCTTCTGTAGATGTTCCTTGCATAGTATTTTTACCTTCAATTCAACTGTGCATATGATGTCTTTTTGCAAGGAAATATCTGTTATGGGGTTTGCTTGTTCAGGTTGCAAACTATTGTCGTGATCGTATCCATTCTGCTTTAGCTGAGGAGATAGAGCTTGTTAGGAAGTGTCTGAGTGATGGAAGTGTGAAGGATAGTTGCCAAGAGCAATGGAAAAAGACATTCACCAATTGTTTTGTTAAGGTTGATGCTGAAGTTGGAGGAAAAGCAGGCCAAGAACCTGTTGCCCCAGAAACTGTTGGTTCTACTGCTGTTGTTGCCATTATTAGTGCATCCCATATTATTGTGGCAAACTGTGGAGATTCAAGAGCAGTTCTATATCGTGGGAAAGAGCCCATGGCTTTGTCTGTGGATCATAAAGTAAGACTCATCAATTGTCATCTTGTGTATTTTCAAGGAATATGGCAAAATTGATCGTTTATTTGATTTGTTTATATTGTAACCAAATCGAGAAGATGAATATGCAAGGATTGAAGCAGCCGGAGGCAAGGTTATACAATGGAATGGGCATCGTGTATTTGGTGTTCTTGCAATGTCAAGGTCTATTGGTATGTATTCCTTCATAATGGTTGTCTCTTTCTCATTTCATGGTTCAACATGGTATAGCTATTTAATGAGGCAGTTTTCCCAAGTAACACCCCCATCAGTGTTTTCTCTTTTTCAACAACTAAGAATTGTTATGTGTTTGATTAATCACTGGGTAATTAGTTTAGCTATTTTCACATTAGGGAGATGATTGTGTGGGCTTAAATGACCATTAGGTTGAAGCTTACTGAATTTCTTTCCTCTTGGCAATTTGGATCACTGGTGAAGTCTTACAGTAAACGTTGCAATTCTATGCTGTATATGGAGAAGGAGCTATTCCTATAGATGGTGGTGAATCTAGTGATCACCCTTCTTATTATGACTCAACAGATGCTTCAAAAGGTTATTTGCAATTTTTTAAGCAATTTCAATTTGGTATTAGCTAGTTTATATTCAATTAATTTAAATGGGAAGATTTAACTTATGGTTTTTCTTTTCTGCTAGAATTTTTTGTAGATGATGTCGCTGATGTTAATAATGATGACGATCATCCATTACGTGGTGTGTGAATTGTCAATTTTAATTGAGGATGGAATGATGGATTGATTGATTGAAGACTATTTGGTGAAGATCAATTTTTGTTAGAATGTTGAAATGTTGAGTCGATGACTTGAAAGTTGGAAACTTGAAACAACTATTATATTATTTTTCTTCATTCATTTTGTTATTTTGATTTGTATTATTGATATAATGATGTTTGATGATGTTTTGCTATGGATTTTTTATTTTGGAGTTTATGATTTGGACTTTGGAGTAAAATTTGGGAAAGAAATGTATTCTGTAAACAGTAATTTGATGACGTCATCATATTGACGTCATTAAGTTACTGTTTACCGATTGAACCAGCTGATTTAACCGGTTTAACCGGTCGACCCGGACCCGGCCCTCTGACCGGGTTTTGTCCCAGGTCGGTTTTTAAAACATTGCTATTTGGTTTAATAAGATATATTAACGCATTTCATTGTCATATCAAAAGTTTCAACCAAAACGTTTCTTGATTAATCCATTCTCTGTCTCATCTATCGAAATAAACTCACCCAATTTAATGAGAGATATTAATGCATTGCCATTCCAAAAGTTTTTCTTGATTAAGCGATTCTCTGTCTCATCTATCAATTTAAACTCACCCAATCGATTAAACACGTATCCACTGCGTCATTAACAAGAGTCGATTAAACGTGTCCACTGCTTCACCCAAACGTATCCGTCGCTTACTCGGTGCCGATCCCACCGGCCGTCGTTAACTTCGGTGACAGAGTGATTGGCGCCGGTGAAGAGTCGATTCATTCTGTTCGAACTCTGATTTCGGTGCTTGATGCTTATCGTAATCTCTTCGGCTTGCCTTGGTAAAGCTATATCCGAAATTTGTCACAAAGCGCTATAAAATTGTAAACTTTATGACTAAGTTTAGTTTTGTAGATATTTAAATTCATAGCTCTATAAAAGACGAGATGTTTGTGTTTTGGTTGTATCATATTTTCTTCTCTTTTCCCGGGATTTTTTTTTTTTTTTTTAATAGCTTAGAAGAGATATTTCCTCATTTCAATGATTCAGAAGATTTTTATTTCTCCACAGATGAAATAAGTTTTCAAAACTTTATTTTTGACCAAAACCCAATTGAAATTTAACTTGGGTAAAGTTGAAATAAATCGCAGCATCATTAATCTTGAATTCCAGCAGATGCTTCTTTCTTAAAAGTTCTTTTTTTTTTTGTTAATTTAATTATGCGAAAATTTTATGTTTATTTAAATCATTTTTTTTGTCGATGGAGAGAAACGGAGACGACGATAATATCGTAGAAAATGAATTAGGTGATTGTGAAGCACCCATTTTGAATTCAAGCGCTTTCTTGGATCATGTTGGAGAAGCACTTCATCTTTTTGCAACTTAATTGACTGGTGGTATTTTTTGTTCTTTTGGTCAATAGGTTGGATGTGTATATATATATATATATGATTACCTTATGAAGGCATTTCAAGCTGAAGGGAAAGTATTTACAGATCCTATAGGTAGGATTACTGAAAAGAAATGCAAAGGAGGATAGATTTTTATCTGTTCATGTCTCATTCATCTTTTTGCAACTTAATTGATGTTGTGTTTTCTGTTTGCATGACCTCCAGCTATTGATGCACCCGGTGGCTTTTTATTTGAATGGTGGTCAGTCTTTTGGGATATATTTATTGCTAGAACAAATGAGAAGCACTCTGACGCTGCTGCATCCTACATTGAGGTGGGTTTGTGAGATTTTGGGTTGAGTTTTTCTCCTTTCTTTGGGCTTAACTTCCAGAAATATCCCTCTCTTGCCTGTCTTTGGTTTCATGATTTGACCTAATTGTTGTGGTTGGTCCCTCCATGCTAAATTAGAATGAATTACAATAATGGCAATCTGGAAAGTGGAATTTGATTCTATTTCTATAAAAGAAAACTCAGGATTCAGTGCCTACCTCTAACTAATGGTATTTAGCACTTTATATTTAATTAATGTGGAGCAAACTGATTGGAATATATGCATATAAAATCTCTAATATAATGTAGTGTGTTGTTTGGTTCCATAATATGGAAAAGTTTTATCTGAACTGAATTGAACAATTGCATTGGCTGTAGTTTTGTGCAGCTTATATCTCCAGGTTTTCGATAACAAAATCTCTCTTTTTTAAACTCTGCATTTCCTCATCTGAACAGTGGGCTTCTATCAACTTAAGATTTTACATCATACATTATATACCATATGAAGCATTTATACTTTCAGTTATTTTGTAAAATTTTAAGACTGAATTTTTTACTGGTGGTATTTTTTGTTCTTTTGGTCAATAGGTTAGATGTGTATATATATGATTACCTTATGAAGAGAAAATTGCATGCTTCTGCAGAGGCATTTGATAGAACCCCCATCACGAAGGTTTACCAACACAGAGGGCACAAGGGTAAAAGGCCATTAACTGAATTGAAGAGGCATGCGTTAGTGGAGGATGGCTTGAGGCATGTGGCGTGTGAAGAACCAATTAGTTAGAAGGGAATAATTCTGTTAGTTGATTTATGTATAAAAAGGGAGAGCCATTTGTTAAAAAGGCAGATTATTATCAATAGTGAATCAGGGAGGTCCCTCCTCGAACTGCTAGGACTATCTGTTGCTCATTTTTCATTTCATTGTAGTGGAACACTGCTCTGTAAACTGTCTTTTATTTCTTAATCAATATCAAATAGAATCAACCCAGTTTTACATTGGATATAATTCTAGTGTTTGGTTGTGTCTTTTTCGCTTACTGTGTTGCGTGGTTGAGTGATTGTCCTGGGGTTCTATCAATTAGTATCAAAGCCTTGTGTGGGTAATGACTAAATCGAGAATGGAACAGAAGGTTGAGGGATTGGAGAAGGAAATGGGTAATATGGAGAAGGAGCTAGGAGGGATGAAGGAAGAGTTAGGAAGCATCAAGGGATATCTCTTTGAGCTGCGGGAATGGATGAGGTTGAAGGAGGAGAAGGAGGCCAATACTAGTTGCGATCGGGGCAAAACAAATATGGGGGAGAGCTCAAATAGCGGTGACAATGGAGGAGTTGATCGGAGTAAAGAAATCGAGAACTGTAAGGAGGAGATGAAGAGTAAAAAATTAGATTTACTTGTGTTTAATGGGGAGGATCCTTACGGATGGACCTTCAAAGCAGATCGCTATTTCTCAGTTAATCGTTATGTAGAGGGAGAAAAAATAGAAGCTGCTACAGTTTGTATGGAGGGGCGTGTACTGAATTGGTATAAGTGGGTTGAATCAAGGGCACCAATCAGTTCATGGGAAGCCTTTAAGGCTGCTGTGGTGGCAAGATTTCATTCATCCTTCAAAGGCTCGGCATATGAAGCACTAGTGGCATTAAAGCAAACTGGAACAGTAACAGAGTTCGGGGAAAATTTTGAAGAACATTCTGCTCCCTTGCGCGAGGTAAGGGAAGAATTGTTGATGAGTATTTTTCTCAATGGAATAAGAAGAGATCCGGGCCGAATTGCGTTTGGCCCAACCAACCACACTCTTTTCACTCATTGAACAAGCCCATAGAGTAGAGGAGAAGAATTGGGTCTTGGAAAAAAGTAGGCCCAAACCATTTAGAACCCAAACTAATAAAATGGAGCACTACAATCGCGTCACTCCCAACCCGGAAACATGGCGCACAAATGCGTGGAACTCCAGCCCTTTTTCACGAAATTCATAGTTCACCCTAAACAAATTAGGTGAACGACGAGAGAGAACCACCAATAAACCTATGCCAGGATTTCGCAGAGAGGGATTCTGGCGTATGACTAACGTCGAGATTCAGAGCAAAAAGGAGCGTGAGCTGTGTTTCGGATGCGACGAAAAGTACAGCCCCACTCATCGGTGTAAAGCGAGGTCACTACAGATTTTGTTAGTCACCGATGAGGACACACCGAAAAAGGAGGAACCCAACTCTGAAGCCGACGATGACGTCAACATGGCAGGTAACCCCTTGGCTTTGTCGATGAACTCTATTGTAGGGATGACGATGGACAAAACTCTGAAGCTCAGGGGATCGATTGGAGATGAGACAGTAATTGTGTTGGTGGATAGTAGGGCATCCCACAATTTCATTTCAAAGGAATTAGTGCAGAAGCTAGGCCTGGACATTGAGAAGGGAAAACAATTTGGAGTGATGGTAGGGAATGGTTTCACAGTCAGAGGAAAATGGATTTGCAAAAAATTGAGTATAAGGATTCAGGAGGTTGAGTTGACACAATATTTTTTTCCCCCTTTGATTTAGGAGGAGCTGATGTGGTGTTGGGGATATCCTGGTTGAACACGTTGGGGGATGTGTGCTCTAACTGGAAAACCTGACTATGGTGTTCGACAGTAACGGGAAGAAAATTGTGTTGCAAGGTAATCCCTCTTTAGTTAAGACTGTAGTCTCTCTCAAAGTAATGCTTAAGACACTGCAGAGTGAGGGAGCAGGGAATGTGGTAGAATTTTGCTCTATCAAAAGGAAAGGGGAGGAGAAGATTGAACTTATGGAACCTGGAGTTGCTGCCCTACTTAAAGAATTCCACCATTTGTTTGAACAACACCACTGTTTACCCCCCAAGAGACCGACTAACCATGCCATCACTCTCCAAAATCAATCCAAACCCCCTAACCTACGTCCTTACAAATACTCCTATGCCCAAAAGAATGAGATAGAAAGGTTGGTGGGTGAGATGATGGTGTCGGGAATAATCCAACCGAGTACTAGTCCTTTTGCAAGTTCGGTATTGTTGGTTAAGAAGAAAGACGGCAGTTGGCGTTTTTGTGTTGATTATCGCGTCCTTAACAACATAACCATACCCGACAAATTTCCTATACCTTCCATTGATGAGCTGGTTGATGAGCTGCTAGATGAGTTGGCAGTCTTTCACATTTTCTAAACTGGATTTGAAATCTGGATATCACCAGATCAGAGTAAGGACAGAGGATGTGCCGAAATCACATTCCTGACTCATGAGGGGCACTACGAGTTCCTGGTCATATCATTCGGGTTGATTAACGCCCCCTCCACTTTCCAAACCCTGATGAATACAATTTTCAGACCAATTTTGAGGAAATTTGTACTGGTATTTTTTGACGGCATCTTAATCTACAGCCCCGATCTAGAAGCTCACCTCAATCACCTGAGATATGCCTTCCAAATCCTGACTGAACATGAGCTAGTCGTTAATCACAAAAAGTGTCTATTTGCGCAGTTGAGGTTGGAGTACTTAGGACATTTGATCTCTTCGAAAGGTGTTGAGGCAAATCTTGCCAAAGTTGAGTCAATGTTATCATGGCCCGTTCCACAGAGCATCAAAGGTCTGAGGGGTTTCTTAGGATTGACAGGGTATTACCACAGATTCGTTAAGGATTATGGGTTGATAGCTCAACCGTTGACTAAACTGCTCCAGAAAGATGTCTTTGGATAGAATGAACAGGCTCAACAAGCCTTTGAAAAACTGAAAGTTGCCATGTCCTCAATTCCCGTGTTGGTTGTTCCCGATTTCAGTCTCCCATTTGAAGTCCACACCGACGCATCTGGCCAAGGGTTGAGAGCGGTCTTAATTCAAAACCAACGTCCCATAACTTTCCTCAACAAAGCATTTTCCCACCAGTCACGGCAAAAGTCAGTATATGAAAGGGAATTGATGGTCATCGTGTTCGCAGTTCACAAATGGAGCCACTACCTTAGCAGACAAAAGTTCACTATAAAAAGGGACCAACGCAGTTTGCAATTCTTGACAGATCAGAGGGTGAAGACTCCTAAACAGTAAAAATGGATTTCTAAGCTTCTAGGTTACTCGTTTGACATCATTTATCAACCTGGTAGCTCAAACGAAGTGACCGATGCCCTATCCCGAAGAGAGGACACATAGTTAGTTACTGTATCAGTTGTTACTTTCTCAGAATTTAAGGATCTTATGGCTGAGGCACAACAAGATGCAAAGCTCCGAACTGTCATCCAAGACCTAATGTTTGATCCCTTGAGCCACCCAAACTACAGTCTCCGTCGTGGCTGTCTTCTTTACAAACACAAGTTAGTGCTTCCAAAATCCTCTAAATTTATTCCTCGGTTATTAGATGAATTCCATAGCAGCCCAGCAAGAGGCCATTCTAGTTTTTTTAGAACATATAAACGAGTGACAAATCTGGTTTATTGGGAGGGCATTAAGAGGGATGTTCAGGCTTTTGTACAGCAGTGCTCAGTCTGTCAATCGAATAAACAGTCAGCCCTTAAGCCAGGACTTCTCCAGCCTTTACCCATTCCCACCCAGGTGTTTGAAGACATTAGTATGGACTTTATAGGGGGGCTGCCCAAAGCCAAGGGATAGGACACGATATTGGTAGTTGTGGATCGGTTAACTAAGTATAGTCACTTCCTTCCCTTATGCCACCCCTACACAGCCAAAGAAGTGGCTGCTCTGTTTGTTTCGGACGTTGTCAAACTGCATGGTTTCCCCAAGTCAATTGTGTCCGACAAAGACCGAGTGTTCATCAGTCAATTTTGGCGAGAATTGTTTAAGGCAGCAAGTACCAAGCTGAAATTTAGTTCAATGTATCATCCTCAAACCGACGGCCAAACGAAGGTAGTCAACCGTTGTTTAGAAGCCTATCTCCGTTGCTTTTGTAGCAACCAACCTAAACATTGGCCAATGTGGTTAGCCTGGGCTGAATTCTGGTATAATTTGACCTATCACAGTGCAGCCAAGATAACACCCTTCAAAGCACTATATGGCCGCGACCCACCCACTCTTCTTCGCTTCACCGACTGCCCATCACTGGTTGAAGAGGTGAATCAACAGATGGCTGATCGTAACTCCATCTTGGACACGCTGAAGCACAACTTGAGTGTTGCCCAAGCCCATATGAATGAGACATGAATAGATAAAAATCTATCCTCCTTTGCGTTTCTTTTCAGTAATCCTACCTACAGGATCTGTAGATACTTTCCCTTCAGCTTGAAATGCTGATAGAACCTAGGACAATCACTCAACCACGCAACATAGTAAGTGAAAAAGACACAGCCAAACACTAGAATTATATCCAATGCAAAACTGGGTTGATTTTTAATATTTAGTTTATTTTTTTCTTGCTTTTTGCTAAGGTCCCTATGATCCAGTTTTGATCAAAGCCTGGGAACATTGGGATGATCAACATGTTTCTGAAAATGATCATCCTAGAGCATTTCCAAAAAATCAGGTTGCTTTAGATATCATTGATCAAAAGAAAAGATTATGTTTCCTGTTCAGTTTACATTTTAAGCCCTTTATTATTATTATTTTATTAACTCTATGTCATCACTTTGCATTCAGTGCTATGTTGTGTTTGTTTTACAACATGGAGGTAAGGATCTTGAAAGCTTTGTGCTCCTGAATTTTGATGAAGCACGGAGTCTATTAGTTCAGGTAAATAGAGATTTATTTTATTGATATTTTTTGTTGATCTGCGAATCTTTGATCTGCTTCTTAACAAAGTGCCTATTATGTTTTATAGGTTACGGCAGCCCTAGCAGTGGCTGAATCAGCAAATGAGTTCATTTACTGTTAAACTTCGATTAAAGCTCTGAGTAAGTTCATTTACTATTAAACTTTGATCAAAGCTGGGTTTCTTGATTCAAAGAAAGTAAGGTCAAGTTTGATTTTTAATATTAAGTTTATTTTGTGTATTTAATAACTTCAGGGTGTATCTGCTTGAATTTATGGGACTGTTCTTATACTTCGTTTGGTCAAACTACCTTCGGGAGTGCAGCAATTTTTGGTCTTTCCTTGGGTGCTGGGAGCTTGATACATTGTGGGAAATCTTACTAACTTTTCTCTCTGCTACTATGATGAAACCAAGTTTTCTGGAGACTCCGGGTATGGATTTTGGATCTGTTTATGGCATGCAGAGAGCATTCAGTGAAGGAGACATAGAGGTCAGACTTAATTTTTGCAATGTTTTTAACCTTTTCTCTTTCCTGTATGTGCTTCTATAATTTACTCTACATGTTCGGGCAGTGGGTTTCCTAAAGCATTTGCATTTTTTGGATTTATTTTTTTACAATTCTTTAAGTCACCTTAGATGGGTAAGCTGGGGAGGGTCTTTTTGCAAGACTTACTTTTCAAACGATTGATATCAAGGTTGTACACTTAGTTCTTTGAGTGAACAATGGTTGACGGCGTATTTTTCTATAAACATTGTAGTATATTAATCATGTCTCCAAAGTAACGACTGATCCAGTTAGACATCAGCAATTTAAAGCCTCTGCCAATGAATTACTTCAAAGCCTCCGCCAATGAATTACTTGAAAGCCAACGCTGAATAGATCCTGTAGTCCATGATTGTGGTGTGTCCGTGTCTCGTAAGAAGATGAAACTACCACAGCATAGACCTTTCTGTTTAATAGGTTTTTTAAGCTTTCGGCCCATGGACAGAGTCGGGTTAAATCTTTTTCCTCTATAAATTCTAGACCACTTATTGACAACATTTACTCCTTATTAGAGGTCTTGCTGTGGGAAACGTGGCTCATTTGTTAGCATCTTCATATTCTCCTTGCTCATGTGTGTGGCATGACCCACCGAGTATTGGCTTTGCGTAGTAGTCTATGGACTGAAAAATGTTTAGATGTTTCTGGCCAATTCCACAGGATGGGGCTGGGTCATTGATACCGAGTTTTTATGACAGACTCTTGGTAATGGCAATATGAGCTTCATCCACTCTCATCACGAACGGCCTGTGATGATCACCACCTAAGGACCTCAGGGAAAAGCTGTCCAGATACAGAAATAAAAAGACAAAGAGGAACTTTGGCAGAAAAATCAAGGTAAGATTGATTAGTAACACTTATTCTTTTTGCTTTTTCCATAGAGTATTGTTCTTATGGCAAAAAACAAACTACAAACTCATAAAATTCTATGTGAACTTTTAGCATGTGTATGCACGTGTCTATTCTTAACTTAGCAACATAGATTCGCGTTACTTATGACAACAGACTCTATGGAAGACTCCTTACTAAAACTTTTTATATGTCTTTGTTCAGTATGCTTGCAGGAAGGCTCTTGGAGACAGTCAATGAAATAGCTAGGTCTGATTAAGTGTAATGCAAAGAATGAGTAGTAGTGAAGCTTGGCAAAGAGAATTAGTGGAAAGCCTAAAGAGGTAATGCTAAATAAACAAGACCCCCCTCCCAACTCCAACAGAAGTAGTCGATCTCTTATTGTCAGAGAAACTGTTTGAAGAGAGGTAGCGGACCTCCTCAGCAATTTAAATTCTTTATGTTTGGTACTTGGTGTAGATTTCAAGCACACCATTTGTAAAATTCACCCCACGATGGATGATTCCAACGCAACAAAGGATGTAACTAACTCTACGATTCAGAAATTGGCAATGAAAATTTGAAGTTTTCAAGATTCAAGAGGTCAAGATTCAAAGGACGCAGGAAGTTTGTACCGGTGTAATACTGTTTTACAAGTTTATGAAATGGGAATTTGTTGTAAATTTGATGAGGATGACGGAACTTCACTATGAACCTTTGTTTTAAAAATCGGATCGGACTGGCCGGTCTAATCGGTTGGACCGGGACCCGGGGCCTTCTCTGGGTCTCACTCTTTTTAACTTTTTGAGGTTTAAAATATAACAAACACACCCTTGATTATTACCATCAGTCCCTGAAGGTTTCAAATCTAGCAAACACACCCTCTGGCCAAATGCAAATCGGCAATGACCTCCCTTTTTTCAGCAACCTTCCACCTTCCTTTATTGTCGAAAAGCACCTTCTGAGTTCTGACTTTCTCTGGCGCTGTCACGCTTCATCTTCAGCAGTCGCGTGACGTTTCGTCGTCCACCTTCGCCGCGTGATTTTTCTTCCATTTCCCGGCGTCGATCGGCCTTCTCCGGCATTGACAGGCTTCCTCAGCCACCGATCTACCTTCTCCCAAGCTCCCTTGTCATCGTTTACGAAGATCCAGTCATCTCACCAAAAAAAGCCACCGCGACCAGTGACTTCCACCACCGATCTACCATTTTCCGGCGATGCCTCTACTTGCTAGTTGCCGATTCGCCCTCCCCATCATATGATCTATCCTCCCTAGTGTGTCGCCGCTGCTCTCCCAATCGATCACTGATTTGCATTTGGTCAGGGTTGTGTTTGCTAGATTTCAAACCTATAGGGTTTGATGGTATTTATCAGGGGTGTTTTTGTTAGATTTTACACCTGTCAAACCATCGGTTCAATCGACGGTCCAACCGATTGGACCGGTTGAACTGTGATCCGGCCATCAGAGCGGGTTGCCCTCTGGTCCGGTTTTTAAAATAATGCTATGAAGTATGAACGTTCTTACTTTCCCCCTCTATATTGCCCATTCATTTTTTTAAAATATAAGAGGTGAATAAAATAATTTCTAAGATTGATATTCACATACTAAACCTTATATTTGTTTTTATTAGACCTTTGTTTAATCATTTTCATACTTTAAAGCCAAATTAAATACTTCCTCTTTGTTTAGGGATAAACCAACTTCATTGTAGCGATGATTTGTTAAAAAACAAATGAAATAGAGTTTATGTAAACCAAGAGTAAATAATATTATTAAGTTTTGTAGGTAATTTCATTAATAAATAAAATTTAGATAATTTTAATGTGTAGGATTTTAATTGGTGTTTGATATTTATAAGTATTAATGATAGATATTAATAAAAATTATATAGTGATATTGTAATATCATTCCAAAGATTTAAATAAAAAAATATAAAGATTGATGTTAGTCTTTTCACATTCACTAAAATAAATAACAATTATATAAAGATATAAAGATTGGTGTTAGTCCCTTCACATTCATCGAAATGTAAACCCATAATATTACCTATGAAAAAAATATGCTTAACAATTCTTATGGTTGAATATAATTATTTTGTTTACAAACTATTTCAAAAATATCCAATAAACATACCCGTGCAACGCATGGGCTTTCCATCTAGTTTAGAGAATAATTCTATTCAAATGAACCCATTTAACATGATTTTATTACTTATCCAGATAAATACATCCAATTAATTATGTATATTTTCTTCATATTTACTAGTACCAAAATCCAGAAGCCATAGTATAATTTGAACTGGCAAAGCATATATAGTTTAAATTGCATGCAAGTTAGTACTCGAATACTTTTATAGTTTGAGAAAGATACAAGGAAATGAATGGCTATAACAAAACTTATGTGCTTCTCTTCTCTCCATAGGAAGGAGAAAAACGCCATTCCCTTGTTGAATTCTAACGAGATAATGAGTATATAGTAAAGGCAACACAAACACACACTTCTTCATGAAAAGGCACCCAGGAAAAATAATACCCAGCTAGCTACCAACTTATAACAGAAATTGAATTCGATAACTACTCTCACTATCAACTGAAGCATTAATTTGGCTTTAAGTTATAAAACAGTGAGAAAATAATACGCAGTTTATAGTCCGGTCTTTCAGAGAGAATTCACACACATCTTCTAGTCTTCAAGTTATTCAAATTTTTATTGTTTACAAAAAGGTGCATTATACATAGATAAAGCCTGATTCCATGCTTTTGCCAGATGATGTAGCTATCAACGTCTATAGACTCTATACAGCAATATAATAACTAAACGGAAAAGTAAAATAATAATAATAACAAATCTGAGTATGCGGGAAATGAACTATCTTCCTCTCAAGGGAGTGAGTCTGTTGTTAATTGGCTTCTCCTCCTTGAATGGTTGAGTTGATGGATCAGATAGAGTTGGTAACCTCGAAACACTACCCTTTCCTTTCCTGGCATTCGGTCCTATCTCCTCTATCATGTATTTCCACCCATCTATCGGTCTCCTCCGACTAAATATGTGAGTCTTAATAAAACTAGCTATCTGCACCACCAAATTCAATAACCAAGCATAAGACAGAAAACCAGTAGCAAAATCGATGATAAAGAACTTGTATGACAGGGAAAAAAAGTTAGTAATACTATAATTATATTTCAACCTGTGCAAATTAAGTCTGCAGGGATGTTGAGCGTGACGAAAAGACAATTAACAAAACAATATGATTAGTATATAAAGAAAATTCCAGCTCATCTTACCTGGAATTTGCAAAATGCTATTCGACGGTCAAATTCTTGGAGGAGAATATCTTCTTCTCTTTGTGACATCTCCCACACATTTCCATCATGTTCCTTCGCGGTTGTTTCCCAACCATCAGGCTTGTTTTTGAACTCGGAAGTGTTTGGGATCTTTACATTATCCAATTCATCATTGGCAGTGTCAAAAATCCTGCATTTATTGAACCATGAGACAGACAAGTCCAACAATAGCCTACCCAAAGTCTCTATGAAATGCTATGAACAAAATGCAATCAACTAATTTCTCATCATCTGAAGAATGAAAATCTTTCTTCTCTGTGTGATTATGCACCTATCAAAATAATTTTCAATGAGTAATAAATAAATAACTGAAAAGCTGGACCCAAATTAATGAAAATAATTGCTGGATCTTACATTCAATCCTAAACTCTGTTGCGCAATCTGAGTTAAATCTGAACTTCCCTTAGACCAAGCATAGTACTCAAATTATACAAAAATCAATACCTAAACAAAATCCAGATCATTTGCTACCTAAACTAAACTAAGCAAAATGAATAATAACAATAAAGGGAAAAAAAAAACTCAAATAAATCAAACATACTCGGAGTAGGTATCAAGCAATCTATCAATATCATCTGCACCACCACCCAACTTAGCCTCCTCTTGCTTCTCAATCTCCTTCAACCACAAACCACCATGAATCCTCTGCTTCTTCAATCTGTAATCCTTCTTCATACTCTCCAAACTGTAAAGTTTATCATTTCCATTCCCATCAGCTTTACTCTCCTTTAGTTTAGTCTTGCTCCGCCTCTCGTCCCAATTCTCATTCATGTCCTCCACAAAGGCCTTGGTCTCTGCATCAACATCTGAACCTAAAACAATGTTTTTGGTGTTGGAATCGTTAGAGCCAAAGTTGACATCTGTTTCCCATGGAGCTCTGTTTTTCGGAGATAGGTCTTCTGGGAGCCAAGCTGTTTCCCACGCGTCGTTCCACTCTTCGTCACCATTTTTGGGGGTTTTGAAGGAGAGGGTTTTGATAAAAGTAGTTGGGCTCAAAAGGGGTTTTGTCTTTGTTATTGATGTTAATACTATGCGTTCAAGTCTTTGCATATTTCAACTGGATTGATCGCAGTTTAATCAAAATCTCGTTTGTGTGTAGATGTCGAATAACAAGCGAAAAGTTCCACGGTCGGCTTAAACCCTATTCACGCTCCACAGAGAGAAGTGATATGCCGCCTATGCGCAATATTGATATACAATAATCCTAAGGTTTGTCGAAAGCAACGATTAGACCCACTTCTTTTTTATACTAAATTACTAATGTTGTAACTAGATCTGGCAAAACGGGGTGGGTGGGCCAGATACGGGTCAGATCAAATGGGTACAAGTTTATATACAGGTTGAGATATACGGGTCTAAACTGTGCCCTACCCTATACTCTATACGGGTACGGGTGGACCCGTGGGTAGACCTGTTTTTTTTCTCTTCATATTTTAGTTTATACAGTCTCACCCCTAATAGTTTTCAATTATGATAGTTACACCCCTAAAATTCTTACAGTTTTAATTTTTTACATTTACACCCCCTAAATCAACTACCCTAAATTCAATTCAATTTATAATATAAACAAATAGGAACCAAAATAAACAAATAACACATAAACAAACAATAACATATAATACAAAACTACAAATACCAACCAAAATAAACAAATACAAAATCACTAATACACAATTACACATAAACAAACAAAATAAGTCAATAAACTATAAATACCAACTAAAATAAACAAATACATAATCCAATATTCAACAAAAAGCATTCTTAGGACAGCAAATATTCATCCCACAGAGGGCGTGATAGAGCTCTTGATTCCACAGTCTCGAGATTAGTTAATGGCACATCAAGATCATCATCTGAATCATCATTTACCTCATCATCTACAAAACAATGATCAACTACAAATATTAATAAATGTAAATAATAAAATATATGAAATATTATGTTAACATGTTACCTTCAAACTCATATCCATATAGCCAAGTTCGAGTGCATATCAAAGATTCTGCATTTTTTGGTCGAAGTGAGCTTCGATATTTGTTGAGTACTTTACTACCAATACTAAAAGCGGACTCCGAGGCAACAGATGTTATTGGTATTGCCATGATATCACGAGCCATCATGGTAAGTACCGGATAACGATCACGATTGTTCTTCCAATGATCGAGGATATCCAAATTCTGATATTTGATGCGATCAAACCTCATCTCTTCCAAATAAAAATCTAATTCGGATTTCTTAGTGGAAATGAAAACACTCTCATAGCTGTCAAAATCCTGCATCATTTAAACAGTTAAATGTCAAAAGTTAAAATTAAACAATAAACAATACTTTATTTATCATAAGAATATAAAAACTAAAAAGTATAGTGACTTACAGAAGAATGATCTCCACGCCTACTAGAAGTAGAACTACTTGCAGGAGAAACAACTGAAGGTGAGGCAGGAACTTCTTTACAACATTTAGCCTCGTAAGCTTGAAAAAGCATTTGCAAGTTATTCTTAACAACCTCCAACTTCCGTATGGCAGTAGTTGAATCATAAACTTTGTTGAAAGCATACTCCACAAACTAAAACTTGAGACGTGGGTCAAGAATAGTTGCAATCGTTAACACAAAACTATAAGAATCCCAATATTTTGTAAATTTTGGGATCATTTGTTCTGCCATGCTCCTAACAACTTCATCCTCTCTTCAATTAAACGCAATTGAATTTCCCACACACATTTCAGGTACAAGTTTGCTGTAGGATATTTAGAACCCAAGAATAAAGTCGTAATATCATAAAATGGTTCCAAGAACTTGCATATCCTCGTCCCCCTATCCCATTCTTTATTTGATGGACAAAATTTATAACTAGGATCTATTGTTGATAAAGCCACAAATACGAGACGAAATATTAACGCTGTTTCAAGCATTAAAAATGTCGAATTCCATCCAGTGGAAACATCCAATCTCAACCCCATTGAGCTTTTCACTCCCATTTGTACAGCAAGTTCTCCAAACTTGATTCTCCTAGCCTCAGTTGCTTTAATATATTTCACACTATCTCGAATCTTATTCAAAGCAACACTAGTAGTTTTTAACCCTTCTTGAACAATAAGATTCAAAATATGTGCATAACATCGCATATGGAAAAATTCACCTCTACATAACAAACCATTCTGCACACAAAGTTGGTTCCTCAAGATATCATCCATCCTATCATTACTACTTGCATTATCCAAAGTAATTGAGAAAATTTTCTTTCCAATTCCCCACTCTTGCAAGAAATTCATAATATTATCTGCCAAAACAACCCTTGAGTGTGGAGGAGGAATATGACAAAAGTTCAGTATTTTACTCTGTAACTCCCAATCCTCATCTATATAATGAGCTGTCAAAAAAATATATCCCTCAGTTGTACCAGAAGTCCAAACATCAGAAGTTAAGCATATTCTACTTGTAAGCCTCCCTAATTCAAGCTTAGTTTTTTTCTTCATCCTTTCATATATTTTTAAGCAATCCGCCTTAGACGTGTTCCTAGAATAATGCACAAGCTCCTTACACACATACGAAAAGACTCTCCTAGTTCCTTCATTCTCCACAGATGAATATGGATAGTTATGTTGAATAATTGATAAGACCATATATTCACGATAAGTCTCTTGAATAATCTTCCTACTTTGCAATCTATGATCATGATCAATCAATAATTGCCCTACACCATGGTTGGCACGTTTTGGACAATTTCCCATATGACGCTTCAAATTTTTAATCCCATGTGTGGCACTACCATATGCATAAGATTTACTGCATGCCTTACACTTAGCCCTCTCATTGTTATTCTCAACATTATATCTCAAAATAATTCCAAACTTCTGATGTTTTACGTTTATTTCTAGAACTAGTTGTAGGAATACTAAAATTAGAAGGAGGTGACATTACCCTAGAAGCATCGTCACTTGCTCTCACGTTAACCATATCCGTATCTATAGTTTCTGAATCTGTCATGTCAATGCTTGAGACTACCAAATATATATATATATATATATATATATATATATATATATATATATATATATATATATATATATATGAAATATTGAAAAAGACTTACGTGAAATATTTCTATCCCAACATGTCGCTAATGTTTGTTTCTTTATTTTATTGTATTATCCTTTGAGTGTTTTTGTGTTTGAGAAACTATATATATATATATATATATATATATATATATATATATATATATATATATATATATATATATATATATACATGAGATCCAAAGTCTGTGTTAAAATTATTTATTTTCACCAGCAGCTGTTAAAACAAAACAAAACAAAACAAAACAAAAAAAAAAAAAAAAAACCACAAATGAAACAGGAGATGAAAATGTACCCAACAAGCCGAAATCTATGGCATGAAATGAAAGACTTTAATTTGGATTCTCTTGTTCAAGGGTCATGATGTGATGGGACAATTAATTGTTTCCATTCAAAACAAATCATAATTATTAGCACTTAATGGGAAATTTTGACTTAATTCAGATACATAAACATTCCAACATTTTTCTTAGGAATCATGTTATATTGGACCCCAAGAAGTGTTAGTGCCTTCAATTACTACTATTCACTTCTCCATGTCTCATTCTATATCAAACACTAATTCATATATTACAATATCAAAGTAGAAACTTCAGTCCAAAAATCTGTTTGTTTGATACAGAACAGAGGGAAAGACAAATAAGGGAACAACACCAAGACTAGTCTATTGGATGATTATGCATACAAGCTAGAATGTCGGCAGATAAGAAATCCTAAACACAATTTATTTTAATCCAAAAAGGAAAAAAAACTGGACTAATGGAAATAAAAATATAATCGTAAAAGGGGAATTAGACTCACTTTAAACAAAACTTAAAAGTTAATTACTAACAAATATCACATAGAAGGAAAGAACTGATATCCCAGCATATGTATATACAACATTATCAAAATTCACTAACAACACTCGGATTAAGAAAGAATGAACAAAATCCAGAAATAACATGATAGACAATAACATCAGTTAAAAACTCTAAATCTTCTCTCTTATTTCAAGCATTATTGAAAAAAATTGTCATATCCATTCACCATATTTCAGAACATATCAACATGGAATCACACACAAGTTCACAAGTATTAAACAGAATCTAATCCACCCATAACCTTACACTAAATGAACACCTAGAAAAAAATACGGAGAAAATCAAGAAATACCCAAATAAGAAAACTTGAAGATAACACAACCCATTTGTATATTAATCCTTAACAATCCAAGAACTTTAAAATCCCAAATATTTCAAAAAATAAAAAAGGAAAAAGACAAAACCCATATGGCTAAAGTTATAATACATTGCGAAGAGAGAAATGCATAAAAAGTAAAGCTGTTTATTCCTTGCAGCACTCGAATTGTTTACCAGCAGACGGCGTCAGAGAGAGGAGATGAGCCGACGAGGATGAGTGATACGGGAGTACTCAGTTGACTGATGAAGTGATGAGAGATTGAGAGGCGGGAGAGACTTGAGTTACTTAGAGTTGAGAGATGACATGCGGCCGTGAGACTGAGAGTGAGAGATGAGAGGCGCGCGTGATAAAATTAGGGATTCATTTTAGATTTAGAAAAACGGGTACCCCGTATAACCCGTCAGTTATACGGGTCGGGCCGGGCCAGGTACGAGTCTAAAAAAATGGGTATAATATTTTGGACCCGTACCCTATATTTTTTACCTGGGTACGAGCCGACCCGCTGGTCGGACCCATTTTGCCAGGTCTAGTTGTAACCCCTATAATTGAGGGATATTGATTAAATTAAGCCGAAATATATTTTATTCAAGCGAAGGCTCATCCATTAAACATAAAACATTAACTATCAACCCAAATACAAACATAACCACCATTCCAATCCAACATCGAAATGGGGAATTCATACTTCTCATCAATTTGTAAAGGGAGAACGACATTCCCCACTCTTCAAGTTTCAAAATGACACTTTCCCACCTTTTATTAGATTCTGTTATGTTTTCCGTTAATATTTTATTGAAAAGACGAAAATACCCTTTGACTTTATAAATTTTTTATTATTTTTTAATTAGCCAAAAAGTCAAATATTAAAAAGTCAAAAAAGAAAAAATAATTAGCCCTACCTAAAAAGTTAGGAGCAATGCTATGAAATTGTTTAAAGTTAAATGACCTTAATATTTATTTATTTATAATGTTATCAATATCCCATCATTATTATTCAATAATCTACTAAATGTATAATGTTTTTCATTTTTACTAACTAATATAGAAAATCAATATTCCTAATTAATTAAATAAGCAAAGGAAAAAATATATTTTTACACTTGAACTAATAAATAATTGAGTACTAAAGACTTTGACTTAACTAAATTTTAATTTATAATAAACTAATTAAGAAATAAACTATTTAAGGGTATTTTCATCTTTGTGGTCAAATATTAATAGGAAACACTAACAGAACCTAACGAAATGTGGAAAAGTGTCATTTTGAAACTTGACGGGTGGGAAAGTGCCAAACCTTGGGTGGGAATATGTCGTTCTCCCATTTGTAAAAATCTCAAACTTATTTGCATAGAACACTATCCCAGCTGCCAAAACTCTGATCTTTGTTAGGTCACAAACAGTAGTTAGTGTAGAAAAGAAAACGCAAAACTAGCATCTCACAAAATCTTCGTGTTTGGCACTCGAGATCAAAATAATCTCAATTAAAGGACCACAAGTAAACCAACTAAAACACAAAATAAACTTCAAATTTGCTGAATTAGTTAAATAAGAATTGTTTCATTGTTAGTGTAAGTGGCTGGTTGTTTCCTAGTCTATAGGAATTGGTTGATTAGTTTATTGCTTACCTAGTCTTTAGCTTTTACTAGATGATTCCTAATTTTTAGCTATTAGCAGTTGTTTTTAGCTCTATAAAGAGTATCAGTTTAATCTTTCATATGCAAGTAGAGGAATAAAAGTAAAGTTCTTCTTCGTTTTTGTCTTCTTCATTTCTCATATACAAATATTTTATCCTTTGTAACATTGGTATCAAAGCAAGGTAAAAAAGAGAGTGTGAGAAAAAAAATAAAGTTGAGACTTGAGAGTGCCAATCAAAAACAAAGTTCGTCAAATAGAGTGATATACTTGTAGTCTGTTTTGAGTGTTTTCTATTTCACCTGTTTCTTTTTTGTAGCAATCATAGAGAAAAATGATGGCGTCTAAAACTTTTATGCAACCAGCCATTTCATGCTTCGATGGCCACTATAACCATTGGAGCATGCTGATGGAGAATTTCTTGAAGTCCAAACAGTATTGGTAGATGGTTGATTCTAGAGTAGCAAAACCAACAGTCGGTATGACATTGATGGAGAGGACAAAGTTCGAGGCAATTAAGCTGAAGGATTTGAAGGTAAAGAATTATCTTTTTCAAGCTCTTGATCGCTCAATCTTGGAAACGATTCTTTGCAAGGACATCTCCAAGCAGATTTGGGATTCCATGAAGAATAAGTACAAAGGATCAGTAAGGGCAAAGAGGCAACAACTTCAAGCACTTCGTTCGAAATGCTTTGAATGAAATCTAGAGAATTTATGACATATTATTTTTCAAGGACAATGGCAATCATCAATAAGATGTGAATCCATGGTGATAAGATGGAGGATGTCACCGTTGTTGAGAAGATTTTTCGATCCATGATACCAAAATTCAATTTTGTTGTCTATGTTATAGAAGAATCCAATGATGTTGAAGAGCTTTCAATTGATGAATTACAAGGTTCGTTGCAAGTTCATGAGCAGGAAATTAACCGGCAGAAGAAAGAAGAGCAAGCATTGAAGGTCTCAACTGACAACCATTCTCTAGCACCAAATAAAGGAAGCAAGGTCTCAACTGACAACCATTCTCTAGCACCAAATAAAGGAAGAGGTAGAGGCAGAGGAAATAAGGATCATGCAACTTTTGAACCACTACAACACCAAGATAATAAATTTCATGATTCTGAAGGAAGAGGAAGAGGCAGAAGACGAGAAGGCCACCACTTAACTACTTATTGACCAGAGTCAATAAACAAGTCCAATGTTGAGTGTTACAAATGCCACGAATATGGCCATTATAAGTCATAATGTTGAACTAATTTGTCTAAAGGACATGGGGAGAAATCTAATTTTGTAGAAACAGAAGAAGAGGTATCTTTGTTGAGGGTTTGCCATGCAAAGGAAGAGACAAACAACAACTTGTGGTATTTAGACATGGGCTGCAACAACCATATGTGTGAAGACAAATCTACATTCTTTGCTTTGGATAAATCTTTTCGAGATTATGTGAAATTTGGAAACAATTCTAAAGTTTTTGTAATGGGAAAAGGAAAGATAACAATCCAAACCAAGGAAGGTGCTATTCAAACTATTTTTAATGTCTTGTTCGTTCTAGATTTGAAAACAAACTTGTTGAGTTTTGGTCAGCTACAAGAGAAGGGATATGAGATTTCTATCAAAGATGGAGTCTGTCAAATTCAAGATGCAAAGTTGGGCTTAATTACTCAAGTCAATATGACGAAAAATCGGATGTTTCTGCTTTATCTCCACAAGACCACTATTCATGCTTCTCAACAAAATTGAAGGATGCAGCATGGCTATGGCACTTTCGCTATGGTCACCTAAACTTTTGTGGATTGAAGACTCTACAATAGAAAAATATAGTGATTGGTCTTCCTCAAATTATAGCCCCCTCTGAAGTTTGTGAAGAATCTATTGTTAGCAAACAACATCACAATCAATTTCCATAAGGAAAATTATGGAAAGCAAAGAAGGCATTGGAGCTTGTTCATTCTGACATTTGTGGGCCAATAAACCATCTTCCAATAAAGGTAAAAGATACATAATTACCTTTATTGATGATTATAGTCGGAAAATTTGGTCTATTTTTTGCAGGAAAACACTGAAGCATTTGTAGCCTTTAAAAGCTATAAAGCGCTTGTTGAGAAAGAGGTTGGCAACCCAATAAAAGTTTTTCACACAGATCGTGGTGGAGAATATAACTCACATGATTTTGCAAATTTTTGTGAGACACATAGCATCAAGAGGCAACTTATAGCAGCTTATACGCCTCAACAAAATGGTATTTGCGAGAGGAAGAATCGCACTATTTTGAATATGGTGCGAAGCCTTTTGACAAGTAAGATTCCGAAGAATTTCTAGCCCCAAATGTTCAATTGAAGCACTCATATTTTGAACGAAAGTCTCATTCTTGCTATTTAAAATATGACACTGAAGGAAGCATGGAGCAGATGAAGACTAGTAGTAAACCATTTTAGAATTTTAGGGTGCGTCCTATTCCCATATTCCAGACCAAAAGAGGAAAGCTCGATGACAAAGGAAAGAAATACATTTTTCTCGGTGTTAGTGATCAATCAAAAGCTTATAATTTTTACAATCCTAGCACCAAGAAAATTGTAATAAGTTGTGATGTTGTTTTTGATGAAAATCAGACATGGACATGGAGTAAGAACAATGTTAGACAACATATTCCAGTAGACTTTCACGGTGATGAGAAAATACAGCAGCCTATGGAGAATGTGCAACAACGGGCAACCACTCAAAATGTTCCAGTTGATCCTCAAAGCCCTCTAATAAGTGCAACAAACGATTATTAGATCTAATGTTATTCAAGGTAAATATGGTGGAAACAAGGTGAAAAACATGGAAACACTACAACAAAAATGACCTACAGTAACATGCAAAAAGTGTTATCGTAAGTAAACGGTAGCATTTATAAGCATGTTGTTATAGCCCACGTTATTAAAAATAGACATTGGTAACACTTTTTGCATGTTATTACTAATTATTTCGTCACACTTATTGATAGTTATAAATGAACTTTCAATAAGTGTAATAAAATGTTATTGTTAAGTATATTATAGCACTTATTCGTAGTTACAAATGATTTTAGGTTACACTGCATAAATCCTATAAATAAGTTTTTCGTAACATTCTTAACATGTTATAGTTTAGTTTTTTGTAACATTCTTAAAATGTTATAGATAACAAATCTATAACATTTTTACAATGTTGTAGTTTGATTTTTTTCTTAACATTGTTAAAATGCTATAGAAGAGTTCTTAATAACATGGTAAAAGTGGTTAAAAGTGCTACGAAAGTTTTAAAAAGTGTTGTAGATAGGTATTCGTTGCATTTTGTAAATGTTACAAAATTATTTTCCATAATATTTTGAAAGTGCTATCAATATATCCGTTATAGCATACATAAAAATGGTTACAGTTGTTACTTTAATAATACAAATTATAAACAATGATACACTAATTTTTCAAAAAACATTTCATTGATAGTAAACCTCAATATACAAAAACCACCATGTATACCATCTTGCATTCTCAATTGTGTTTTACCAAAAAAGTACTCTTGCATTTTCACAACCTACAAAACCATTAATACAAAAGACATCTTCAATTCCCATGTATATTCTCAAAGATAATAACACATATATTGTAAATTCAAGAAAAGATGAAGACAAAAGCACCCCAAATATTTAATGCAAAACAAAGAGGAAAAGAACATGTTTAAATCTCCAATTTCACAATCATGCGATTCTAAAAAATGGCACCATGCAAGCTTAAAAGATATATCAATATTACTTATTTCCAAATCTTATCTCCAAATTATGTCATTATAATATATGTCACAATAGATGAAATCTAAAAGAGACGATATAATGGAAAAGAAGTTACCTAAAATTGCTTTGGAAAAGCTGGGACAACTTTGTTAGCATGCCAAGTAATTATACTACCCATAACATCTTCAACAGAAACCATTTCGGATGCAGGCCTCCACAAAAACGCATTATGTACCTTGGCTATATCAATCCAAACTCTAATAGCATTAGGTCCAATAGGAACATGATGAACAAGTGCTTCTGGATCATTTGATGAAAAACGTCATTCAGCTACTACTTCAGTAGACCCTCTCCAATCAAGCAACTTGCATTTAGTTTTGTGGGGGATTGTTTTCACAATCTGCAACACCAAATGGATACAATGAAACAATTTCCATACTCAAATGAAATGACTAAGGAAAAACATATACATTTATAGACATGTAAACATCTTCATATAAAAATAATCTAACCGATACATCTTCGGATTCTTCAACTGTTTGCCTTTGATGTAAAGTTCATGTGAGAATATGAGAAAAAAATACAAAGTATAATTATGAAATTAAACAAAAGGTTTTAATGATACTAACCTTATTTTGATTCAAAACTAGGTTGAGCAAGTCCTTCATATGGTCCATTTCCATTTTCAACTCCGCTTGTTTTTGTGTCATTTGAGCTATAAGGTTGTCTCTTTGAGTTATTATGGACAATTGTGTAAGAGTTACACTCTTTCCAAGTCGTTTCATGTGTCCACCTTTGTCAGGATCCGATACTTTTCTTATAGCATCTTCTCTCAAGTTTCTAGGAGTTGGCAAACTTGAATTATTACCCATTTGTTGTAACTTTTCCTATAAATGCAAATAACACAACATCATGATTTTCTAATTATATATATATATACAGTAGATACTCTCAATAGTCATAATATTGGGACCAATTAAATTTATTACTATAAGGAAGTTATAATTTAATAGAGGTGTAGTTACAAGAATTATTATTTTGATTTCTTATTTTATAATTCATGTTTTAGTAGTATTAGGATTTCAATTCATTGTTTCAGTAGCATTAGGATAGCACGGAAATGGATATCAAAGAATCATTATAAAATTGAGTGATCAGATTCGACAATTTCACTACACTAATCAAATGGATATTAATGTCTTCCTCAATAATCCAAATGAGCAACTAGTCATGTATATTTTAACTGAAAAAGAAATCATTATTGGAATTAGACAAGAAGAGTAAAGAGATAATCTTGAGGATGATAGTACGAAAATACCAAAAAATTCATGTCAAAAAGCTCTAAACATGCTTGAGAGCTAAAAATATTTTGGCTTCAACTAGAAGATGTTCATGCTGATGGCTTATTATGTACTATAAGATAAAAGATGTGATAACAACTCTAAAGCATAAATCATTGTCCCAAACAACTTTAAATAAATATTTTATTTCATATTAAACCTTTAATGTAACATAGTATATATTTTTTGCAATATGCATATAATTATTACTATATAGAGGCAAGTTCCTTAAGACGGGACATGTTTCATCATAACTCTATATGATCAAAATTCTCACCAATCATGGTAGGCATCTAACAATTCTCCATAACCCTAAGGGTGCGTTTGGTTCGAGAAATGTTTTATTATTGAACATATAGGATTACCAGAGAAATAGATTACCTTGAAGATTATGGGAGAATGTTATATCAATATGTTTGGTTAAATTAGTAGGTATAAGTAATTAAAATGTTTGGTTGGGACGAATAAAATATTATCGGTAGGGGTGAGCACGGGTAGCGGGTAGCCGGAACCGGAACAGGAATCGGAACCTACCCAGAACCTGTACTGTGCGGGTAGGTTCCGGTTCCAATTTTTTGGAACCACTGTGTGCGGATTCCGGCTTCCGGTTCTTGCATGTGGAGGAAGGCCAAGGAAGGCCAAGGAACTGAACAACTAAAAGTAAAAGGGTACCTGTTTGGAACTGAGATAAGGGGTACCCAATTTGGAAGGGCATTTATTTGGAACCTCTGCCCCACTTTGGAACTGTTTTGGAACTGTTTTGGAACACATTTGGAACTTGTTTTGGAACCTATTTGGAACCTGCTTTGGAACTGTTTTGGCAACTGTTTGGAATCACTGTTTGGAATCGTTTTGGAACTGTTTTTGGAACCTGTTTAGAACCTATTTTGGAACCTGGACTATAATAAAATATTTGTGAAATGTAAATAATAGGGGAGTTTCTATTATTTTACATATAAAAAAAGTTAAAATAAAAAAAGTTAAATTTTTGGAATAACCTAATTAAATAAATATACGAATACAATTATACTTATTACATATAAATTACACCGTATTAAAAGCTTTAATATATTATAATACATTAATATTAAAGTTTTGATCAATTAAGTGAATAATTGGAATTATGATCCAATGAAAAGTGTTTTACATTTTTAATGTTATTAAAAGAATTATTTTTGAATAAAATAGTATATTTGATTGAGTAATAATATATTTAGTTATTTACTTCAATTATCAAGTTCTAAGTATATCTATAATAAATTAGTAATTAATTAATTATATATAATAAATTGATAAACATTAATAAATTTAATTACTAGTTAAATATCATACTTAATCAATTATAACATTACATTTTAGTTAAATGATTACTTAATTAATTATAATTTTATAACATTACTTAATTGATTTATAGTATAATTAATTATAGCATTACATTAATTGATTACTACTTAATTAATTGACTTATAAGTTATAACATAATTAAATAGTTAATTAATTGACTTATAATTAGAAATTTAATTAATTATAGTATTACGTTATAGATTTATAGTATAATTACTTAATCAATAATAACATTTTATTATAAACATTAGTACAAACTTAATTAAATGATTAAAAATTTAATTAATTATAATATTACGTTAAAAATTTATAGTATGATTACTTAATAGTTAATTCACTATAACATTACATTATAGTATGATTATATAATTAATTATAACATTACATAATTAAATAATTACTTAATTGATTATGTCATTATATTATAAATATTAGTAATTACTAATTTACTACATAAACATTAGCATAATACTTAATTAAATGATAAGAAATTTAATTAATTATAACATTACCTTATAAACATTTCATTATAAACATTAATTAAGCATTACATTATAGTTAAATAATTACTCAATTAAATTATAATATTATTATATTACATTATATATTATGATCACTTACTTAATTATAGCATTTTATAGTTAAATGATTACATAATTAGTTATGAATTTATAACATTACATTATAAACATTAGTAATTTACTAATTTACTATATTATTACATTATTTAATTAAACGATTAAAAATTCAATTAATTATAACATTATCTTATATATTTATAATATGATTACTTAATCAATTATAACATTCCATTATAAACATTAGTATATTAATCAAATGATTTGAAATTTAATTAATTATAATATTAAATTACAGATTTATAGTATGATTACTTAATTCATTATAACATTACATTATGTTATTATAGTATGATCATGTAATTAATATAACATTACATAATTAAATGATTACTTAATTGATTATGAGTTATGATATTATGTTTTAAACATTAGTAATTACTAATTTACTACATAAACATTAGCATAATACTTAATTAAATGATAAGAAATTTAATTAATTATAACATTACCTTATAAACATTTCATTATAAACATTAATTAAACATTACATTATAATTAAATAATTACTCAATTAAATTATAATATTATTATATTACATTATATATTAGGATCACTTACTTAATTATAGCATTACATAATTACTTAATTAGTTATGAATTTATAACATTACATTATAAACATTAGTAATTTACTATATTATTACATTACTTAATTAAACGATTAAAAATTTAATTAATTATAACATTACCTTATATATTTATAATATGATTACTTAATCAATTATAACATTCCATTATAAACATTAGTATATTAATCAAATGATTTGAAATTTAATTAATTAAAATATTAAATTATAGATTTATAGTATGATTACTTAATTCATTATAACATTACATTATACTATTATAGTATGATCATATAATTAATATAACATTACATAATTAAATGATTACTTAATTGATTATGAGTTATGATATTATGTTTTAAACATTAGTAATTACTAATTTACTACATAAACATTAACACAATATTTAATTAAATGATAAGAAATTTAATTAATTATAACATTACCTTATAAACATTTCATTATAAACATTAATTAAACATTACATTATAGCAAAATAATTACTCAATTAAATTATAATATTATTATATTACATTATATATTATGATCACTTACTTAATTATAGCATTACATAGTTAAATGATTACATAATTACTTAATTAGTTATGAATTTATAACATTACATTATAAACATTAGTAATTTACTATATTATTACATTACTTAATTAAATAATTAAAAATTTAATTAATTATAACATTACCTTATATATTTATAATATGATTACTTAATCAATTATAACATTCCATTATAAACATTAGTATATTAATTAAATGATTTGAAATTTAATTAATTAAAATATTAAATTATAGATTTATAATATGATTACTTAATTCATTATAACATTACATTATACTATTATAATATGATCATATAATTAATATAACATTACATAATTAAATGATTACTTAATTGATTATGAGTTATGATATTATGTTTTAAACATTAGTAATTACTAATTTACTACATAAACATTAACACAATATTTAATTAAATGATAAGAAATTTAATTAATTATAACATTACCTTATAAACATTTCATTATAAATATTAATTAAACATTACATTATAGCTAAATAATTACTCAATTAAATTATAATATTATTATATTACATTATATATTATGATCACTTACTTAATTATAGCATTACATAGTTAAATGATTACATAATTACTTAATTAGTTATGAATTTATAACATTACATTATAAACATTAGTAATTTACTATACTATTACATTACTTAATTAAACGATTAAAAATTTAATTAATTATAACATTACTTTATATATTTGTAATATGATTACTTAATAAATTATAACATTCCATTATAAACATTAGTATATTAATTAAATGATTTGAAACTTAATTAATTATAATATTAAATTATAGATTTATAGTATGATTACTAAATTCATTATAACATTACATTATACTATTATAGTATGATCATATAATTAATATAACATTACATAATTAAATAATTACTTAATTGATTATGACATTATATTATAAACATTAGTAATTTACTAATTTACACAATACTTAATCAAATTATTATAATTTTATTAATTATAACATTATATTATAAATTTATGGTATGATTATTTAATTAATTATAACATTCTATTATAAACAATATTACAATACTTAATTAAATGATTAATAATTTAATTAATTATAATATTATATTATAATTAAATAGTATATTACTTAATTAATTATAACATTGTAGTATGATGAATAATTGTTTGTGTTTTGGTTTTGATTGACGAATTTTATGTGAATTGTGATGAATTGATTGAATTCAAGTGTTGCTTAGAGATTATAGGTTATGAGTTACATTGGACACAAATGAATGAATAATGAAAATTTGTTAGGGGTGTATTTGTAAACTTATAAGGTGTTTTTGTTATTTTTTAAACTAATACGGGGGTAATTGATTTTTTACAGGGTAGGACCTACAAAAGAACCTAACCTCGCATTTTAGGTTCCGGCCTTCCGGCCTTGAATTGAAGAACCTACACTGCTGCGGTTCTGCCTCGGTTCCTTTTTTGGGAACTCAGATCGCGGTTCCGCCTCCCAAAAATGCAGGGTACCCGGAACCGCTCACCCCTAATTATCGATAAAGGGTTTTACTGGATTGCCCTTCCTTTTGAATAATATAATATAATTATAATTATTATTTACATAGATTACCTTTAACCCCCTACATTTGAGAATTTAGCTAAAACCCTCCAACAACAAAAGTTTAAATTTTAACAATACCCCAAGCTACTACAGACGAATGTCGGCCGCTATCGGTAGTCGTCGATCTAGCCAATCGTGCATTGATTTGGCCATTGCTAGCCAAATCAAAGGTTGAAAACGGTTAGATGGCCGTGGATTTGGTCGAAAATGGCCAAAATAGATCTAGTCGTTTACAGCCTTCGATCGAGTCAAAAACGGCCATATCGACACATGGCTAGCTAAATTTGGACGGTCGTGCATCGTTTGGCGACTATAAGAAACAGTAGGTGGTGGTGGCCGACAGTCGTCTGTAGTGGCTAAATAATTTTAGGTGGCATTCATATAAATAGAGAGGGGCATTTATGTCCAAAAATTTAATTTATGAGGTTATAGAAGTCATTTTGCACAGTTGGGCTAATTGTTATTTGGTAGACATATGAAGGCATTTATGTTCAAAATGTTTTTTTAATTAAGGATAAAATTGGTATGAACAGTGGATTACCCCGGTAATCTTTTAATAACACATGTTGAGAAGGTAATCTGATTACCTCCTATATTACCAACAGTAACAACAATTGGCAATGAAAGATTACCGTAATCTTTTATTACTTGACAACCAAACAATGTAATACCCGTAATAAAAGATAGATTACAAGAGTAATCTTCCCAATCCCCTAACCAAATGCACCCTAAGCCACAATGAAGTTAAACTTCAATGAACCTTTTTCTGATCGTATGTACCGTGTAGTAAAATTCTTCTGTCATCTAATCCCGATTAAAAATAGGTTCATGGTATGTCAAAACTCATGATTTAATCTTTAATCAAATCATCAATCAATACAATGGAATGTGTCGTCATGAAACTACTTTTCATATGACTATTTTGTACTCTGGCCAGAGATTTTCTTTTCCAATATTTATTGCATTCGACTGGGAACATCAAACTATTTCGAGTCAACGGATCCCATCTTAACCATCACTAGTCCTTGCACATGAATAACATATGACCAAATTGGCTTCTTGCATAAGACATGATTAGTCTTGTGCTTATACACCATATGAACCATATGTATCCTATGTCGAATCCAACCATGATGTCTCAGGTCTAAAGATTAGTGGTACACTATATGATTCTACGATGTATTATTGACCATATTCTGAATGTCCATGTGATTTATCGTAATCGGTCATATTCGATAAACAGTTCACTAACCATTTATCCATGCTAATACCCTAGTGATATAAATTTTATAATCACCCACTCATTGCTATCACATGATATTTAATGGAGGCATTCAACATGCATACTATGCAATGTTATTACCCAATCAACATTAATTACATAGGGGATGCCTCGATGATTTGATCTTCTAAAAATCCGTATCATCTGGACATTTCACATGTTTTGTATATATAAAATATAAATGAAGCAGTAAACAAATATTTGAAATAAGAACACTTCATTTTATTAATAAAATATTTACACGATATAATGTCCAAGAACCAACAACACGATTGATTCCTAGGCCATACACTAACAAAACTCTCACTTGGACTACAGCCTATCATTGTGGTATCTTATACCCATCTTCTCAAGATGATAGTTCAACTGCTTCTGTATCATCTCTTTAGTTAGTGGGTCTACTAAATTTTCTGCTGAAGGTGTTTTCTGCACCAAAATCTCAAGCTCCAACGAATTCTCTCAAAATATGATATTTATATTGAATATGTTTGGACTTCTAGTACACCCTTGGTTCCTTTGCATGTGCAATAGCAGCAATATTGTCACAGTACAAGGTTATTGGATAAACCATGTTTGGAACCACACCAAGTTCAGTCATGAACTTGCGCATCTAGACAATTTCCTTTGTTGCTTTTGAAGCGACAATATATTCAGCTTTTGTAGTGGAATCGACAATTGTCGACTGTTTGGAACTCTTTCAACTAACTACTCCTCCATTACAGGTGAAAATGAATTCGGATGTAGACTTTCTATCATCCACATCTAATTAATAATCAAAGTCTGAGTATCCTTAAATCGTTAATTCTAAACCTTTATAAACTCAGTATTAAATCCTTAGTTCTTCTCAAGTATTTAAGGATTGTTTTCACAACAAACCAATGCTTCTCCCTTAAGTCGGACTGATATCTGCTTGTAACACTTACATCATAAGCTATATCTGGCCTAGTATATAACATAGTGTACATGAGACTAACCACAACAAAAGCATAATGTACCCCATGCATCCGCTCTTGATCTTGATTAGTCTTGGGACTTATATCTTCATAATGATGAATTCCATGATTGCAGGCCAAAAAGCCATTTTTGGAGTCTTTCATGCCAAACAGTTTCAACATCTTTTCTATATACATTCTTTGGGATAAGCTTATTAAACTTTTCGCTCTATCTTTATATATGCGAATTCCTAGGATATATGCCGCTTCTCCAAAGCGATGTTTTGAAACCCGGACTGGACCGGTTGGTCCAACTGGTCTAACCAGGTTTTGTCAATAACTCCGGTTCATTGAGAATTGAAACTTGGTATTTGTATTTAAACTGTTTCTAACCGCTTTTGGACTGGCAGAATAGTGTCAGACCGTCGATCCAACCAAATCAGATGAAAATCCGGTCCAACAAATGTGACTGTTTTAAAAGGCAAAATCTATGGCTTTTTTGCTTCAGCCTTCGTTTCTTTAATCTTCATTTTTCTTCTTTGTCTTTCTCTGGCTTCCAATCCAACTTCATTGATCTTCTCTTCTTCCATCTTTATTCATCTTCGATTCGAGCTTAGAAAATGAAAGAAAACAAAAAAAAGAAGAAAGAGAAGATCTAAAGAAGCAGAAGAAGAAAGAGAAGAGGACAGAGAGAGAAAAAAATAAGACAAAGAAGAAGATGTAGAAGATGTAGAAGAAGAAAGACAAGAGGAGGTGAGAAAAGAGAATAAAATATGGAAGAAGTAAAGAAGAAAGAGAAGAGAACGTCGAGAAAGAGGGAGGAAAAAATAAAGATGAAGGAGAGAAGAAAGAGAAGATGAGGTGACACACGAGAAATATATATATATAAAGAAGAAAGAGAAGATAAGAGGAAAGAAAAAAGATGAATGAGAGAAGATGAGCTGACATGTGAGAAATATACATATATATTTGAAGATATCACCTGTCTGACTCATGGGTTGGACCGCCCAGACTAGAAACCGACCACCTGACCTAGTCACCTTTTGCTCCAAAGTCTTTCAAGGAGAAGTAGTTTGATATGTAACAATGGTATTGTGTTTACCCGATTTATGCCCGTGTTTGTATTATAGGGCCTGTAGGGTTGATAAATAGCAGAGTCTTTGTTGTGAATTACTCTTGACTACCTCTCTTTGATAGATAGACCCAAACGTTAAGGTTAGTCAAGCTATCAATTTAAAACTTGTATACGATATAAACTTTAATTTATTCTCCAAAATTTAGCAAAAACTTTTTATTTTTTTATTTTTTATCATTGTATTAAGTTTTATTCCTAATTCTATGCTATAATGTTAATTTATAAAAAATTTCTACATTTTATATTACCAATTAATCATACAACTAGTATACCATCTAAACACTTAATTAAAATTTTAACTGAAACCATAGCTTACCAAATTATCTAAATAAAATCTATTAAAGAATTTACAAATAAGTTTGATTATCAGCTAAATGGTTTTTTTAGCATTGACTTGTCTAGTGTTATTACAATTTGACATACCTTAAATTTACTCTTCATACACCTTTTAATTACACACATTATATGCTTTTTTAAAAGCCTATTTATAATTTTAATACTTGAATTATTTATAAAATACCATAAAAAAGATTATTAAAAGTTGACAATAAACTCATTTATAGAAAGTATCCCCCATAAGTGATCTAGTGACACAATGTTTATTATCATAGTTTTTCTTAATTCAATCAAACGTTAATCTGCTGAATACATTAATTATATGTATTTATTTCAGAATTATGAAAAAAAAATTGTGAATAGAAATCTAATTTCTCAATTTTGAAATAGTGGTTTAACATCTGGAGAAAGTTTTAACATTACAATTTTATGAAAGTAAAATTTGGGCACTCACAGTTACGGGTCAGAGCTTCTCTTAAAGCCCAACAACTTAAAGCCCACAAGCAATTAAAATTAGGGTTAGGGTTAGGGTTTTGGGAAAACATATATGAAGAGCCATATAAACCACTCTTTGTCTCTCCACTTTTGAGTACTCGTCTTCTACATTTTCGTCAGAGCGGCGAAGAGAGCACCAGCGTCTCACAAGCATGGTTCACGTTTCGTTTTACCGCAACTGTGAGTGTTACTTGTATTACTACGCCGTTTTCACAATATCTGTTTCATGTCATTTCACTTTCTCTTGTTTTTAGTTTTGTTTGTTTGTTTTACTTTGAGATTGTGCTTGTTTCGTTTGTTAGTGCTCTGTTGACATTATCATTTATGTTTATAGTTACTACACTGTTTAGCTGCTAATAAAATGTCGGAATAGATAAGTAATTCGAAGTTTCTTTTGTGTTTTAGTTTGTTCGCTTGTAGTCATTTAGATTAATTAAGATCATTTTGATCTCGAGTTCCAAACTTAAAGATTTTGTGAGCTGCTAGATTTACGTTTTCTTTTCTACAAAATCTATTGTTTCTGACCAAACAAAGATAAGAGTTTTGGCAGCTGGGATTGTGTTTTATGCAAAAAAGCTGTAATTTTTATAAGTTGATGAGAAGTATGAATTCACATTTTCAGTGTTCGATCAAAATGGTGGATATGTTTGTATATGTGTTGATAGTTAATGTTTTATGTTTAATGGATGAACTTGAGCTTGAATAATTAAAATTCACATATGGAATAGATGGAAAAACTTTTAAGAAGCCAAGACGTCCCTATGAGAAGGAGCGTTTGGATGCTGAACTGAGGCTTGTGGGAGAATATGGCCTTCGCTGCAAGAGGGAACTCTGGAGGGTGCAGTATGCACTGAGCCGCATTCGAAATGCAGCAAGGGAGCTTCTAACCCTTGATGAGAAGAACCCTCGTCGTATTTTTGAGGGTGAGGCCCTTCTGAGGAGGATGAACAGGTATGGGCTTCTTGATGAGAGTCAGAATAAGCTGGATTATGTGTTGGCCCTTACTGTGGAGAACTTCCTTGAGCGCCGTCTCCAAACTCTTGTATTCAAGAACGGAATGGCTAAGTCGATTCACCATGCACGAGTTCTCATCAGGCAGAGGCACATTAGGTATGATGCATTCTGTTCTCTTCAGAATAACGTTACATACCATGTTTTCAATATTTTATTCTGTTATGTAAGAACTGTTGTCTTCTTAGGATTTGTTTCACTAGTATGCTCTCATTTTTAAGTATGAGTGAAATATGGATTTGGCCTGCACTAATAATGGATTTTGTTTGGTGTAGAATATGCCAGGCTAAGATTTTTAACTTAATTCAGTAGTATCATTTTTTGTTGAATAGCTGTGGTAATTGAATAATCTAATATTTTCCAGTTGTTTAGCTACCTGGAAAAATAATTTTGTCCAATTAATTGAAAGATAGCCTCTAGAAGTTTTGCCTTGTGCATTCTTAGATTGATGGCTGTACTGATCAAACAGACTGATAAGCTGATATTGGTTCAGAGGTTATGCCTTCCTATGGAATTCATTATGTACGTTTGAGATACATTCCATTACTACTATTTGTATTTCTCATTAACATGAGTGGTGTGTCTGATAATTTGCTTCTTGTATCAAGTTTATGATATGGTTTCACTTTTTAGGGGTTGTAATGTTAATTTTTGGTTTTGAGCATGGCTATTTTGTATATATGTTAATTTATATCTCGGTTATCAGAGTTGGGAGGCAGGTTGTCAATATCCCGTCATTCATGGTGAGAATGGACTCACAGAAGCACATTGACTTCTCAATCACAAGTCCATTTGGTGGTGGACGCCCAGGTAGAGTGAAGAGAAGGAACCAGAAGGCTGCTGCCAAGAAGGCTGCTGGTGGAGATGGAGACGAAGAGGATGAAGAATGAGCACAATAGTGAGTGATTGTTATTAGGAATTAGGGCCGAGTTTTGCATGTTGACTTTTCCTTCTTCTGGAGTTTTTCTTTGGGGACATTCAATCATAGAAAGTTTTGCTTGGTGTATGTTCTTGACTGTTTTTCAGAGTATTTTTGTTTGTCAATGGGATATATGGTGAAATCTACTTGCTTTTTAATTCTTGAACTTGACCCTTTTGCTGTTTGATCTAAAATCACTTAAAAATCCAAAGCACCTGCTTGTACAATTCACAAACTTGCTTCAATTTAATAAGCCGTGGAAATTAACATTTTTGTGATTACCTGTCATCTTTTCTGACTTATTTTTGCGAGTATCTGTTCTATTGAGCTGATGTTGTAAGGGATTATGGAGTTGCAATAAAATACTTCTACAGCATTATTATCATAACTTGGGCGTTTTTGATATACATTTTATCTGTTTGACATTATAGAAGATCTAAATTTGACCCCTTTATACTTATAACAAGCCTCTGGGTCTGGTGATTAGTGGGTCATGTTGCTGGTTTACCAATCTATTACAATCTAATAATATTATACTCACAAACTTTTTTTATTAATTTTTTTTTATAAATACAACGTGTTAACTCGTAATGGGTTTATTATATACGAATGAGAAGTGTTAGTCCATCTATTTTATAATGCTGAAGGCACGCTTAGATAGAGATGATTATTCCACATGTATATGAATTTGATTTGTGTGTACTATTGAGCTTAGGATTTGTGTTGGCACAATCCCATCAGATGTGGCCCAACTTAATCTAGAGTTTATGGGTCTGTGTCTTGGCCCATAAGAGTGTTAGAGATCAAGAATTATACTGAACAATTAAGGGTGAACTTTTTGTAAGCCCTTTTTTTTTTTACAAAAATGCTATACCCACCGAAAAATTACACCGAAACACGTGGAAGCCGCCACGTTGGACCGATTGAAAACAGACATAAATGGGACGGCCGTCCAAATTAGCAGGACGGGCGTCCATTCCATATAATATGTTGGACTGGGCCCATAGACTATGGGCAGTGATGGACGGCTGCCTCAGTCACTGGACGGCCGTCCCCCTATATGGATTGGCCGTCCCTAAATGATGAACGCTCGTCCTGCTAATTTGGACGGGCGTCCATCTATATGGACTGGCACGGCCGTCCAAATTATCGTACGTGACGCGCCAAATTATCGTGACTGCCGCTAGACGTCGTCTCGACTGCCCAAATTTTAGGGACTACTGCCCCTAAATGATGGACTACCGTCCCACTTTGTAAATTTTTTTTATTATTGTTTTTTTTAAATATGGACGGCCCACCAGATCCCAATTGCAAATTTTTTTTAGGGTGGAATTCTTAATTTTTTTTGGACGACCGTCCCCGCCCAATATAATGTAAATATGGACGGCCCACCAAACCAATCCCACCAAATGTACTGGATTTCTCTTTATCAAATCAACTCCATTCAACACAAATGTAAATCCAACACATTCATCCAACAAAAAAAAAAAAAAAAATTGAGAAATAGAAGTATCTTATTACTGCGGCTGATTTGTTTTTTTGAGATGAAGAAGACCATGAACTAGAGCGCGTAGATGGGATGAAGAACCCGACGAACCAGAGCTCAGATGGAAGAAAGAAGAAGAAGACCGCTGCCCGGTTTTTTTCAAACGCTTTCTCAAAAAGTGCAAAATAAACCTAAAACGTTTTTAATTCTAATTTTTGATTTTAAAAGTTTTAAATAAACCTAAAACTTTTTTATTTCTTTTTTTTATTTTAATTAGAGGTGGGACGGTCGTCCCATTCCTTAGGGACGGGCGTCCCTTAAGTATGGACGGCCGTCCATAATTAAGGGACGCCCGTCCCTAAGGAATGGACGGGCGTCCCTAAGGAATGGGACGACTGTCCAAATATTTTTTTTAAAATTTTTAAACAAAATTATGGACGGGCGTCCATTCTATACGGACGCCCGTTCACACATTAGGGACGCCTGTCCACAATTTGTGGACGAGCGTCCCAGATTTTTTTTAATTTTTTATATTTTAAAAACCGTCCAAAATTAAAGGACGGGCGTCCATTAACATATGAACGCCCGTCCAATGTTTATGGACGGCCGTTCATGACCTGTGAACGGCCGTCCCTAATTTTTTTAATATTTTTTTATTTTTATTTAGCAATGGACGGGCGTCCTTTAAATCAGGACGCCCGTCCATAGTAAATGGACCCTCCATCCATAATATGGACGGGGAGGGGTCCATATAGTGAAGCAGGCCGTCCATATGTTATGGACGGCCGTTCATTAGATCAAATTTAATAACGCCAAAACACGTTGGATGATTTGGATGGTTGAGTCAGCACACACATCAGCCGGTACAAAATTTCGGTGTAAAAACACCGGTGTCTGTAGCATTGCTGTTTTTTTATATACTAATTATGATTCCTAAATGTCCCTCTTCGAATTCATTTATATTAACAGGTTGTACTTTTCTTCGTAACATATTATTTTAATAGATGATCTCTTCTTGCACCTAGAATGCTACCGTCACTACACAGATTATGAAAATAAAGTTGTATATCATAAAGGAAATAATTTGGGAAACAAAACAAGTTAACAATTGTAATTTCAATAGGTTTGCTCAGAGAAGTAAATAAATTAACAACTTTTGAGAATCTGGTGACCACAACAATCTGCAATAATAATAGTCTGATAATAATAATACCCCGCTAAGTTCTAGTAATTTTATCTCAAGTGCCCATTTAAATTTATTTTTTTAAAGATTTTTAGAATATCAAACCAATCCTTGTTTGCAAACAAAGTTCTGAACAAACTTCCATAATGTCTTTTTGGTTTTTTCAGTTTAAAATATGTACATATTAATTCTAAAAATTTATTAATGGGGCTTCAAAAACGAAAATTATGGGCTCAAATAACATTACTTATGAATTAATAATCTCTCAGGACTAAGTATAGTGCCCTTTTGTGTTTTGTATAATATTTGTCTTCATTTGACTAGACCATATCTATACTTACAAAAAATAATTAATTAATTAAAAACTAAAAAAATTATTTAATAAGGACCGATTTTTTTTTTTTAATCTGAATGTAATTAATAATAAATTAAGATGAGGTTTATTTTGTTTTTAGCTGCTATCTATATATCGAATAATAAAAAAGCTAAAATATTTAGCTTTTATCTAATATATAAAAACAACTTAATCAATAATATTTTTTTTTGTCAACAGTGCCCTATCAAATTTATATAATTCCAATTTTAACAAAACTTTTGTGCATTATATATTTTTCGGCTTCTTTTAATTTTTTACAATTTTTTTAAAATATTACATCAAACAATATAATAACGTAAATTTTAATTTACATACCTTTTTTTGTTTTGATTTTCATAGTTTAGATTATTAAAAATTGTTTAAAACACGTAAAAATATAAAATTATGTGATACTTAAGGAGGACCTATAATCTAATCAAGTGTCTAAACTATGAATTTAAATATCTTTATTTATTTTATTCTATTACAAATATAAATTAATAAATACATAAATTACGTAAGAACATTCATTAGATAAGATCTTATCGATATAATATTTACAAAATTCTTGTTATATTAATATTAGTTTCAAATTCATATATTAACTGTAACATAAAATAAAATTCAGTCTCAACATGGATAAAGAGATCCATAACATAAAAGAGGATTGAATATATCTTTGTGATATTTTTGGTAGTGAAAAGTTTAAGGTATTAATTTTTTTTTTTTTTCTGTTATGTATTGTAATATACTTTTCAATTTTGTGGTATTAGAAACGATCACAAAAGTATTATGATAATCGTATGAAGTTAAGATAAAACCATTGCAGTGGATCTAAAAACCTTATTCAACATAAAAAGGAAAAGGTATTTATAACCATACACATATAATCTTTATAATTTTGGTTTCCCATATAATATTATCATTTCTAACATCTTTAACTGATTCCTTTCAATTACGCTATGCAAATTGGACAAACTATTGGAACAATCCAATTGTTTCATGACACTCGTTAAAGTACCAATAAAGGGTGGGTTAATGATCAAGCTATAGTGCTATAAGTAAGTTATGTTTTTTATTTAACTTTTTTGTTGAATAATAAACTCATTATGAAACCATATGATATGATGATATAATGATATATTTAAACGAATATAAAGATATAACAAAATAGTCAATTGTACATCTAAGTTTAAGTTTTATATGTTATTGAAAGAGATGACTATTGGTTATGCATATTCTTATGTTAGGAAAAGATGCTTGAGTTGCAAAAAGAAACTATGGCTAGGGAAGTTGCAGGAAGTGAAGAAGAAATTTGTGAGGAAGTTCTTGGGAAAGCTTCAAGATTTAACCAGAATTTTGCATTTTGTCCATCTCAACATCATGCTTCCCATATGCTTTATCAGGAGAAACAACACAGTTAAGACGTAAAGTTGAAGAGCAAGAAGAGAAAATTAAAGAATTAGAGGGGCAGCAAAAAGTACTTCAAGAACAAAAGCAAAAAATCAAAGAATTTGAAGAACGACAAACCAAAATGATGGATTTGTTGAAAAACTTGACACCAGGTGTAGCACCGCCATCTCAACCTCATCACTCTCCTTCTAATTGAGGTCTTTATGGAACTTGAATTTCTAGCTTTTAAAACTTTCACTTACATTTGCGGTTTTGGTTGCCTAGCTATAAATACATTAACTTTTTGTTGTCTAGTTAGAAGCTATGAACACATATTCTTTTTGGAAATATATGAGTTGTATAGATATCTTAGGTTGAATATGTGGGAGAGCGTTTTGGTTCTTTGGTTATGCACAGATGAAAGTGTTGGTTCTATAGTAATGGACATGTGTAAATATAGTTGTTTAGCAATGAAAATATATATTTTCCGAACAATTGTTACATAATTTGGTATTATGATATTATTTAAAATTTTGTGACATTGTATCATTTTTTTGTAGTACATATAAAAACAAGAAATAAACAAAAGGATTAATGTTAAAACCAAATACCAATTGATAGGTCCCAAACGCAGAGTGTAAAAATGCTACAAACAGTTTGTTTTCTCTTCGGGTGAGAAACGTACCGCAATTTGAGTGCAAATACTTGATAGCCTATTAATGAAAACATTGGCTGCTTAAATAAGCAAAGCCACCTACACACAGACCGTAATACAAGGAAAGTTAACAACTAACAAGTGAAATTCACATACATAAAATGGAGCATAAAACAGAGCAATAACAAACGGAATTAAGATGATGTAAAACTCCAACTACGGATGCGTTGCGTTAAACTTGCAACTACTGAAGACCATTTCCTTCTACACGTTACTGCGTTGCGCAAAACTTGCAACTACGGAAGACCATTTCCTTTTGCAAATTAACTGCCACGACCCAGTCCATCCCTTGTCTATGTTGCATGCATGCATGCTCATGCAATGGTCCTGCACGTCCCAGCTCATCCCAAATATTTGGGATTTGGCTTATGGCCCCTCTCCGATCGTCGTGGCTTATCAATACCACCCCCCACCACCACATTAAGTGGACGCTTGTCCCAAGGTCCATAGAAGGAAATCGCTCAAGCAAAGATTGGTTAGTCTCCCATGTGGCGTCCTCGACTAGGAGATGCTTCCACTGGACCAGAGTTTCTTCTTCAAATTTATTTCCCCATTTGACCCAACGAGTGTCCAGTATATGTTGTGGTTCGAGTGTAACAGGCCCGTCATCAGTTACGGGCGCCAGCTCCTTTGAAGGCAACGCAAGCTCACCTACGCAAGATTTTAAGAGCGATACGTGGAAGATAGGATGAATACGGGCTCCTTCCGGCAATTGAAGTTTGTATGTGACGGCCCCAATTTTTTGTATCACGGGATACATGCCATAAAAGCGACTAGCTAGCTTTTGGTGGGCTTGTTTGAAGGCGGTCTATTGTCTGTAAGGGTGCAACTTAAGAAACACCAGATCACAAATGTCGAATGAAACATCCTGACGTTTTTTATCCGCAATTTGCTTCATGCGATTAATGGAAGTCTCCAGATTATGTTTGAGTTGACGCAGTAGCTCGTCTCGAGCCTCTAGACTTTGGTCTACTTCATGTACTGAAGAAAACCCATTATGGTAAATGGGAATTGAAGGAGGTAAGCATCCATATAACGCCTGAAAAGGGGTCATTCCTGTGGACGCATGATAAGTTGTATTGTACTAGAGCTCAGCCCATGGAAGGTAGTTGTTCCATTTGCGCGGCCATTGATGAACCATACTCCGGAGGTATTGCTCAACACAGCAATTAACAACTTCTATTTGCCTGTCCGTTTGTGGGTGATAGGTGGAACTGAGTTGTAGCTTGGTTCCTGACATGTGAAAGAACTCCTGCCAAAATTTGCTAATAAAGATGGGGTCCCGATCGTTGATAATGGACTTGGGTAAGCCATGCAATTTAATGACGCCTTCTACAAACATTTTAGCCACGATTTTAGTAGTAAAAGGATGAGTTAAGGATAGGAAATGAGCAGACTTACTCAAACGGACGACAACTACCAAGATCGTGTCCTTGCCATGGGATGTCGGTAGTCCTTCAATAAAGTCTAAGGTGATGTCGTCCCATACTTGACGTGGAACCGTAACGGTTGCAGGAGCCAAGTAGGAGACATTGTTTCAGATTTCACCTTCTAGCAAGTTTCACATTTTTGTATATACTCTTGCACCGCCTGGTACATTTTTGGCCAAAAGAATTGTTGGGCTAATTTCTTGAACGTTCGCAAGACCCCAGAGTGTCCTCCAATTTTTGTATCATGCATCTCATGAAGTAGTTTTGCCCGTAATGCTGCCTGAGAAGGAATGACAACTCTCCCTTTAAAGAACAGCAATCTGTTACGCCATGCATACGGTCCTTCTCATTGAGTCTTAGCCATGTGAGCTAGAGATTGGACACAAGAGTCTCCTTCGTAAACTTTTTTAATTTCATCCCATATGGTCACTTCTGGCACATGCAAATGGTGAAGAACTGGACTACCAGACTTGCGTGAGAGGGCGTCCGCTGCTGAATTTTCATGGTCTGGGCGATAAATAATCTCGTAATCGTAGCCCATTAGCTTGACTACCCACTTTTGCTGTTCTGATGTAGCCACACGCTGCTCCAAGAAATATTTCAAGCTACACTAGTCAGTGAGAATGAAGAATTTTTTTCCCAGGAGATAAGGACGCCATAAACGTATGGCCTCCATAATGGCAAGCATCTCCTTGGCGTAAGTGGACTAAGATTTTTTTGTAACCCCTAATGCTCGACTCATGAACGCTATAGGCTTGCCTTGCTGTGACAAAACTGCGCCAATTCCGTCCCCAGATGCATTGGTTTCAATGGTAAAGGAGTCATTGAAATTAGGCATAGCTAATGTCAGAGTAGTTGTCATTGCTTGTTTGAGAGCCAGAAAGGCTGCGTCGGCTTCTTCATCCCAACCGAACTTTCCCTTCTTGAGCAGATTAGTCAGGGGTCGCGCTATGATGTCGTAGTTTTGAACAAACTTCCTGTAATATCCTGTTAAGCCTAAAAAACCACGTAACTCAGAAATATTAGTAGGGGGTGGCCATGCGACCATGGCTACAATTTTACTGTTATCAACCTTCACTCCCTGATGTGTGACAATGTGCCTCAAGTATTCCAATTCTTGTTGGCCAAACACGTATTTGCTTGCCTTGGCAAAGAATTGGTGTTGCCGCAAAATCTCCAACGTTTGTCTAACATGTACCACATGCTCATTCCAAGTGGGACTATATACTAAAATATCATTAAAAAAAAAACAAAACGAACTTTTGAAGGTAAGGCTGAAATATTGAGTTCATGATAGCCTGGAATGTCAAAGGTGCATTGCAAAGGCCAAAAGGCACTACAAGATATTCGTAATGGCCGTTATGAGTACGGAAAGCAGTTTTAATAACATCGGAATGATTTACTCTTACTTGATGATAGCCGGCTCTCAGATCCAATTTGGTGAAGTAAGCAGCGTCATATAATTCTTCCAACATATCGTCAACTGTTGAATCGCCAACTGCCATATTTCTTCTTCACTAGTAGCACTGGCGACCAGTGACGAGAAGGGACTAGTGCTAGGACGAATAAGTCCTGAATCTAACATTTCTTGGACCTGTTTCTCGATTTCAGCTTTCTGGAAGTGGGCATACCTGTACAGCCGTATGTTAACTGGCTCGGTTCCTTCCTTTAGTGTAATACAATGATCCACTTCAAGTGTAAGTGGTAAACTTGAGGGCTCTTGGAACACGTCCTCATACTCTTTCAACAACCATTGCATATTTTGCTTTTTATCTTAAGATAGTGCATCAGGTGGTACGGTCCCCATGGTTGGTTGGAAACACACAGCAAATAGCACATGTCCACGGCGAAACTCCTTTGATATTTCCTTTGATGAAATTGCTTGAATGGTTTGCACGTCCACTCCTTGCAGCTTACGGTCTTGATTTTCCTAAATAAAATCCATGGTCAACTGTTTCCAGTTACAAACCACGGATCCCAGTATTTCAAGCCATTGAACGCCCAAGACAAGATCAAGACCTAATAAGGGCAAAGTGAAAAGGGTGAGGTAAAATTCGGTGCCTTGTAATTCTACCTTTACCTTATCGTAACGCCCCTGACAAGTTAATCTTTCTCCGTTGGCCACTCGGACAGGAAATGTCTCCGTTAGTATGATTGGCAGCCTAAGCATGCTTGCTAAACGGTTGCTGATGAAGTTATGTGTCGATCCGATGTCAATCAAAACCATTACTTCGTGGGGACCCATTTTTGCTCTTACACGCATGGTTTTTGGAGCTGTCCATCCCGTTAATGCGTGCAAGCTGATCTCTGGTCCAAGTTCAGGTTCTTGCACCTCTGCTACATCTCCCCCGTGGTCATGTTCCAGCATTTGTTGATCCGTAATGTCCTCATATATCACGTTACCCACATGCCCCTCTAAGAGTAATACCTGCGGTTTTTGACATCTATGGCCTTCTGTAAAACGTTCATTGCAGTTGAAACACAGACCTTGTGCTCTCTTCCTTTACATTTCCTCCCAAGACAAACATTTAATGGGTCTTGCAGGTGCAGTAGGAGCTACATGAGTAGCTTGTGGAAGAGCTAATGGAGCTCTCGCAGGTGGTAACCGCATAAACCTTCTTTGTCGTGAGAGTTGATCGTCCCTTATCCGTGCCAAGTTAATGGCCTCTTTGAGCGACTGTGGCTTAAACATTCGAATTCCATTTGCTATTTTAGCCTTTAAGCCTCCCATGAATGTTCCCACCAATGCTTTATGAGTCTATCCTTGAACCCTGTTGCCGAGCTTCTCAAACTCACGCTGATAATCCCGCAAGGTCCCTAGCTGCTTGACTTGGGAGAGAGCCTCGTCAAAGTCTTCACACTATGATGGCCTGAAGCGAGCCTAGAGTTCCTCCTCAAATTTCTCCCATGAAATCACTTGTCCTTCGTCCCGAAATGTTCTACGAATCCATTGCCACCATTGGTTAGCCTCTCCTTCCAAATGGTATGCTGCCATGGAAACCTTCTGGGCTTCTGCCGTGCCATGGACACCTTCTGGGCTTCTGCCGTGCCCTGGTATTCGAAGAATTGGTACACACGGTTGAACCATTTGGTTGGGTCATCCCCCGAAAATCGTGGGAATTCCAACTTTGCCGTTTTGGCGGAGATGATCTACCGACCCCCATCGTTGCCTTCTCGGTGATGGTTGCCATGGTTGGGATTCTCCTGATTTGTGATCAACACACTCGAAAGTCAATTGAGAGTTTCCTCCATTCGCTGCAGTCCTTCCTGAACTACACCAAGTTCAGACTCCAAGTGCTCAATACGCTCCTTGTTAGTCCCCATTAGTAACCTCACTCTGATAACAATGATAGGTCCCAAACGCAGAGTTTAAAAATGCTACGAAAAGTTTGTTTTCTCTTCGGGTGAGAAACGTACCGCAATTTGAGTGCAAATACTTGATAGCTTATTAACGAAAACATTGGCTGCTTAAATAAGCAAAGCCACATAGACACAGACCATAATACGAGGAAAGTTAACAACTAACAAGTGAAATTCACAAACGTAAAATGGAGCATAAAACAGAGCAATAACAAACAGAATTAAGATGACGTAAAACTCGCAACTACGGATGCGTTGCGTTAAACTTGCAACTACTGAAGACCATTTCCTTCAGATGCTATCGACATCAGCGTAAAACTTGCAACTACGGAAGACCATTTCCTTTTGCAAATTAACTGCCATGACCCAGTCCATCCCTTGTCTACGTTGCATGCATGCATGCTCATGCAATGGTCCTGCACGTCCCAACTCATCCCAAATATTTGGGATTTGGCTTATGGCCCCTCTTCGATCGTCGTGGCTTATCACCAGCAAACACATAGATGTGTTCATTTGCGTCTAATGTTTTAGTTGCTAATTGCGTTCATTTGTGTCTAACTGTTCTAGTTTCTAGTTGCTAATTGTGTTCATTTGCATCTAATTTTATAATTGCTAATTGCGTTCATTTGCTTCTAATTATTTAAGTTGCTAATTTTGTTCATTTTCGTCTAATTATTTTAGTTTCTAATTTCATTCATTTGCATCTAATTATTATAGTTGCTAATTGCGTTCATTTGCTTCTAATTATTCAAGTTGCATATTGCATTCATTTGCGTTTATTTGTGTCCAATTGTTTAGGATAACTAGCAACTATTTTAATTATAATTAGTAACTAAAATTTTAGTTGCTGAAAGCAATGTTCAACAACGACTTCAAATTAGTTGTCGTATCTTTTCCACAGTGTTTTTGCAACAAACATGCGACTACTTTATAATAGACGCTAAATGTAATCAAAAACTCAATCAGAACTTTCATCGACTATTGACCTAGATGCAAAAAGCACATTTTTTTGTAATTATTAAAAACCCCTCGTGTGGATTGCTTGATGACAAGAAGTTCCCGCACATATGGAAAATGCAAGCTCAACCCCCATTCCTTTAATATTGGCCGTTAAAATTAATTAAAGATTAGGTAAACTTGATATTTTCATTTTTCTAAAAGGGGAATTTTGACATTTAACCAAACCCTAGATTAATTTTCTTCATTTTCCCCTTACGTTTTTTTTCTTTCACTCTTTCCCACTTCCTCTTTCTTTTTTCTCTTTTGCCCCTCTTCTTCCTTCCTCCTCAACATCATTAACCGCCTCAAGGGTGTGCCCTTAGACCAGATCTGATATCTATCGACTGCATAGAAGTCAAATATGGTCTTTACAGTGTTGAAAGGCTAGATCTGGCCTTTACGATGTTGGTAAAGGCCGAATCATCTGACCTTAGCTGGTAACCGAGAGGCCTTATCAACCTCAATCACTACCGCCATAAATCCTTAATAGCTTTGGTGGCTGTTGCGAGGCCTTGATGGCCTTCAACTTGCCGCAATGCTCTTGGAGGTGCCGAAAACAACTTTTGAGAAGTAGGGGGTTCTAAAATTTTTTGTTAGGGGTGTTTGTGATTTTCAATAGGTTTGACAAGGGCAACAATGTGATTTCGCAATCCAATGGGTTTATAGTAATAGAGTTTAGTACAATGGGGTTAAGGTCCCGTTTCCCATATCTGTGGAGGCTTGTTGAATTGTTGTCATTAAGTAATCTAGGTTTGAAAATAGTTGTTTTGCCAATCAATAATGCTATTGACACCGAAGACTTGCACCAAAATTTTGCACCGAATGACGCATCAGCTTAGTAGACGTGGCCACGTAGCATATCAACAAATATTCTACGAATGAACGGCCGTCCATCAAATATGGACGGCCATCCGTGATTATTGGACGGTCGTTCATTTTAAATGGACAGATGTCTACCTAGAATGGACGCCCGTCCATAATTTAAATTAAAAAAAAAATTGAAAACAAAAATCATGGACACTCATCTATATATTATATGGACGAGCGTCCCTACTCAATGGACAGACGTCCCTATTAGATGGACGCACATCCATTGTTTAAATTAAAAATTTTTACACAAAAATCATGGAATTTAATGGACATGCGTCCCTATTTGATGGACACCCGTCCATTGCCATACGAGGATTTAAATTTTGTAATATAATAATGGACGCCCATCCATATTATACGGACGGGCATCCATATTAAATGGACGATCGTCAATATAATATGGACGACTGTCCATATGCAAATAATTTTTTTTTGTAATTTACATAATTTTTCCGATTCGTAAAAAAGAGTAGTTTGTCTAATACGCTTCTTCAAAATAAGCGCCAAATTTTTTAAACGAAACAAAAAAAAAAAAAAAAAGAACTTCTAATACCTTTCGCTTCATTGTTCCTTCTCGTCTGCCTGTTCTAGTTAGCCTTCTACAGAGTTTGCCGATTTCTTCCTCAACAATCCCAACCGGTTTCTTCCTCAATAGCTATAGCAAGCAGCTACCGTGACAAGAAAGAAAGCCACCAATTTTTTATGAAAGAATCGTTTAGGGTGGAAAGGGAGTTAGAGAGATCAAACTTTTTTGAGATTAGAAAGATTTGTTGAGGTATTTAAGAGTTTATTATTTAATTTATGCATTTATTTAGTTTTGTATTCTATTTTGGATTGAATATATGTTACAATAGAAAATAACTGATAGACAATATTTGTTGGCGACTGTTGTAAACTAAATTCGTGAACACAAAAACTAGTATTGGTTTTGCATGAAATTACGGAATATGGAAGAGTCCAGTTTGCCTCATTTCAATGATGTTGAGGTAAATTGTGTTCGAAATCTTAACTTTTTCATTAACATGATTTTAAATTTGTTGTATTGTATTATTTCTTATGATGTGGTGAATTAGAAGATATGGGATGTGCAGAGGAAGAAGTGGAGCGTCATATTAGAATGGTGTTTGATTCAGTTTATAGTCTAGTGAAGTATTACAAAAGGTATGGTAACAAAATGGGTTTTGAAGCAATGATACGTACGTCAAAGAAATGAGATGATGGGGAGATGAGATACGTGACAATGGTGGGTTCTTGTTTTGGGAAGGAGAGATGTAAATCCAGAAATACCTTAAAAAAGCAACCTATTGCTAAAACGGATTGTAAGAGTCGGATTAGTGTAGCTTTGAATGGTGAATGCAAATGGGAAATTAAATCAATTGTACTTGAACATAACTATGATCTTACAAGTCCAATGAAAAGAAGATATTTCAAGGTTAACCGAACGATACAACCTTACGTGAAAAGGAGGCTTGAAGTTAATGATGTGGCTGGGATAAGACAGTATAAAAATTTTCAGTCATATTCAGTTGAGGTAGGAGGTGTAGATAATTTGACGTTTCTACAAAAAGATTGTAGGAACTACATTGAAAAATTTAGAAGGCTATGACTTGGAGTTGGAGATGCTTCGACAGTGCTCGAGTATTTTATGAAAATGCAAAAGGAGAATTCAAATTTCTAGTACATGATTGATGTAGATGAAGAGAGTCGATTACAAAAAATGCTACGGGTTGATGCTAGATGTAGGGCCACATATAAAGAATTCGGTGATGTTGTGACTGATAAGAATGCAAAATGTCATATTTACCCCCTTTAATGTCTAGTTTTTTATACTTATTTGCTGCCTAAATGTACTCATTATTATTCTATTTTGATTTAGGATGCAAATGGAGGCGTTAATTACAAAACGGAATTAATTAAGTGATTTCGGGCAGTTTTGACGCTGTTTCGTAATCTGGGCATAACTCTCTCATCCAAGCTCCGATTGAGATGATTCAAAATGCTGTGGAACCATAAGAAATAGATCTACAACTTTTATGTTTTGAGTTTGGAGATATACTCGCTGAATCAAGATTTTAATCAGGGCTTGAAGTTGACGCATCTGCACTGGACGTTCTGGAACATTCTGCCTTGTCATGCAATTCAAATAGGCAGATTTTTATTGCAAGATTTGAAGACCTATTGCACGAAAATTACAGCTGGACACACTATTTTCCTATTTTGTATTAAGACTTTATTTTATTTTCAATTACTCAGATTAGGATAAAGGTTATCTTGGGATTTTAGAATATTTTTAGGAGATTTAGATTGAGTAGAATTAGAATTCGAATGAGATATTTTTAAAGGGAGATCAGATTAGGGATAAGACATATCACACCACGCCTCTCTCCTCTTCTCTGGAATTTTTCTTTCTTTTTGAGTTTTTTGTTTATGGCCATGAGAGGCTAATTTTTATAACTTTGTCGAAGGAAACGGAGGCCTCGGAATAAATAAATCTGTGAGATCTATCTGTTTTTAGTGTTCAATTTTATGCTTTGAGTATTGGATGTTCTTCTGTGCTTATTTTAATGATTGTTTCATTTAATTTCTAGGAGGCCTACTAGGTTATTATTTGTTACAATCTACTGCTAAGTTAGATATCAAATCCGTAATTGTTTGATCCCTCTAACTTGTGAAGCAATTAGGGTTATTAATTTGCTGTGTCAGGAATTAGTAATCTTAAGAGGAACACTCGACTAAATTAAATGCAACCGCTTGAGTTTGTGTTGTTTAGCTTCATCGATCTCTCTAGTTCTTAAGGCTGCCACTAGATTAAATCTTTAGCGCTTGTCTAGGGTTGTTTAGTAGTAAGGTTAATTAAGATTGCTTGTTTCCTAATTAATTACAACTAAGGAGGGATAGGAAAATAGTTCCAACAGTGAATATTCAAGTATGAATTGATTCAATTTTGCATCAATGATCAGTTGTAAGATTCCGATGGTGGATGTTGACGGAGACCGAGTTTCGTTATATTCATTGATTTCGAATTGAATTGTTTTTGTTTTTGTTTTTGGCTAAGATTGTTTTCTGTTTTACTCAAAAACCCCCAGCCTTATTCATATCATCGAAAATTCGGCTAGACACTCTTCGTGGGATCGACCCTTGCTTACCCTATTTACAGTTCAGTAGTTAGGTTAGGAAGGTTTTTAATCTTGGTTGCCTACGACAGCACACCAGTGACCTTCGACACAACGTATCTGACGAACAAGTATGATATGCCATTTGCTGCTTTTGTAGGGGTTGATCATCATGGACATTCGACATTGTTAGGTTGTGGGTTAATTTCCCATGAGGACGCTGAGACATTTGTATGGCTATTTTGTTCTTGGCTTGAATGCATGAATTTTGCTCTTAATGGAATTATCACTGATCAAGATAAGGCCATGCAAAATGCAATTGAGATTGTTTTCCTTGATACAAGACGTAGGTGGTGTTTATGGCATATAATGAAGAAACTGCCTGAAAAGTTAAGAGGGTATAAGGAATATGAAACTATAAAGTTTAAGTTACAAAATATTGTGTATGATTCCTTTACACGTGAAAAGTTCAAAGAATTGTGGAACCAATTCATTGATGTACACAACCTTCACGAGAATGAATGGTTATGTGGATTGTACAAAAAAATAGTATGTTGGGTGCCTGCATTTCTTAAAGATACTTTCTGGGCAGATATGTCTACTACCCAACATAGTGAAAGTATGCACGCATTTTTTTATGGATATGTAAATTCCAAAACTACATTGAAACAATTTATGGAACAATATGATAATGTATTACGGGATAAAGTGGAAAAAGAAAGGCAGATTGATTTTATATCTTTCAAATCTTGGATATCATGCATAACTAATTACCCTGTTGAGAAACAATTTCAAAGTGCATACACAACTGCAAAGTTTAAAGAGTTTCAAGGAGAGATTCCAAGGAAGATTTATTGTGAATTATTTTTTCTGAAAAAGTGTGATCATATGAGGAGTATCAAGTTTTAGAAGACGTTTGGTTTGGAGATAGTAATCTACGTGTTCCCTTTGTGGTATACTTTGAAGAAAGGTCGTGTGATATTCGTTGTACTTGTCATTTGTTTGAGTTTAGAGGGGTTTTATGCAGACATGCCATTATTGTGTTGATTCATAAAAGGGTTTCACACGTTCCAGAAAAGTATATTTTACGGCTTTGGAGGAAAAATGTAAATAGATGCCATACGAAAATTAAGGTAAGTTATAATAGGTGGAGCACCAATGTTGAAGGACAACTTTTTGATAAGGTGTCTAATATAATGCTGACAGTAGCCGATATGACATCAAACAGTGAGGAAGATTGTGATATGTTGATGGAATTTATAATTGACATGAGAAAATAGTTGGAGCAGAAGGAAAGTGGGGGAGGGCTTGGTAGAAAAGTAACCATCTCTTCCACAACTAGTTTGAGTAGTAAAGATGGGGATAGTCCTCCGAAAGAGGGGAATAGTATAATTATTAGTCTACAGGCAATTCATAGCAAAGGTCGTCCTCCATGCAGAAGAAAGCAATCGAAGGTTGAAGAAATTGTACATAAGGTTAAAAATAAACAATTACGAAAACAAATAATTGGCATGAGTTATACACCTATTCTTACATGACATTTGTTTTTGAAACATTATTTACTTATTTGAAGTTCATAATAATATCGACTTGATTATTAATGTATTATGCTACTTTTTAGGAAAATGATCATCAGCAGAGCGAGAAAAGGAACAGTTTTTTTCATCTACTTCTGTGGCCGATGTCAACATTGTTGAAAGTATACCAGAAACTCAAGTGTTGTCAAATGATGTTGTTGCTACCCAGGTATATGTTATGTATGTTGTATAATTGTAACTGGCTTAAGTTTTCTATAATGTGTGCTAAATTGTGGTTGTTAAACATTGATAGTTGTCCACTAGTCCGGTTCAGAATCTCGCAGGAAAAAGTAATTTCTATACTGGGCAAGAGTCTGTAAATGATGAACATGTTTCGTTGGGAGAGATTTGATGTTGTTGACAGGTTAAAGCATATAGAGTTGTATTTGGTAGGAATTATTCACACTTTGGTTAATTTCTAATGAATGCAGTTGAGTTGAATGCTGATTCAGTTGTTTTGTTTTTATTATTTTGGTCGTTGGTTGTGTATGAGTAGGTTTTCTGTTGTAGGGTTGTGAATTCATGATAATGACCTTAATGTAACTTATTATGAATGTTTTCAGTATATATTATCGTCACATTGTAGACTATTTGTTAAGCGGTTGTAGATGAAATTTTGGATATGCATTTCATTTGAATTTTGAATTTTGATGTCTTTTGGTATGTCTAGTATTACATATACATATGCATTCAAAAGAATAGTTGAGATATGTATAAACAAAAGGCAAATATATTTATAAACAAAAAGCAATCTTTATCAAGAACATCTTCTGAAATCAATCTTTAACAATTAACATATTTATAAACAAAAGGCAAATATAATCTTCGTATATAAAGCTTAGTATTTGAACCACACATACTGACAATTAACATTCATAGTGCGTTCCCCAAGGATGTTGAGAAGAAGGAGGTTTTTGAGAAATTCTTCATCATGGTGGAGGGGGTGGAGGTTGATTAGAGGAAGAGGAGGCTGTTGAGAAGTTCTTCATCATGCTGAAAATTTTTGTCATGCGTTCCCCAAGGATGTCAACCGCTTCCTCTATTCTTGATGCGAACGAGTTGAAATCACTTTGCAACTGATCCTTTTGTTCTTGTATTTTCCTCTCAATACGTGAAAACGCTCCTCTTGAAACTTTTCAATTCGCTCAAATCTGCTTACTATCTCGTCTAAAGTATGAGAAGATATATCTTGTACATTCTGAGGTGATCCAGGTTCAATACTTGTTCTTCTTCTTTTGCACACTAGAGTTGTCCTTCATTTACCCCTTCTAGAACACTGACACCTTCTTGAACCGTTGCATCTCCCTTCATTTCATCCCTAATCACAAACCATTCTCCTGCCATATTCTTTTTAATCAAACCTATTTTACACAACGTCACATCCCCTAACAAATTATTTGCAGAAAACTTAATCTTATTTGCTTCACCACTAGGGATGATCTAAATACCAAACTTCTCACATATTAACGTAACAAGCATCCCCCAATATATTTCTCATTTTTCTGCTTGAACCTCTCCCAACTTCTTAATCAATAACTTTGCTAAATTTATTTGTCTCCCTGCTATTGCTACGTACTTCCATAAACAATAAATCCTTAACCGCCACATTTCCATTTATCTCTTTCCTACCATTAAATGTGTAAGTCAGATATCTGTGAAATACTCTCATAGCAGAATTCTTTAACTTTGTAGATTTACACCTATGTGGATGGTAAATCCCTATTCCATAAACATTCATCCAAGCTTGTTTAGAACCTCACGTTCTGGATACGTTATCCAAACCTTCAAAATCAAATCCTATCCAGGTTGCTAAATCTTGTGGTCTCATTACAAAGTTTTGATTCTTTAATCTAAAAAACATTGTATATGCCAGAAACTCATCAGTATCTATCTCTACAACTTCCAAACTACCAAAAAACGCATAGATCAAATGCTTATATCCATTATATCTAATACTCACCAACTGGTCCCATTTCAAATTATGGATCCAACCATTAACTTCATCAAATAAACCTAAACTTGTTATAAATCCTAAATCCAAACTTCTTGTAAGGCAAATATCTCTTTTCAACAACTCTTCATATTGTTTTTTATGTCACAAGTCTCAAAATTGGACTCCAGATGTGCCTTCATGAGGAATTGTTGTATTTTTTACTCTTACCATTTTCTGATTTCTTCTAAAACTTGTATATATAAAAAATTCTAAAACACTTGAGCAACGTTCTCAATAGAACTAAAATTTGGTCACTTAATTTGGACAAACTATAAACATTCTATAGACAGGTTAGGAGAATTGTAAGCATCACAATGCCCATTTTTAGTGTTTACATAATGTTACCCATATAAAATCTAAATAAATGTAAGAAGTTCATGAAATAAGTTCCCTATGACAAGGCATGGCATCCAAGCTGTGAAACATAAAGAACAAACAATTTATAAATTGAAGAGAACATATATATCCTCCTAGTCAATCTAGGAACTAGCAAAACAATAAAGTACAGATATTAGTAGACAACATGCCCTGCTTAACTTTTAGTATACACAATAAGGAAATAAAAATAAAAAAGATAGAAAAGATTATGCATTAGTTAGCTTCAATAGATGGTGAAAAGAAAGATTAAGCACTATAGAATTACGATTGAAAATAAAGAACAATGCAGATAAGTCCTCAACAAAAAATCTCCCTCGAATTATCCATCGGTCACAATCAAGTTGTACCTCACAGACGACCAATTCTACAGTTCAATACCAAAGTGAGGAAAAATGTGATGTTAAACTATCAATTTTGCCAATACAGCACAGCAAAGTGCAACTCCATGAGGCAACAACATTGGATAATAGCCTAGTCACTTGAGCTAGGATTTTAATCTTACTCCACTCCAACAAGAGAGGCAGTTACTTTGTCAGTGCACCAGGTGTAAATTGCTAAATGCTAAAATAACCTTTAAAACATGTAGGCAATTAATCGCAAATATTATGGCACCAAACCTATGATTGACCTGGAAAACCTATTTAACTATTCCTATTTCTGCTTCACTTAGAGTGAGGGTACTTACTAATGGGGTCTACTGATCAACAATAGTGTACTTCAACAACCAGGACTACAAACTATTCGGTCTCTAACGTGATCCATTAAAAGATAAGAGTCAACTTTTATTTTGGATCATTTTCAGTGAGACTCTTTATAAAAATCATTCAGGACAACCCAAATTCTTCACAGGTCAGTGGTAGACCGTGCTCATCACAGTAGCAAAAGAACTTAAAGGTGCATTTATTAGCATGAAAACTCAACATTCTGGTCAAAGATGGATTCTCCATTTAAATATAAACGTGACAAAATGCAAATTTGACTGCCCAAACAAATGACCGTCCCCTTTCTTTCATGTGACCTGCGTACTGATAGGAAGATATTTTGAACACAAATTCCCAACTTCCACAGCAAGGAAGACCTCCAATTACCAACTTCTACTATACAATTGTAGCTACAAGGCTTAAATATCGGAAAAATGGTATGTGTCGTCCTCTAATGAATGTGCTTGAAAGGCTTCTGGTTGCATTAGGAGTAGAGAGGTTAGTGTTACCTGCAATTCCTGATCATCTAAACATGGCAACTATGAAAAGGACTTGATGAAGTGGAGCATCCTCTTAATGTGGAGACTAATATGGCTCTTAAACATTGTACCAAACTGATCTGCATGATCATATAATTCCATATGTGGGAGAACAAAGTCAAGGAGTCTATGATAACAGTACCAGAAAGGAGCCTTAAATCTGTTTTGCTGGAGAATCACTTGCTAGAGCTAAAGTTAGTACAAAAATGAAGTGGAGGACAATGATCTTCAAGAAAAAGACTCACAGATATGAGACAAGATAACACAGTTATCATAACAAACAAAATTGAGCATATATTGAGAAAAGCCTTTCATTCACTGAGCAAAAAAATTAAGGGAAAACAAGAGCAAAAAAATTAAGGGAAAACAAAGATAACTACAGTATAAAAATTGCCTATATGTTATAACATCTTTCTAGATATGAAGGTTCACGTGCGTTATACAGTGATTAAAAGTGGGCATATCACTAATTGTAAAGATAAAGAAAAAAAAAAACCATATCCAGACGTTGGCATTGAATCAATTCCTTCGTATGAAAGTTTAGAATTATGGCAACAATCTACGTTTTAAATTTCACTTTTTCCTAGCATCTGATTGAGTTCTTTACAGCTCAATTAACCTCAATCATCAATCAAAACAAATAAAACATGATGAACAGAAACCAAATTAACTCAATAACTTACAACAAAAATGACAGATGGCTTTGACAAAGAAGACGAGCAGCAGATGAGGAACGAAGACGAAGAACAAGAGCAGCATATTAGGTCCTTTTGTTGTTTAAAAATTTTTTGGGACCAAAATGTTTAGACCTATTTTTTTTTTTTTAAATTCTCGTATGGCAATGGATAGGCATCCATCTAATAGGGACGCCAGTCCATTATTTTTGTGTGTGAAATTTTTTAAATTAAACAATGGACGGGCATCCATCTAATAGGGACGCCCGTCCATTGAGTAGAGACGCCCGTCCATAATGTATGGACAGGCGTCTATGATTTTCGTTTTCAAATTTTTTTTAATTTAAACTATGAACGGATATCCATTCTAGGTGAACGTCCGTCCATTATTATTTTCTCATGGATGAGAGTCCATTTAAAATGAATGGTCATCCAATAATCACGGACGACGATCTATATTTAATTGATGGTCGTTCATTCGCTAAATATTTGTTAATATGCTACATGGCTGCATCTACTTAGCTAACATGTCATTCGATGTAAAATTTCGGTACAAGTTTTCGATGTCTATAGCATTATTGTTTGCCAATGCCTATAAATTAAGTGTTGCAAAGAGCAATTATTCATTGTTGAGGAATATACATAGTGTTGGAGTTGTCAACTACTTCAGCATTATTGGGTAACAGAGACGCACTCACCAATACTATTTACTTAGCCAAGAACCCTGCCTTTCATTCGCGATCAAAACACATTGACATACAATACCATTTCATCAGGCAAAAGGAGGAGGAAAAATTGGTGTTGTTAGAGAAGGTTGATACACTTGTTAATGCTACAGATTTTCTTACCAAGGCTGTGAGCTTAGCAAAGTTTACATGGTGTGTTGATGAGGTAGGCCTTTATTGTGTGAAGTAATCGCCAAGTGGGAGAATGTTGGAGTTGTCGAATACTTCAGCATTATTGGGTAACGGAGACGCACTCGGAGGTCACGTTGTAGGATTTCTTTTAAGTTACTAATTCCTTATTGGGTTGGGCTTAGGAATAAGAATCCTTGTAAAACTAGGTTTAGTCTCTTAAACCTAGTACGTATATAAACATACTTTTCTCTTGTTATGGGTGTGATAGCAAATCATAGGGCAATTCATTCATTGTAAACGAGAGAGGTGAGGCATATTGCAATAATATTGATTCAGTTGGACGTAGCCCACATTGGGTGAACTAGGGTAAATCGCGCGTGTTATTTTCTTTGTTTACTGTTTGATTTGTTTTACTATTATATTTTGTTCTTTTTGTTGTCTCTATTTCGTTCACATAGTAAACATAATAACCAGAGCTCTTTCTCGTGTTAATTAGATTATGCCTTTCCATTTAATTTATTTTCCGTCAAAGATGACAAAACATAGTTCCTTTGTTTGTCGTTCTTATACCGCTTAAGAGTGCACTCAACCAGAATCCACCATTAAAGCTTGAAAGTTGAACCATCATAACCCTTCTGCACCAAAATCATCCTTGTAATGGTGGATTGGTCTTTAAGCCAGTGTTGATCATTGCACGCTCTAGCTTCATCTTCTCTACTTTATAACCGAATTCAGTCTTTGTGGGGGAGTTTATTTCTTGCACACGGTTGATCAATTTTGCATCATGTATCTGGTTCCGCTTTTAATTTACTTAACGTATTATTTAAGTCTTACTATTTAATCTCGTTTGGTTTCTTGCGCCGAGATAGTTAACTAGTCTGTCTCAATTTCTAGTTCTGTCTGAAATTCAGTTTCCTATTTATTTAATTGTAAGAACCAATTTGTAAGGGGCATGGAGTAATTGGGTTTAAGGGTTCCAATTGATATTTTTTGCTACACTTGTTCGTACAAAAGTTCTAACTATTTGTCATTCAAATCCTTGATTTAAAGCTAATTTACGTGAAATACATTAAAGTCGCATTTGTTTTATAATTGAAAACTGAATAAAATTGAATTATTATAAATTGAACAAATTTGAATAGTTGAATTTGAATGATATGTTTGTTTATTTAACTTTTATAGTCCGATTACAAGTGTTAAGATTTTTTTTTTCACATAAAAATACTTAAAATTATCATTTTGACATATAAGCCCCTTTGATATTAAATAATATATTACTAAAGGAGTAAAAATCATTTATCCCCCTAAAGTTTGGAAAATGCAAATTTTCAATCAATTATGACAAATTTAATCAAGTTACCCCCAACCGTTTCATAAATCAATCAAGTTGCCCCAACAATTTTGACTACATTTTGTTGTGTAAACAATTGAGGCAAGAATGTAGTAAAACTCTATAATGCCTTTTTTTTCCTTTTGCAAGTTTGATGAAAATCTGTGTTTATTTTATTATTTTGAGTAATATTTTTGAAAAAGTAGAGTTAGATTGTTATTACGAGATAGGATTTAAAAATTAACAAAAACACCCCCTAGGTTTGTTAATTTAGCTAAACAACCCCAATAATAAAAAGTTTATAAATTGATAAAAACACCCCCACATTTGCTAGATTTCGGCCACCATTGTCGGAAGGTGGCCGAAATCTAGTATTGCACGACCGACTGGGTCTAGCCGGTCGTGTGCCAAAAAAGGCCAAATCTATGGCCAAATCTAGCCATCAACGACGAAGGTGTGGCCAAAGAACTAGACTTGGCAAAACGGCTGGGTGGGCCAGGTTAGGGTCAGGTAGCCACGAGTACGGGCCTAATACGGGTCGAGTTATATGGGTCTAAAATATTGGGCCCGTACCCTACCCTATGCAAGTACAGGTGGACCTGCGGGTGCCCTTTTTTCTCTCTCCAGGTTTTAGTTTTTTTTTCACTCCCAACAGTTTTCAATTATGATAGTTACACCCCCAAAATTCCTACAGTTTTAATTTTTTACAATTACACCCCCAAAATCAACTACTCTAAATTCAAGCAGGAAGGGTCTTCACTCTTTGGATAATCTCTGTGAAGCTCTTATCCTGAAAACATAGACGACAAATCGACAATGAGTGAGTGTGACACAGTGAGTGTGGACAAAGCAAGCAAAACCCATATAGCAATTTACGACATAAGCAAAACCCAGATGTCAAAAATGAATAAAAATACAATCTTTGGTAAAAACTCACCGATCTGCAATGGTGGAGGTGTGATGGACTCAAAATGAAAAGGAATGAAGAGTGGAGATGGCGATGACGACGGTGACAGTGTGAGAGAGGAGATGTTGACGGCAACGGTGACGGTGATGATATGAGACAGTGAGAGAGGAGAGCTACAACGGTGAGAGAGAGGAGATGGCGACAGTGAGAGAGAGGAGATGGCAAGTTTCGATGGTGAGAGAGAGGAGATGGTTAGTGGCGATGATGAGAGAAAAGAGATGGCGACGGTGAGAGAATGCGTTGTGTCTGTACTGGGTGGGAATTGGGATGAGAGTTGAGAGTTGAGAGTTGAGAGTTGAGAGTTGAGAGTTGAACTGATATTTTTTAGGATTAGGATTTACTGATTTAGGGATTTCAAATCCCTTTTTTTTTCTAATAATAAATGGGCACTCGCGAACACCCGCGGGTTTAGCCGTATAACCCGTTAATAATACGGGCCGGGCTGGGTATAGGTCCAGAAAAAATGGGTCCAATGCATTAGACCCGTACCCTATATTTTTTACCCGGCATGTGTCACTACGAGTCTCGTCTTTTGCTTTGAGTCTACAAAGAACGGCCATATCTTTGGCCGTAGATCTGGCCAGATCCACGGTGGATTTAGCCGGAAAAGACCAGATTGACGCACTACTGACCAGATCCAGTCCATTACGCCAAATTTCAGCCACCTTCCAGCGATAGTGGCCAGAATCTGGCAAATGTGGGTGGATGGGGGTATTTTTGTCAATTTATAAACTTTTTTTATTGAGAGTGTTTAGTTAAGTTAACAAACCTACGGAGGTTTAAAAATAGTTGAATATAATAGGATTAGATTTTAAGAATGGGGAAACAAATATGTATTTTGGGTATGATAAGAATAGAATAGGGCAAAAAAAGTAAAACAAATGGGCCTTGAATATTATTATTTTAAAGTGAAATATCCGAAATACCCTAACACTTGTTTTGTATTTACATTAATAGGTGGAAAATTAAATGCGAAATTATTTAGTTGCCCCTATTAAAGATTCAACGAACTCCATTTTTACACAACTTCTCTTGCAACAACAGAACAAAAGAGTTTTTTCTGGGTTGTATGTTGTTTAGTGGGTTGGCTGCTATTTAATTTTTTGAGTTTGACCAAGTCGCCACTAAGGTTAGAAAAGACTTATATTCAGCTTTAAGGAATATTCACCATTCTAACAATTCTACCCTTCTTGACCTTACGTTCAATTAACATCGTCACAGTTTTGGGGGGGGAACTTGATTGATTTATGAAACTGTTGGGAGTAACTTGATTAAATTTGTTGTAATGCCCGAAAACCAAGAATTTTCCAAACGTTAGGGGGGTAAATTGATTTTTACTCATTACTTTTAGTAATGTTAATTTTTATTAGTTTAAAAAATGCAAGAGCTAATAAGTTGAGAAATATAAATTTAAAGTATATCGAAATATAGATTTTCAATTTTTTTAATTAATTCACAAAAATAGTTTTTTCAATTCACAAAAATAATGAAAAATTTGAGTTAAGTTAGGGCCTATTTAATTTTGCTTAAAAAAAAAAAAAAAAAAGCAAAGTGTACAACAAATCTTATGAAAATATGTTTGGTATAAATGAGTTGATATGATTTCAAAAACACTTTTCAAGTACAACCGTTATCACTAGCAAAAAGTTAGAAAACGATTAAATGTTGTTTTGAACATTGTTTCAAACACATTTTGAAATATATAAAATATCAAGATACATTAAAAATTTTGGCTCATATTTTAGTTTTTGAAAATTATTTTAGTTCACAGATCAAATAGACCCTTAAGAAACACACTATAAACATTGAAAGGTACAAATTAAGTCATGTTCATGAAGGATCAAAATGGCTTTAAGAGGGGAGGTGAATTAAGCCTTTAAGGCACTTGGGTCACTTTTTAAACAATATAAGCTAATTTGAACTCTTTGTGACCTATGATCTCTTGTATTTCAATTTGTGAGTTCAAGCAAATATGCATAAACAAATATATAACAAATATAAATTAAATATATATAAAGTAAAGAGAGAGGGGATGAGAGAATCAAACTCAAGCGATATATAATAGTTCAGCCATAACCTGACTTACGTCCGCTCCTCCAAGCTATCCCCCCTTAGAGTATTCCACTACCTACCTTTTGTTGATCACCCAACCAAGCAAATTCAATACAAATAGCTTTCCTCTAGGTGCTGTTGAACTTTTACACACAATTAATTTACAAGGCGCAATTATACCTCTTAAACACACTAGGACTTACTTTCTCTCACTAGAAAGCAAAAACCCCAAGAGTGAACCACACTCTTTTAAAATATGAGAATTGAATGATTTTTACAATAAAACCCTCTCAGCTGTGGATAAGAAAGTGTATAGCCCAAAGAAACACAATCTTCAAAAATAAAAGTTTTAAGTGTAGCAAGGGTTTGATATAGAGTAAGAAAAATAATAACCGAAAGCTCTTTAAAATGATTGAAGCACTTTTGGTTGGTGTATATGCAAGTTTAAGAGTGTCAAAAGTTATTTTGGAATGGGTTTAGTTGGGTTTATATAAAAGAACTCAAAAATATAGTCGTTATGCTTAAAAATCTCATTACATATTGCAAGACCCTTTGCTAATCTTGTCGACCAAATTTAACATGACATCTATGTGGCACTAATCGTTTTAAAGCCTAACTACATCCAATCAACCAAATTTGAAATCTAGTTGACCGGATTGCCAAAGCATTTTTTTAGAATACTTTGACCCCAATTCGGAAGACAAATTGATAGCTAATCTGGCAGACTTGATGGGTTAAATTGCAAAGATTTAAAGCTTGGAAAATACAATTTAACCCTTTAACTTTGAAATGTGACAATTTAGCTTAAAATTGAACAACAACATAGAAAGTGTTCTGTGAACCGAGAATAGCCACCAAATCAACTGGTTCATTTACATTATTTTAGTTAAATGTAAATAAACAAACAACCACTTATTTTGATTCAATAAAAAATTCTTTGAAATAAAAACCCAAATGAATCAGAAAAGTAATTTTTCAATTTTAGTTCAAAATCGCTTTTCCAGTTGGCAGATAAAAATTAAGTATAATCGTTGACTAAGCAAGCAAAGTTATATGGAGATGAAAAAATTCATGTAGTCATATAAAAATATGAAGAACAAAAGCCGGGATATTTAGTCCCTAAATTTTTACCCATTTCAAAAATCTATTTTTCATGCCTTAGACTACATTAAAGCATGTAAAACAGGTCATGAGTTTTGACAGGTGAATAACCAACTCTAACCAAGACTCATGATTTTAAAAGTGAAATGATACAAGGAAATTATACCTGGAGTTGATGTTGGATTTTGACACCAACGATTCGCAAGTGCAAACTGCTAAGCTAACTTAGAAATTACACATGAATGAAAAATACAATGAAGTAAATGGAAAATGATTTTTAAAGTGGTTCGGATGCTTAAAGCGAATCCTACATCCATTGTTCTTTTACATATATGAGGTTACAGGAGGTCGCATATTGTAACGCTCCATTTGAGGTACGTAACTAATTTATGGTGTATTGTTTGAATGTTCTTTGTTTTTGCCCTTATTTGAGTTATTATAGTGTTAATATTGTTTGGTTGGTCCTTGGTTAAAGTGATGTGTTGAGTATCTGCCCTGAAATTGGTTGAGACTTGGCGAATTTTGAGGTTATGGTCTTCGCCGCGGCGATGTATGCCCTGGATTTCTTCACTGGGGCGAAGAAACTTGCTTCGCCGCGGTGAAGAGCCGGTTGAGATTTTTGTTGAAGTTTCTAGATATTTTTCCCTAAGGGCACAATGACCATTCTACCCCTAATTAGCAGAAAAAGTGGGGAGTGAAATGTAAGGAAATTTCATGGAAAATATGTTAGTGTGGGGGTGTGATTGTAATGAATCAAAGGATAAGGATGAAATTTCTAAGAAAGAGCAAGGGCAAAATGGGAATGCATGTAGATATTTTGAGCTAAAAAGGGGTTAAGCTTAGTAAACCCTTCATTCATTCTTCTTCCACCGCCATACCCTTTCACCATTTCCTCTCAACTCTTCCTTCAACCTTTCAAGAATCTTTGAGGGCTTTTAGTTGGATCTTGGTAGAGAATTAATTTATAGCATCCTAAGGTAAGGCTTCTTGCTTTAGAGGTGAAATTTATCCATAGATGTGTTGAAGTCTTATAGTGTGTTGTTTAAAGTTGTAGAGAAAATACCATCTACCAAAGGAAAGAGAAGTGCTAGTGGAGTCATTCATTCACAAGGTAAGTAAATCCAACCAAGTTGGGATTCAAGAAATCTTGGGAGTAGAGATTTCTTTATGTATGTATGTATTATGCTTGTTGACTGATTGAGATGTTATGAGTATTTATCTATGTTGTTATTGAATATAACTGAATTTTGAGAAGTGTTGAGATTGCATGATGATGTAGTTTGAGATGAAGTTGGAGGAGATTGAGTAATTTCCTTGGGAGTGTTCTTTATAACAGGAATTATAGCTATGTGAGGGAGTTTCCTCCCATTTTTGGATGGTGAAAAAGAGGAGTAGAGTTATAGATAAAGTAGAGTTTGTGTATGCACATTAGTTGTTTGATGAAATGCCTAAGAGAATTATGAGCATGAGTAGTAAACCTTAATTCTTGCAATATTGCATATTGGCATCTCATGTGTGCATTAATGAGCATGAACCATCCATATGCATTAATTGTGCATTGAGAAGTAGCTTGAGAAAGAGTAGAGAATTTTGAGAATAAGCTACTTTAAGAGTAAAAAGAATGAGAACACTCTAATAGTAAAGAGAATGAGAAAAACTCTAAGAGTGAAGAGAAAGAGAGGTTTAGCACTAGAGAATAAAAGAGAGAGTAGTGCTAAACAAGAGAATAGAGTAGGTTGTGCGATGGGGAACCCGTGAGTGATTAGTAGAATCGTCACGAGTAGTGGGTGCTTTGTGATCTCCCAGTCGTGCCTCCGGTAAGATGAGGCTGTGACACTCGAGAGAGAGAGAATATACACTCACGTGGCCAAGGGTTCCGAATCCGTGCATAACCGAGTCCGATCGGTAGAGAATGAGTAGAAGTCACGAAGAGTGGGTGTGCTTTGTGAACTCCACCCGGCCGTGCCTCCGGTGAGATGAGGTCGTGACATTCACGTGAGAAAGAATAAGAAAACATGAGAAAGAACCAAGAGAGAGAATGAATAGAGTCACGAATAGTGGGATGAGTACCCAGCCGTGCCTCCGGTAAGATGAGGCCGTGACACACATCAGACAGTTAATAGAAAAGAACTATGAGAAAGAGAAAATGAATGAGAAGAGAAGAGTGTAAGGAAAGAATTAAGAGAAAGAGTTACGGGGATAGACGAGTAGAGGATTTACTTACTGAGCCTTTTTGTGCTCACCCTGTTGTTTTCTATGTTTTGCAGGATCTAGGTGAGGACGCTGTCGGATGGACATCGACAAGCGAGGAGAAATAGCTACATTGTCCACCACATTTTTGATGACTTTTGTCTAAGATACTTCACTCTGTATAAAGAATGTATATATTTAATAGAAGAAAAAATTTGGGCCCAACTATTTATGTTATCTTACGTGTATTTTCATTGTGTATATTTTATGAGTATATGAGTAAAAAGGAGTTATTACACATATAGCGAACAGCGAACAGAGGTACAAATGAATAATTATTCAGAGAAAATATCAAGTCAGTCTCTTTTGCGCAGGTTATCTATGTTCTGAGAATAAAATGTTACAATCAGAATGCGGGTTTCTTATCAGAATCCCGAAAATGAGAGAGGGAGCCCTCTATTTATAGTAGAAGATTTCAAGGTAATGATTACAAATCCGCAAGTGGGCAGGTGTGATACAATTCCTACCGCGCTTCCCATTGGCTGATTACATAGGAGATATCCTCAAATCACGTAGGGTTTGGACAGGTGGGTGACTCACATCCACTCATAGATGAAACCTGAGTCTGCCAAGTTGATGACAACCATAATCTTTCTGTCTTTGGATGATGTGGCAGCTCTTGGACGGCACAAAATCTTCCTGAACTTTGATTGGTGCTTGATGACATAAGCTCGCGTCAGCCCTGATTTTTTAGGCATAACACCTAGACTAATCTTTCTTGAAATCTTTCAAATTTTTTATCTAAACTCTGTCTTTTCCATTCTTGATCATCTTTTGAATGCATTGGGAAACTTTCCTGCCATCTCAATATACACTTGAGCAAGAGTTATTAGCAAACGTTTAAAGGTATATTAGTTTACTGTCATCAAAATAAGAGTATGATGACTCAAGTTAACAGTTCATTCTTAAGTTTAAAAATAAATAAATAACCCCAAGTGAAGTGTAAAAAATGTCGATCAAGGGCCAGACAACTAAGGCAATTGTCTTAAGCCTCCCCTTGAGTCTAAGGCGTCATTAGAAATATATACTTAGGAATTTCTTAAATTTAATTTACTTTTTTCCTTGAATTAAGAAAAATATGTATTTAATTCATTTGAAATAAGGCCTACATGATATTATTTATTTTTTTGTTAAATATTATTGATAATCAAATTTTTATTAATATGATTTCTTTTATACAGTAAAACCTCTCTATAATCATAATGGTAAAACCAACTAATTTTATTACTATGAGGAGGTTATAACTTAATAGAGAGATAGTTACAAAAACTGTTGTTTTGGTTTCTTATTTTATAATTCATGTTTTAATTAAAAAATATTAGGATTTTACCTCATGTTTTAGTAGTATTAGGATTTCAATTCAGCGCTTTAATCGCTCACTTTTGAAACTGATAGAAGATCATGTCTTGGGAATAGCAAAGATAAATGTCATTGATGGAATTGTAAATGCAGTTGTTGCATGGTCAATTGATGTGAAGCCATTGTTAGGAAACGATCTAACTCATGGCAGCGGAAAACAAAATTTTTCGAGCATTGATCGTTCCCATTAAAGCCAAGATCAGGGCACAAATTATACAGTTTATATGTTAAATCAAAAGATGCAGTAATATGAACAATCAGAGTAAAGTTTATAGTTCATACGCACGTTTGGAGACCCCTTCAAACTTGTCTCTGACTGGGTTCGCTACTGATCCAAGAGTAGGATTTCCAAGAGTAGGATCAAACCCGCGGTAATCCACACGAAGATAACCCAAATAGCTAAAGATGGATTTGCTAGATCCTCTTTACCTTCAAGAACCAAATCAAGAATCAAAGAAACTTTGATTCAATGAAGAAAGGTGGCGTGAGATAAAGAGAAAATGGTTGTTTGCTTTTCTTTCAATGAATAAGATTGAATGAATGAATCTCTTCCCTTGTCTTATGAAAATCACAAAACCTTGCACTTATATACTGCACATAAAACCCTATTCCATTAAGGAATAGGCTTGGGCTTCAACCCAAATAGCCCTTATACCCAAACACTCCCAATCATGATATTTTATTATAATTATCATTATTTTCAATTAAACTCAATTAACGTATTTATAGAAATACATTAACATTTAATTATAATAATAATCCATTTAAATATATGTCTACATATATTTAAATATAATCTTACATATTTAATTTTAATATCAAATTAAATATAGGCAACAACCTCAGTAATTTAATTGCACTGTGAGATTACCAAAATACCCTTTCATCCTAAAAGACGAAAACGCCCCTTGCACAAACTGGTTCTTAAATCATCTTCTATGCGTGTGACCTGTAGACTCCTCATCATACCGGCAGTGAGTAGTATCCCGATTAACACCAATTAATCATCTCACTACACACAGACCAAGATTGGCCCCTAGCAAGGCATCATGGCCACCCGATAGATTCGGATGCAGCGAAGTAGCTATCTATCAATGATATGGTTACCGTACAATCTAATCCTTTCATCATCTGTTATCTCATCGAGACTGAGGTACAAAAATAATGTCAACCTCAGTTACACTCGATATATATGTATTCAGTTATTGGACCAATAGCCGGAATAATGAATTGGATTGAGCAAAAACTTAATCCCACTGTGATCACAAATTTATTGTCATTGTCATTAACTGAATTGCGCCTTGAGATAACTTCTCCCGTACCCAGGAGTGATGAATCCTTTGTCGATCCACCATAGTCTTGATACACTCCTCGATGCAGCCAATTACTACTGTATTGACAGCTTTGAATAGAACTGCATTGGGCTAGTGTCAAACTACACCAATCGGTGCACAAGGCGCTTTGGTGATCTCAAGTCTAAGGATCACATGCACCACCACTCGCTAGAGGATTTGTTCCATAGACACCGTCGTTACCATCTATATGGAATCCTCTAGTGGGTCAGTCAGTGAACTTGCCTACAGCAAGCACCCATGTGTTGCACCAGGTCATCAGCAAACAATCTTAACATGTGAGACATGTTACTACCTTTCAACAAGGTCGTTCAATACTATGATAGCCTTACCGTATTATCTGTGCCCTTGGTCAGAATAATACTAGGGCTACAGACGTTTCTAGAATGGCCACCATATGTGCTCATAGGGTTCTCACTATCAAGATTTGAAACACTTGATACCCTCGTCACGGTTCTACCATTCTAAGGACATATATCAATACATACAACTATGGTTTACATGATATAGTAGATAATATCTTTTATTGATTAATAAACATTATTATAAAGAGTCAATTCCATAATAATTGATTGGCTCTAGGGCACCTACTCCAATAATCTCTCACTTGCACTATAGCCAATCATTCATGCACTCAACATCGAATGACCCAAGTGCCCATCATGCTTCTGCTACAACAGAAACTTCAACAATGGGTTAGTAGGTACTCTGTAAATATGCACATTCCCTTTCTGATCGATCTCTTACATCAAATTGAATCAACTAAGTATTTGTTTAGATTACTGGTGAGACTGTGATTCCTCAGCCACAACAATGGCTCCATTGTTATCGCAGTAGAACTTTACTGGATTAGCAATGCTTGGAACCATATCAAGTTCAGTAATGAACTTTTTGATCCAAACCGCCTACACGGCCACATTAAATAATGCGATATACTTAGCATCAATTGTAGAATCCACTGCAGTAATCTGACTCGAGCTCTTCCAACTCACTACAGCTACATTGAGACAAAATATATAAACCCAAATTGCGAACTATAATCACCTTTATCCGTTTGAAAATAGCATCATTGTATCCTCTTACAATAAGCTCATCTTCCCCTCCATAATCCAAGAACATATTCTTAAGCCTTTTCAAGTACTTAAGGATTTCCATAGACACTCATCCAGTGTCACTCACTTGGATCTTATTGATATCTTCTACAAGTGTTGAATGCACATAAGACATCAATCTGAGTACATAACATATTGCTTACTTAGATCCTATTGATATCTTCTACAAGAGCTTAATGCACATAAGATATCAGTACGAGCATGCAATCACAGCATTGCTCACTTGGATCTGACTGATATCCCCTACAAGTGCTTAGTGCACATGAGACATCAATTAAAGCATACAACATGGCATTGCTCACTTGAGTCTGATTGATATTCACTACAAGTGCTTGATGCACATTAGATATCAATCTGAGCATACAAGATGGATCCACTTGCTGAAGCATGTGGGATCCTCTTCATTATATCTCTCTCATCGTGTGGTTAAGTACACATATCCTTAGAGAGATAAACATCATATGCTATCGGAAGAAATCCCTTCTTGGATTCTTCTATACTGAATATGTTCAGTACCATGTCTATGTACTCTGACTTAGGTTAAGCAACATACGCGATCTATCACAATAGATCTTTATTCTGATGATGTAGGCTGCTTCTCCTAAGTCCTTCATAGACAAGCACTTGGATAACCAAGTCTTTACCGACTGTAAGTTCGGTATATCATTCTCGATCAGAAGTATGTCATCGACATCCAACACTAGGAATGCCACTACAATCCCACTTAACTTCTTGTAAACACAAGTCTCATCTTCGTTCTTGATAAAACCAAATTCTTTTACGGCTTCATCAAAACGAACGTTTTAGCTCCTTGAAGCTTGCTTAAGTCCATATATAGACCTCTGCAACTTGCATATCTTATTAGTTTTTCCATCAAGAACTAAACCATTGGGTTGTGTCATATACAGAGCCTCTTCAAGGCTTCCATTTAGGAAAGCAGCAATGACATTTATTTGCCAAATCTCATAGTCATTAGCTTGTCCATCAAGAATGAAACCATCGAGTTGTGTCATATACACATCCTCTTCAAGGTTTCCATTTAGGAAAGCAGTTATGACATTTATTTGCCAAATCTCATAGTCATTATATGTAGCAATCGCAAGCATAATCTAGATGGATTTAATCATGGAAACTGGCAAAAGGTTTCTTCATAATAAATACCATGAATTTGTTTAAAACCTTTGGCAACCAGTTGTGCTTTATATGTATGCACCTTGTCATCCATGTCAGTCTTCTCCTTGAAGACCCATTTACACCCTATGGGTTTTACCCTTTTAGGTGAATCCACCAGAAAACCATGATTAGTTCTGGTACATGGAGTTCAGCTTAGATTTTATGGCTTTAAACCATTTAACAAAATCTGGATCCGATGTAGCTTCATCATAGGTTTTAAGTTCATTGTCTTGATAGACCATATGTCACCACGTTGAGTAACAAGAAAACCATATCTCTCGAGCTCATGACGTACTCTCCCAGATCTACGTAGCTATTGTGCTACCTAAGGTGGTTCGCTTTGATCCATAAATTGTGGAGTAACCTCCTCGAGATGTTCAACCACATCTTGTGGCACATCTTCCCATCCTTTGTCTTATGTATCTTGTGGTACTAGAACTTCATCAAGTTCTACTTTTCTCCCACTAGTACTTCTTAGAAAAAATTCCTTTTCTAGGCAAACACCAATACGAGCAACAAAAATTTGCGTTGTTTTGGATGGTAGAAATAGTATCCTTTGGTTACATATGCAGGATTTTGGGCACAGCTTGTTCGAAGTCAATTTCTTGACATAAGTTTTGCAACCCTAAATCTTTAGATAAGACAAGTTGGGCTTTTGCCCACTCAATTGATTATATGGAGTCTTATCTACAAACCTTGACAGCACATGGTTTGGTACGTGAGTCGCAGTCTCTAAGGCACAACCCTAGAATCATGTGGGCAAATCATAGAAACTCATCAAGGATCTAACCATATCAAGTAAGGTCATAATCCCCTCTTTCAGATAACCATTATGCTAGGGTGTACACGGAGATGCGAGTTTAAATACTATCTCACTTTTCTTCAGGTATGTTTAGCTCAACTTGCCATGGTTGGCATAGTTGTCATTTTGAGATTATCCTTATTGTCCATCTTAAGAACATATTATTATGAAACAGTTCCATAAAGAATATTATTTACACTCAAGGACAATAATCCATTAGTAAAGTAATATTCTTATTTGTCCTAAGTGGACACAGAAATATAATTCTAGAAACTGAAGAAAGATCATAATAATCCACAAGTTCCAAGAAACAAGCTCATCGGCAAAATCAGACGATAAGTTCCTACAGCAAATGTAGCACCACGTGCTTCATTTCCAGCTTGTAGGTCCACCTCTCCCTCGGCGAGCAATCTACTCTATCGTAGTCCCTGCACATCAGTCAAATATGAGTACCACATCTTGTGTCAATGACCCAAGATGTTGACGGGAGAAGTTAATCTCAAGAATGTACCTGACAAAGAAGTAACATTCTTCTTCTCTTTTGCTAGAAAGGTCTTGCAATGTTTCCTCCAACGGTTAGGATTCCCACAGTGAGGACAAACGCTCTTCCTTTTTGCAATAGTTCTTTCCAATGACTTCTGAGCCCTTTCATTTTCACTTGAGCTGGCTTCAACCAACGTCAACGTTTCTGACATTTTCATGCTTGACTCAATAGCCTTCAACATATCCAGAAGCTCATAAAAGATATTCTTCTTATCATCCTCAATGAAGTCGTAGACAAATTGAGAGTAAGAATCTGGCAAAGATTGTAATATTAGGTTTATCGCTAAACTTTCATTAAGTCTGCATCCCAAAATCTCAAGCCTGTTCATATACTCGGTCAACTTGAGTATATGATCGCCAATTTTGGTACCCTTTTCCATCCTACATTTGAATAACGACTGAGACACCATATGCTTCTCATTTCTTTGAAGAAAATGAAGAATAGAAGCCAAGTCCATTTTCTAGCACTTCTGGCGTAGTAATGGTGTCATTGATGCAAGCACAATGTATCTAGTCATTTCTGCTTTTGCATCATGTGTATGCTTCACATATACATACCCAGTCTCATGGATAGAACTATCAGCAGGCTTTGGTGACAAAGCCTGCTCAATGGTGTATAATTTATCGCTTGACTAAAGTATATTGTTTATACTTCTATACCAGTCAACGAAATTCTCACCATTCCATTTCTCTCCCAATTCAATGATTTGTTGCAGTGATGTCAGGATCATTTTGCTCAATTTTAAGTGAATCTACAAGTGCAGAATAAGTAACCGTTATTACAATGTTTATTATTATTATTTAATAAGGCCTTTTTATTAAACAATTGCTTCCACTATTTTCCTCAAGTCAATGGCTCTCACCATTAACTCGGGAAAGCCCGTTGGCTTTCCTAATGGACTGAGATCTCATCTAGCCCATTTTAAACCTTCGCTTTGACGAACAAGCCAAAATGTAGAGATGGCAATGGGCTCGATATTTCCAGGCACTCAGCCCGACTCGGCCCGAAAAGGTCGGGCTTTACCCGGTGTTCGCTGGCTTGGGCTTGGGCCTGGGCCTAATTTTAAGGCCTAACCTCAGGTACGGGCTAGGTATGGGTATGTCTTTAGGCCCAGCCTAACAATTTTAGTATTAATTTTACTAAATTACCCTTATACTATATATTTAATTATGAAATTATCCTACATAAATAAATAAATATATATATATATATATATATATATATATATATATATATATACCCATTTTTCCCAAATCCTAATCCCATCCCACTCCCTAAACTAAACTACACACCCATACCCATTCCAATATTCCCATCTCCTCCCACAGTTACATCTCCAATCTCAATCTCTAGATTGTCTCACCATCGCCGATCTCGTCGTCACCGGAGTATCTCGTCGTCACTCTTCCATCTCCATCTCTGGTTTGTGCTCTCTTCTTCCCCAAACCCCCAACCCCCTCCCCTTTACTCCTTTCTCTTAGATTTTTCCTTGGTGTGTTGTTTTGTATTGTGATGTCGATTGCTGGGCATTAAAGAGAAGGCATTATAATTTATTTGTTCTAGATATTGATATTTAAAGAGAAGGGCATTGTGGGTGTTATTGTGTTGGTTAATGTTTCATGCCTCTAAATATAGTAGAAACAAAATCAATTATGCTTGTGGGGCAACTCTGTAACTTGTAGAAGCAAAACCATTTCATTTTCTTCTTCTTCGATTTCAAGGGAACTCATAATTTGATGGTGTAAAAACCTGATATGGTTTTGCTTTTTGTTTTTGGGTTGTCCTTGTTCTGTGTTGTTCTTTGATACTAAATTTTTTTTTTCCAGTTTTTTAGTATCATGGTTGGGAAATTAAATTTGTTTCCATTTGAAGCTTTATTAGTGAATAAAAAGCTTGGATTTTTATGATGAAAATGAAATGTTTTTACATGTCTGTTGAGATTCAAGAATCACAAACATTCTTGCCCTTTGCTATCAGTTTCTGTTACCTTTCTAAAACAAATAAATGCAGGAAGCAGAATTTGTCTAATACAGAAGATGTTGATTTGCTGATGAGATACACTGTTATCTGGGAAAGGATTTTGTTTATATGACATCTGATTCTTTTATGTTTATACAGAGACGTCAGTTTTGTATATTTTTTTATGTTTTGCCTTGATTTCATCATGATTTCACAAATTGTGGAAAAGAATTATGTTATAGAAAAGAGTAATGTTTCCAGCGAGATGGAAAAGGAATTTTCTTATGTTATATAGAAGACGTAAAGAGTTATGTTGTGGAAAAGGTTTTGAATTTGTGGTTTCACAAATTTCAATATGAGGTTGGCTTAAGAAGTAAGAAATATGAAAAACTATTCACTTTTTGAGATTTTGTAGTTGTTGGCATAATTTGTTCTTTTTTTCCTTTTATTATCATGATGGTAAAGTTCCTAGACATGTTATCTCCTATATTTAGTTTCTTCTTGATAGTATTGATTTTTGATCAGTATGTTTGATTTTTGATGATTAGTATGAATTATTTATTGATATTCATACTTTTTGTTCATTCTTTTAGGTTTCAACATGTCAATTCAAACTTCTTTACTTGGTAAATGAAAAAGCTTAGAGAAGGAGATGAATCTACCTTCTGACTCATTGAAAAAATTGTCGACTCCGGATCCGATCGGAAGTAATCAAATTCAATCTCCAATTGCAGATACTGAGGAAGAAACACATGAAGAAGATGGCCCCCTTAATGATGTTGACAGTTGCAGCAATATAGTAAGGAGAAAATCAGTTGTATCGCAACATTTCAAGAAAGTTAAATTTGATGGCAAGAATAAAGCTGAGTGTAACTATTGTCGTAAACAACTTGCTGGTGGTTCCAAAAACGAGACAAGACATTTGCATTCACATTCTAAAATCTATCCAAGGCGAAAGTACGGAGATGTATTACAGAAGATTCTGTCGATGGATTCAAGTTCAAAGTCTCAAGTGACCTTAACTTCACATCAGCTTGATCAAGAGTCAGTGAGGAAGGACCTTGCAATGATGACTGTTCTACATGAATATACTTTTAGCATGGTTGATCATTACAGGTTTAGGAGATTTTGTAACAAGATGCAACCGTTGTTTAAGGTTATGAGCAGAAACGCTATTAAGAAAGACATATTCAAGATTTATGATGTAGAAAAAGAGAAGACAATGAAATTGTTAAACAAAAACCGGAATAGGATTGCTATCACTTCGGATTTGTGGACTGCCAACAATCAAAACAAAGGATATATGATGATCACAGCACACTTTATCGACAACAACTAGGTCTTACAAAGTCGACTCATAAGGTATTATCTTTTAAGGTTTTATCATTCTTATTTTTAGTACAATTTTTGTAGCTTTATGAATATTAATTTTTATTTATAATTAATGTTGCAAATTTGTATATGTGCCTTACCCACATACTAGAGATGTGCTTGCTGCGGCATTGATGGACTGCTTTTATGAGTGAAATATTGATAAAAAGTTGTCAACATTGATGTTTGATAACTGCTCCACCAATGATGCAATTGTTGAAGATATCTTGAACGAATTTCCAAGTGCCTCACTTATGCTACGTGGTTTATTATTTCATATGCGTTGTTGTGTGCATGTTCTGAATCTAATTGTTCAAGATGGATTATCGGTGATTGGACAAGCAATTGCAAGAATCCGTGAGAGTGTTGCTTATTGGTCAGCATCTCCTAAAAGAGAGCAAAAATTTGTTGAAGCGTCACATCAAGAAGGCATTGAAAGTACAAAGAAGTTGGCTCTTGACTATAAGACTCGCTGGAACTCAACTTATTTAATGCTTGAAACAGCTTCCATTTAGAAAGATGTGTTTTTTCGTTTAAAGCTCAATGAGCCACAATATAGATGTTTGCCAACTGAGGAGGAATGGGAGTTGGCAGAACAAGTTTGTTCAAAGTTGAAAATATTTTATATTGCCACAAACTTGTTCTCTGGAACAAAATATCCGACGTCTAATATTTATTTCCCAAAAGTTTGTGAAATTAGAATTGTATTGTCTAGCTGGCTCAGATGTGGGAATGATTTGATAAGGAATATGGCAACAAAAATGCTTGAAAAATTTAGCAAGTATTGGGATGTGATTCATGGTGTCTTGGGGGTAGCGAGTGTTTTAGATCCTAGATACAAAATGAAATCGTTAGATTATTTTTTTTCCTCGGATCTATGGAGTTGATGGTAAAGATCATATAATGAGAATTCAAGGATTTTTATCAGATTTATTTAATCAGTACCAATCTAGGCAAGGAAGTAGTCAACCTCCTCCCAATGCACCTTCTTTTCGGACTAATATTCCTTATAGTGAGGAGGATGGCTGGATGGGTCCGTTAGTGATTTTGAGATGTATATTGTACAAGAATCAAATGTTATCGAAGGAAAGTCAGAACTAGATTTTTACTTAGAGGAGAAACTTTTGCCTAGGACTCCTAACTTTGACATATTGTTTTGGTGGAAGGCAAATAGGCCTAAATATCCAATCCTCTCTTCTATTGCTCGAGACATCCTTGTTATTCCTGTCTCCACAGTTGCTTCTGAGTCTATATTTAGCACAGGTGGGAAGGTAGTAAGCCCATATTGCAACAAACTTCATTCAGATACATTAGAAGCATTGATGTGTGCTCAAAATTGGTTATGGGCGGATATAAAAGGTGATTATATCAAAATTTTATTTCTTTAACATATTTGTCTTATTGTCTTTAATGTATATTTTTTATTTCTTTAACATATTTGTCTTATTGTCTTTAATGTATATTTTGCACTCTTATTAGGTCAACAATCATGCTCGACATTTTTTTATGACACTAATGAGGAAGAAGATGAATTATGATGACGAAGAATAGGTATGCAATTGGTTAGATATTTAGTCTTTCTTGTGTTGCATGCTTCTTATGTATTTTATAATTGCAGAGAGGTGGACTTACCTAACTGGAGCTTGCAAAACTTAAGGAGACAACAGCTTCAAAATTTGTGATAGAGTTTACTGTTTTGTATTTGTTCAGATTTTACTATCTCAATTTGATTGTTGCTCTTATGGTTATGTTATACTCTAAAAATTACATGGATGGATAAATGCACTTTGTGGAATGTTATTTATATATTTGGTGAGTATTAAAAAATAAATTAATTTTTAAAAACTGTTTCTAGAATTAAAAATATAAAAAAAATTGAAATTTATTAATATTTAAAAATTGACATTATAAAAATAGGCGGGCTTGGGCCGGGCCTGAGGTTACAAAAAGCCCGTCGGGTCGGGCTTGGGCTTTACCTATCATACCCGTGATGGGCTTAAGCCTTTGTCATGAGGTCGGGCTTAGGCTTGGGCCTGGGCCAAGGGGTACCCGGTCCCAGCCAGGCCCATTGCCATCACTACCAAAATAGGTTGATTAGGTAGGCCAACAAACTTAATCCACACCAGTTGATAGCTCCTACTATCAGCCTCAAATGTGAAGCAAGCCAACAAGCCAATCACACAATTCAATGGCCTAGCCATTGTCCTCAAGTGTGATTCTTGGTATCAATAGAGTGGACGCTACATGTCGCCACGTACACGTAACAAGTGTACTTCTCTACTATGCCTATGACGTGTTTATCAACCTTCGCTTTGTCGAACAAGCAAAACTATCATAATAAATCGACCCATCACCATTAAGGAAAACTCCAATGAAATTTAACCTCCCACTAGTAAAAGTGTACTCTTCGCTTTGGCGAACAAGGTTCCGACGAAAAGTGGTTTGATTAAACCCATGGTGATGGAAGGCATACATGTGACTTAATATACTTTAATTAAGGGTTTTTATTTTACATCTCACCAATTTTATTATCTTTGTTAGAATGACATCATTTAGCATGTTATTAAACATTCAACCTTAGCATGCATTCTAAGCAAAAATGTAAACGTGCTGGTACATGGCCTAGCTAAAACCGATTTCCTCGAGCCTAGAGGAATCGGTGGGTCACCTAGGGGTCCTGTAATAAATATCTTGAGTCTTCAAGTATGATTGCCTCGTCCTTGCTCCGTCTTCAAGTACATTACAAAATACATCATACTAAATTTATAGTGAAATTAATCTCAAACTAATTTTACATCAATAAATTTAGAAACCTCGATTTACATTAGAAGAGAATGAGATGAGAAGAGAATGTACATCGAGAAGGGGAAGAAAGGCAGGACACGCAGACCCTATTTAAAAAATTTACAACCATACATACCCAAAAATATTTTAAAACATTCACCATAGGTCTAAGGCTCATGTACCGGGCACCATGTAATATTCAAACAAGTACATTGCATATATTCAAAAACAATCAATTCCTGATAATTTGTAGATCTACATTTGGTCCAAAAGTTTTAAAAAATTTCACTTTAGCCCCTGCACACTCGAAAGTACGCTCATTGCGGCAATGGATTACATCACCACGGCGTGCATTGATTTTCGTCACTTACATGCACCACGTATGATCGCCACAGCAATGGGTTATATCATCGCGGCGAGCGCTAATTTACGTCCGAGCGCACCGTAGACTATGATCGTCGCGGCGATGAGTTATATCATCGCGCCAAGAGCTGATATTCAATCAGCGATCGCGCTACGGACGATCGCCGCAGCAATGGGTTATATCGTCGCGGCGAGCGCTGATTTACAATCAGCGAGTATGCCAAACAACGATCGCTACAACAATGGGTTATATCGCCGCAACAAGCGTTACAGATCAGTTCAACCAGCAACCAGCAGAACACCAATCAGATTTTGCAATCAATGTAAACATCTGATCTCAACAAAAATTCATATCTCAATATACCAGTCTTGCAGATCATCAATAAATTAAATTAATCAAGTATATTGATTTCTTAAAACATGCTTTCAAGGCAGATTTTATACAAATTCAACAAGGCAACATGTTATCAATCAAATACATGTTATCAACCATACATTAAACTGTAAAATCTGGTACCCTAGGCTCTGATCCCACTGTGAGGAAATTATCTAACTCATGGCAACGGAAAACAAAATTTTTAGAGCATTGATCGTTCCCATTAAAGCCAAGATCATGGCACAAATTATACAGGTTATATGTTAAATCAAAAGCTGAGGTAATATAAACAATTAGAGTAAAGTTTATAGTTCATACGCACATTTGGAGGCTCCTTCAAACTTGTCTCTGACTAGGTTCACTACCGATCCAAGAGTAGGATCGAACCAGCGGTAATCCACACGAAAATAACCCAAATAGATAAAGAGGGATTTGCTAGATCCTCTTTAGCTTCAAGAACCAAATCAAGAATCAAAGAAACTTTGATTCAATGAAGAAATGTGGCATGAGATAGAGAGAAAAGGGTTGTTTTCTTTTCTTTCAATGAATAAGATTGAATGAATGAATCTCTTCCCTTGTCTTATGAAAATCACAAAACCTTGCACTTATATACTGTACATAAAACCCTATTCCATTAAGGAATAGGCTTGGGCTTCAACCCAAACAGCCCCTATACCCAAACACTCCCAATCATGATATTTTATTATAATTATCATTATTTTCAATTAAACTCAATTAATGTATTTATAGAAATATATTAACATTTAATAATAATAATAATCCATTTAAATATGTGTACATATATTTAAATATAATCTCACATATTTAATTTTAATATCAAATTAAATATGGGCAACAACCTCAACAATTTAATTGGATTGTGAGATTACCAAAATACATTTTCGTCCTAAAAGACGAAAATGCCCCTTGCAAAAACTGGTTCTTAAATTATCTTCTATGTGTGTGACTCGTAAGCTCCTCATCATATCAGTAGTGAGTAGTATCGCGATTAACACCAATTAATCGTCTCACTACACACAGACCAAGATTGGTCCCTGGCAAGGCATCATGGCCACCCGATAGATTTGGATTCATCGAAGCAGCTACTTGTCAATGATATAGTTACTGTACAATCTAATCATTTCATCATCTGTTATCTCATCAAGACTGAGGTACAAAAATAGTGTCAACCTCAGTTACTCTCGATATATATGTATTCAGTTACTAGACCAATGACCGGAATAATGAATTGGATTGAGCAACAACTCAGTCCCACTATGATCACAGATTTATTGTCATTGTCATTAACTGAATTGCGCCGTGAGATAACTTCTCCCGTATCTGGGAGTGATGAATCCTCTGTCAATCCACCATAGTCTTGATACACTCCTCGATGCAGTCAATCACTACCGTATTGACAACTCTGAATAGAACTGCGTTGGGCTAGTGTCAAACTATACCAATCGGTGCACAAGGCGCTCTGGTGATCTCAAGTCTAAGGATCATGATGCATGCAAATGCAACACCTAATTTTACCTCACTAAATTCTAATGCAAAGTCGTGTAGTAGCAAAGAGCAAGTAAGGGTCTTTCCCGCAGAGGATTTGTGAACTCAATTAATTATCTACTTCAAACAGGGTTTGTCACGAATTATTAAAACTCAACAAAAACTATCAAACTAAAATCAAACAAAATAAAACAAGCAGACAATCACGAAAGAGATAAATAAGAGAAATTGGATTGAAGGTTTATTCGCCACCACTAGACATGAATTACATATAATAACAGCACTCTTTAACTTTCTACCCTCTTAATCACATCAGCTCAGAAAATACCAAACGTTGATAAGTTCTATCTCTCCTTACTAAGTCGTTGGATTAGACACGGTCATAACCCAATTCCCTATTTATTAGATAACCTAGGATACGATCTCTAGATTCAAAGTAATAAAAGCATTAAGTTACGAGAGACCTACTGAATCAAGGCTAAACTCATATAGTCGGTTTAGTTATCTTGAGTTATTACCGCCCATGTACGCAGGCATACACTTTACCACTAGTTATTTAGGTTAATAAAGCGATTCCGTACTAAACAACCTAAATTGGCATTAATAAATTAATCCTAATTATTTAATTGCGCACTTAAACAATTAAGACAATCTATCTAAACCCTATTCACAAAGAAATAATCACATAACCAAGAGGGATCAAAAGATAAATAGATGCAGATTTTATTAATCACAAGACATGTCTAGGGCTTTGAAATCACCCTTAATCACAAAAGAATTAGTTCTTCATGAATAAATATGAGAACATCAATGTATTATTCATAACAAATAATAATAACAAAGAAGAAGAAAAACTTAGTGAAACTTGGTTGGATTAATGAAGTTGATGATGATCTCCTCCAATTCTTCTTCTCCAAGCCTTCTTTAGTCTCCCTTTTTCTTCAGTTCTTGAATAATCTTTGTTCTCTCTTTTCTTTATCTCTAAAAGAATTCCCCTTAAATAATGCTAAAAGACTTCTATTTATATCCTACAAGGGATAGGGTTTTGTTTTCCTTAATTCTAGTTAGTTTAGGACTCTTAAAACCCTATTTTCCTAGTAAAAAATGGAGGAAAAGTTCCCAGCTGTCGTGACTGTGCTGCGGCACAATAGCTACTGGAAAAAGTGTGCCGCGGCATAATTACTGGTCTTCTTCCCGCATCATTCCACTGTTCTTCAGAGATGGTGATTTTTGAACTCGATAACGATGAAATTTGGAAAAGTGTTAAACATATGAAATGTAGCCCTTTAAATCAGCTTTCCAATAGTTTGAGAATCATCTTAATCCGAGTTCTAAAGCTCAAGATATTCTCAAAATACAGAGGCATGCTCAAGCTGGAACGTAATCTAGAATCTTCTCTTTACTTCAACTTCCATAACTTCTTCAATTCAACTCCGATTCTCGATCCGTTTGTTTCCAGTAGTCACAAATTCTCTCGCCAACATCATCTCTCATCCAAATTATTTTTTAGCCTTATTTCCTGAAAACACAACAAAAATACCCGTGATCCCGAAAAGTGCGTTTGTGAAACAATTAAGTTAATTCATGCGAATTAATCCTAATTTCCCACAAATGATACCTATAAACCACTAAGTATAAGTGTATTTTCAAGCACTTATCAGATCACATGCCCCACCATTCGTTTGAGGATTTGTTCCATAGACACCGTCGTTACCATCTATATGGAATCCTCTAGTGGGTCAGCCCAATGAACTTGCCTATAGCAAGCACCCATGTGTTGCACCAGGCTGTCAGCAAACAACCTTAACATGTGAGACTTGTTACTGCCTTTCGACAGGGTCGTTCAACACTATGATGGTCTTATCGTATTATATGTGCCCTTGGTCAGAATAATATTGGGGCTACGGACATTTCTAGAATAGCCATCATATATGCTTATAAGGTTCTCACTATCAAGATTTGAAATACTTGATACCCTCGTCACGGTTCTACCATTCAAAGGACATATATCAATACATACAACTATGGTTTACATGATATAGTAGATAATACCTTTTATTAATTAATAAACAGTTAAACATTATTACAAATAGTCAATTCCACAATAATTGATTAGCTCTAGGGCACCTACTCCAACAGCCAGAGACATTTGCCAATTGTTTTAAGCATTGGAAAATTAGGACCCCCGATGTCAATAAATTGTAAGTTATAAATGAAGTGAACGAGAAGAATCAAAGAGTTATTACAAAATTGAGTGATCATATTCGATAAATTTACTACATTAATCGAATAGATATTAATGTCTTCCTCTACCATTCAAGTAAGCAACAAGTCATGTATGCTTTAACTGAAGAATAAGTCATTGTTACAATTAGAAAAGAGGAAAAAGGAAATAACCCTGAGGATGATAGTATGAAAATACAAAAAAAATTGTGCTAAAAAGCTCTAAACATGCTTGAAAAGCTAAAAATATTTTGGCTTCAACAAGAAAGTGTTTATGCTAGCGAATTATTATGTACCCGCAAGTTAAAAGATGTGATAACAACTCTAAAACATAAATCATTATCTCAAACAACTTTAGATAAATATTTTATTTCATCTTAAACTTTTAATATAACATAACATATATTTTTTTTGGAATATACAGATAATTATTACCATGTGGATGCAACTTTCTTAAGATGAAAATTAGAAAAATTATAACTTATTACAATGTGAAGTTTATTCTTATTTATAACTATCCCAAATTGAAACTAGAATTTTTTATGACTATATGGAGGTTATTCATATGCCGAGTATTATTATATAAAAGTTTTACTGTAATAATATATTATTACTTAAAATTATTTTCTATTAAGTGTAAATTAAATTTTGTTTAAACTCTATCTATTGTAAAATTCTAACATTTCATTCTTTTCTAGGAAGAATGGTGGGAAAAAAATAATTCTATTCTCTTCTTTTTAGTTTTTTTTATTCATACTATCCTTTTAATATTATACACATGAGTAGTCATTCTCTATATTATATATAATATTCTTACTAGTATCAAAAACTAAAATTATTTGAAATATAACAAATTAATATATACTAATTTTGTTACAGTTTCAATCAAATTGTAATGGATATTGTTCTCTTAATAATAATATGGTTAGTATGTTTTATAAATTTGAATAATATTTTTATCAAGCATGAACAGTTTTTTAATTTTTAGAAGCCTAATTGGCATCTTAACACAACTCATTAGAATTTCATGAATTGTTTGTGGGAACAACACAAAGTTCATTGTTACATCACAATCAATTTACTAAAGGTCATAAAATGGGCCTATTTAATAAAACCCGCGAATAAAATTCTTGAAAAAAAACTAGTTATTGCTTGATAGATTAAAAAGGGGATGAGGAGGGGGTTTTTTTTTCATTATATAAAAGCTTTTTCCTCTTAAGGCACCAAAGCCATGTCCCAAGTTGGTCCAAAAACAATATCGCCGCTATTGCTTGAGGAATAATATATTTATTATAATTTTCTTAACTGGTATAATACGAGAATATGATTGACAATAATATATGGAAATCAGGAATCAGAATTGAAATTTAGGACATAATATCTTTTTAATAATTAGAAAGAAAAAGAGGAGCATGTGTGGACATTCTGTTGGTGCAAGAGCTTAACGAATAATGATAAAACAAGTTGGATGTTGATGTTGGTACAGTTAAAATAAAGTGATAATATATTGAATGGGGTCATCTATCATTCATAATGCTTCTCCAAATATAGGAATAACAACACTCAACGTAAACCAACTATTTTAATGTACACCATACAAAAAGATATTGGAATTACAAGTTTGAAGAGTGCAATATGAATGTATTGTGGGGCTAAGATAGGGCAAGTGGTGAAGCAAATACCCAATTAAAGATGATGTTGTACAAAGTAGGAACACATATCTATCAATCCAGGCTGTGCCTTACCCTCCACAAGAAGTTGCATCATTTTATTACTTGGGATTTGGAATCTCTCTACTGAAATTGACACCCAAACGACCTTTACTCTTGTATCTCTTTAGCTTTCGAATTGGATTTGGACCTATTCAATTATACACTTTGTATTGATCACACCCATCCCTCTCTCTATTATTACCATCCGATAACAATTGGACCTTTTGTTTTATTCAGAGTTGAGGCAACATCAAACCACCAGATAATATATTCAGAAGGAGAAGGAACAACCTTAAATTGAGGCAAGGGAGAGTGGCATATACACCGGGATGAAGAAACCCACTAAGGAGATTGTGTCTGCCATTAACATCCAATCCAAAGATGCCCACTCCATTATTTATCGAGGCGAAATTCTTCTTATTCGAGATAGTGCAAATTAAGAGCATCTATATCTTAGATATGGACTTTTTTATTAATTAGTTTACTATAATGGACAACGGAGAGAGTTATTAATTAGTTTACTATTATATGAAGAAGAACGGGAACGGCCCTTTTCTTTTCTTATCAAGTCAATTTCCAGCATTAAATCATCAACTAATAGAATTTTTGTTCAGAACCCACTTTGATTTGTTTTACAAAAATGTAATCAATCAGTGAAGTAGGAGGAAACCAGCATCCTTATGTTGTGTTTTGTCTAGTGCTAATCATTATAGAGATCTTTACGTTTTTTCAGGAAAGATTTGTTATCTGATCATTTTATTTGGATTTAATTTGTTTTAAATGATTCACGAGTAACTCTTAACTAATCTTTTAAAACACTAAAATTATAAATTAAATAAAAATTCTAATAATTATCTCTGTCAACATTCAAAAAAACAGTTAAATTCAAAATCTCTAAAATAATGCACTCAAAAATCCCCATAAAAATAATAAACACCCGTCACCTTTGCTAATATAACTCTACAGCCAATTAAAGGGATGCTTTTCTTTAAATTTATATTTATAAATTATTATATTTGGGATGATGGCTGTTGAGAGAGAAGTCTGATTGATAACAGAGTTATGGTTTCGTGTGAGTTCTGTTTCTTTATAAAGTTAAAGATTGATTTTAATTTAAAATGTCCATTTAAAAAGGGTGATTGAGTATGTCTATGTCATATGATGATGACGTGATGCATGTATATATGGACATGGCAGACAACACATAGACTCAGCTATATAGCCCACAGCCTATGCCTTTGTGGTCCCTTGTTTATTATTCTACCCAACTGCCACGTACCCTTTTCTTCTTTTCTTTTATTAATCATTTCTTTAAATATAAAAGATTATAGTTAATATCTTCTTGTTAAAATGACATCTGACAACAAAATCTTCGGTCAGTAATATATAATAGCTGGAATTAATTTATTAAATAAATAAAACGAGCTGAGCATCCAATGAATGAAAACCTAACATTGCCTTAGAGGAGTAAATGGATGCACGAGAAGTTACTGTTACACGTCAGATAACATCCCAACAGGCACTAAAGACACGCGTAATTTTCAAGTTAAAAGATTGCAAGGATTGTAACCAAAATATAGAATAGATTATCCAGTCGGTACACCTACACCTAAACAGATCTCCCAAGATTTTGCTATGGACACCCTAACCTCCTATACCTTTTTCTTTTTTCCGCTTTCACCGTCTACTACTAGTCTACAACATTATGTAGATGGGCCCCTGATATTTTTTTTGTCTTTTCAACGGACAGCATTGTCTTTTGAGAGGCATCACCTTCGTTGTTGACTTTTGCCATATTAGACTATTAGTTTTAATTTAAGAGGGGAAAAAAAAAAAACAAAAAAAGAGATTGAGTTACTTTTCTTCTTCATTTTAATCTTCTAAAAAGATAAAGGCAACACATGATTTTTTTTACAAAATAAGAGGGACCAAAAGAATGCCGCAATTTTTTCTGTTTAGTCCCAGTCATTCTTTTCCTAATTGCTTTCGAGCCCCTAATATTACTCCCCTTGACTTTAACAAGTCCTACATGAATAATTGAGACTGTAACAAGGCATAGTAGTTAGCTGTTTGATCTTCAAGCTCCCACAATCCATCACCCAGAGAAAACCCTCCATCTCCGCCATTGAAACCTATTTCACCATACTCAACGCTACTCACACCAACTTCCATATTTGGAATCCCAAGCTCATCATCAGAAGCTTGTAGAAGATGCCTAATAACTCGTTCTCTGTCATCTTCTTCATCTTCTTTCGAACAAGAAGATGTTGAAGACGCTGTCGTACAATCTTCCAACGTTGTACTAGAAGCAGTTGTGGGGTTGTTTTCTTGGTCGGTCTCTGTGGAGCTTGGACGTGGAGTATTGTCAAAGGTTGAGTCAGAGGAGATTTCTTGTTGCAGGTTTGTGATGAAAGAAGACAAGTCCGGTGATAACTCGTCTTCTTCATCTTCAAGGAGAGAAAGTATGTGGTTGTACGACTTGGGGCGTTTCGTTTCTTCAATATCCTCAACCTGGGTCTCTTCTCTCTGGCGTTTGGATGGAGTCTCTGCCATTGTTGGAGAGATTAGAGAGGGAAATTGGAGTTTTTTTTTAAAATAAGAGATGGGTAAAGAGTAGAGTGTAAGTATGAGAAGAATGGAGAGAGAGGAGAGGTTGAGAAGATTTATAAAGAGCGGAAAGGACAGTGGAGTTTCGGTCAAAATGAGTTAAACAAGAAAGCGAGAATATTTTATTTATTTGTTGTTTTCTTAGGAAGGAAAAGATGCTTAAGCAAAATAAAAGAAAGGAAAAGCAACATGATTGTGTTTGTCATGAGTTGGTCTTCCTCGTGTTTAAACCATTGGATCTAAATTTGTGGGTACTGAGGACCATGGAGCGGTGACAGATTGAAGTAGACAAAAGGATTAAAAAAACAAAAATCAAGAGTCATAGGAAAATGACAAAACTAGGTAATAGTAGTGTAATAAAAGCTAGAGGGGATGGCCGAGGCAGAAGAACACAGAAAGCGGCAAAATCTCTTCAAAAGGGTATTTCTTTAACTTTATTTATTAAAATAAAATTGGTTCAAGTTTTATATATACTGTAAAAGAAAATATTATATTAAAGTTGGGCTAGCAGATAAGAAGAATAGGGGTTTTCTCAGCTTTACAGATTGAATTGGACGGCTGAGATTGGGTTGTACAGTGTAAAATCTAGGCAATGAGCTTGAAGTTTATGACAAGTAAAAGGGGGCCTACCTACTCTACTTATTAAATAATATTATTATTATGAAAAATGAAAATCTCTAGGTGTTATTAAGAGTTTTGGAGAAAGAGGGAGAAGGATGAAATGAGGGGTGTTTTGGTGATTTAAATAAAATAGATATGATGTTGATGGATGGATGGATTGATTTGAGTTGAGTTGAGATAGAGGTGGAGATAGTGGTGAAGGTGAGGTGCATCATCATGAGAGGTTATGGGCATGCAGGAACCACAATCCAACTTTTTTTATGTGTCACAAGTTTGTAATAAGGTCCACTCATAATGGAACCAATACTTTTCCTTCCTTCTTCTATTTTACACAATCCTTGGGAATCTCTCCGATTAGGTTTTGACCGTTTTGAAGGTCGGTTGGGTTTAAACTTTACAAGTTCCATTTAACAAGACAAATTCCACGCCGACCGAATGCTCCATCCAAATTGTTTTTTTTTTTTTTTAATTTAATTAATGATGAAAATTTTCTCTTTAATTAAGTATAACAAAACAAAGATCAATTAAATCTTGAAGACGACCAAAGTTGGATTGTGGGATTAGGATCCAAATAACGTGTGTAGTTTAGATTGACGACAATTCACATATAAAATAGAGATCCAGATCAATTGTTACCTGTATTTGTTGATTAAATTAAGTAAATTAAGAAAATACAATACAGACGACGGCATTGTTGAAACTAGATTGTGGTGCATAAATAGTATTATTTTTATTTTTATTTGACTGAAAATTGGAACCAATGCTGTTAAATGTGTGTGTGCATGGCCGTGGGTCTTCTACATCTAAAATTAGTTGGCGTTTCTTGATTTATAAGAGATTTCAATTATATAGTCCTAATAATTAAAAATACAAGATGTTATTCATTAAAGTTTAGGGTTAATTTCATTAAGGAGAGATTGTTAACTCTTAAGCTTCTCATAATTTAAAAAAAATAATGAATATCCTCTTAAATTATTATAAAAGTCATTTTTAAAAAAGAAAACTTTATAAATAAATGAGATGGAGATGGATGAATAAAATTACTCATTTAAGTTTGAAGCAAAACCCTTACATTAAAAAAGAAGTGATTTGTCAAAAGTGAATAATGGGAATTGTTAATGTGGAAACTTTGTGAGAAAAAAAGAGGGAGCATGTGGAGAATTAATAAGCAATGATTAAGAAGAAGAAAGGGGGAGGGGGCATGTGGTAAGTGGACCTAATTTTAATGAATAGAAAGCCAACATGTAACATGTATGTTGGGATCAAATGTGTAAGCTCGCCTGCCATTAGGTTTATCATTACATTAAATTACAAAAGAATTGAAAAAATTCAGTTGAAGTAACCATAACATAATGAAGCTGGGTCAACCACTGTACACATAAATGCAATTATAATTGTATTTGTTCTTTCATTTTTTTTTTTTTTTCTTTTTAATTTATTTGTCATAATCAATCCCCTTGATTGTTTGGTTAAAGCAAAGGCATGAAAATGTTTTAATATGTCATATGAAAATTATAAATAAATAAATAAAATATTTCACTTTATTTTTCCACTAAATAAAGTATTAATATATTAAATCTGTATTTGATATACTAGATTATGCTTTAAATTATGAAGATGAATCAATTTGAATTTTACTAATGAGGTATGTACTTAAATCTTAAAAAATGAATGTGAATAGCATATTTAAGGGCGTATATAAGTCCACCTGTTTAATTTTCTGAAGCCAATAATTTGAAAGTGATACTAAACAGCCCCACCCACTCTCTAATTTAATTCCAAAACTATCCTATTTTTTTGTTTTATTTATAGACACCAATAGCTCATATTTTATGTCATAAAAGTGGTTCTCCCGAACTTTATTTTCCATTTAATTAGAATAAATCCCAGATTTATGGCAATACATGCAAGTTTAAAACAAATGAACATCCCAGATTTATGGCAATACATGCAAGTTTAAAACAAATGAACATAAAAAATTAGTTGATGAATTTTCTGAAATTATTTAATAAAACACATATCATCGAATTTTATTATATATTACGCATCTTAAGTGATGTATAAAAAATTATCATCCTAACCAATGTGTTAGACACATACAGCTCTGATGTGTAAATAAAGAATTGACAGGATATATGATATGTCAACTACATATATTGAGAGTATCACTTATAATATGTAACATTGACCTTACACAATTGTTTGACCTTTATTCATTTAATTTTTTTTTTTTTTTTAATCTTCCAAATAATATTTACAGTTCTTGTAAATTTTGAAAATGGAGCATGCCCATTGCTAATTAAATTTAAAAAAACCTAATGAATGATGATGAATGAGTTGACCCGACCCTTGATACCACATGATTGGGGGTCCCTTAATTAGAGTGATTCTTGAATTAAAAGATTCGGAATCTACGACCAATCATGGGTTATATTAATATGCATATCATCTCCACTACATCATATTAATTTAATTATAATCATGTATTATTTAATTGGACAATCATAGTTTATTTGGTTATTGATAGGAAGTTTCCTCTTAGCTCTTACCATATCTTTACGGATCTTTAAAGGGCAGAGCAGAAAACAAATAAAGTTTGTGTATATTTTTAAAAAGCATTATGCTAATTCCATTAGGACCCCATTCATTCATGTCAAAATAGATGATTAAAAGTTTAATTGAAAAAGAATAAAATGAAGATTTGTTTCATAGTTACAGAAAAGAAGTGAGGGAGACAATGAAAGCATAAATTGAATCCACTAATGGGCCACAAGTGATTGTTGTTTTTGTTTAAGGGTCAATACAAATATCAAGCATGTCTTGATTTAGAGAAACCTTATAACTCGAGCCTAATTTAATTGCCCACCTCAACCTTTTTAGTACACATGTTTTATTTTCATGTAATAGATAGTGGAAGACACGTCCAAGCTAAGATATAATGGTAAGTGGGTTTTGATTCCTATCAGATGCCTAAAATCCTCTTGATTGAGACCTATTGATTTCATTCTTTCACCATTTTATAAAAGAATATAACTCCACACTTTACACCTCTCCTAGTTTAGCTTGTGACTTTTAAATTAATAATAAGCCTAACAGTCTCTTCCAACCAATTACAGAGTAGACTATTTGGGTAAATGAATCCATTAAACATCCAAATGGGCTTATAAAAATTGGGAGAAGTTTCCCTTTAAGCTTTTCATACATTTTATCAAATACACCCTCAAAAGTTTTAAAAAAATCTTATCACATTGTTACCAGGTTTACAAATTACTTTCTTATTAGACCAATGTCAACGTTTTAGTTTTACCTTATAAAACCAAAGTTACCATTTCGTCCATTTAACACACAACAGAATTAGGACAAAGAGACATTCATGATACAATTTCAGAACTTCGGGGTGTATGTGTAAAAAGTCGGAAAATTGTTAATAAATTGGAAACCTAAAGGCAGTCTATGATATTCCTCCTAATAAATTTGACACATTTATTTCACCAAAATCAACTAGTATGGTGAGACAATCTCTGTTGGCATCAATACCCAACTATAATTACAGCTACTTCGGCAAGAATAGACTCAGAAAGTTTGCAACTGTTTGCATCAGAGATGTTTGGTCATACATTCGGATTTTGTTAAATATCATGAAGCTTTTAAGGTTGAGGATGAGGATTGAACCCCTCTACAACTACAAGACAGCCACTGAATCTGTACAATACTATAAATGGCAAATTCCTAATAACCAAACAAGACAACAATTCATTCCATAAGTATTCTGACAACGTAACTGAAGCTGAATATTAGTAGGTTCCAATCACCTTCTCATAAATTAAAAGTAACTTTCTCCACTCAGTAATAACAAAAAATCATAGCTAATGAATGTTCTGTATGACTCCATTTGAATATCTAGGGCAGCTGGAACAGTTTGAGTAATGTATGATGCAGAGACTTTCTTAAAGCAAACTGCAATATGAGGGAAAATAAGTAAATAACATTAATCCTAAATCTGTAAATCCCTTTTCCAGGCAAATAAATCTCAGTTCAGATACACAATTTTGTTTCCTAGAAGATATCGCACATTCAGCACAAACCCATGATAAATGAATATAGCACCCTAACTAAACTTTCTTTTTTACAAAATAATAATAATAATAAATTCCTTAATAAGCTTTACCTCTAATCATAAAATAGTGATCTAAGTCACTCATAAACTCTTCCCTATCACAACCTCAAATATAGTTCCAGGATGATACCATGCAAATCTTCAAAAACTGATAGGTATTAATCTTTGGAAAATTAGGAATAATAAGTTAAAATATTTGCAAAGATAAATGCAGGGAAAGTAAAAAGTCAGCTAACTCTCAATTTTGCTTGCCCATGTAAATATTTTGGAAAAAGTTGCACCACATGGTTTCAGCCAATGTTTAATGTAATTCATATGCATTTAAATGCTGCAGTAACAAGCATCCATACCAATTTGAACAAAAAAATCAATATTGTATTTAGCATATAATAGAACCACTATCTTAATAACAATGTCAACTAGATTGTCAACCCTACAAAAAAAAATACATGTACTAGCATACACCATACAGATCATCCAATATTGTAACCGGATTTGGACTTTATTCACATTCATTGACACAAAAAAGGCTTCAGTGACAAAATTGGACTGCATTTTACAGCTCCTTAAACATCTATAGCCTCATGAAAAAGGTATTTCAAAGATATAATCATAATGCCAGGAAAGTGCACAAAGAAAAGAAAACCATAAACAAGAAGCAACCTTCCTAAGTCTCCACATAAGTAATCAATGGACATCTAGGAAAATATTAAATAGGGTGTTATGTGCATGCTTTGGAAAGAAACTAATAAACACAGTTCAAGCTTCATATAATCATAATCAGAGATTCTAAGGACTTTCCCAAGTTTTCTGGTTTTCTACACATTATACAGCACAATATCTACTAAACAAAGAACACCCTGCCTCTGTCCCCAGCCCCCAATCAAGAACAAGCCCTAATACAGTTATACAAAGAACTCTGCTTCTTGTAGTTCTAAATTTGGGGACCGTTATCTTTGAAAATTTATAAGAAAGCCTGATTCTAGAAGCGATTTTTACATAACAAATAAGTGAAACATTGCGATTTTGCATATTACTGATACTGCATAGATGCTTCTCCCCGTTACATTTGTAAGACAGGTTGTTTTATGTTTGGATTTTATTTAGCACTTTACAGGGATTCCTAAAACCAGGTATGCAAGTGAACCAAGCTATTAATCAGTTTGATAAGAGTTAAATTTGACTCATCACTGTGTAAACCAAGCTCAAACTTGGTAATAGGGTTTATTTAATTTTTGAGGTCAAACTCAAAACAGCAGAAGTTGGATTCAAGTTAAACTAGTTAGCCCAAGTACATACACATATATAATCACACACACACACAGATAGATATTAGTCATATATAATCATCACTATATATATCTCTCAGATATAGTTATATATAAAACATAAACTAAATTAACTACAATTATTATACATGATATGAAGGGTATATATATAAAAAAGATTTAAGGAAATGCTGTATCAATAGGATTCCAACTCAAACTCGAATTAACTTTGACAAAATTTTTAAATTGAGCACAAACTTCTGTTAATATGTTACAAACAAAACTTAGCTTCAATTTTAAAGCTAAATCTAACTCAAGATGAGCTCAAACTCAGTCTCTGACCAATTTATTTGTGCTGAGCTACAATACCCAAGGATTTCGCACAGTTCATTTGCATCCATGCCTAAAGTTTATTTCTTGAGCTAACCTGCTTCACAAAAGTAGAAAGTTGATTTTCTCAATCATTGTACCACCTGATATTCATTTCATACAATATCTGTTTGGCCAAGGGTCTCTTCTATTATTCACCACCAGATTTCAAGGTCTTTAGTTATCAATTTCAAGCTTACCTTCCTAAGGATTCAACTAAATAAGTTACTGATGCTAGAAACACGATGTTATATTATTAATAAAAAAATGGCGTTTTTCAAGGTTTCTCTCACAACATCCTTGAAAAAACATATGTTTCAATGTTGTTGGTGAAATGTTATATTATAACTTACTGATCACAATTTGTCACGGGGATAAAATATTTGAAAAAGAACATGTAACATTTCACAAATGAACACAAAGAGATATATTGTCAGAAGAAAAATGTTTTCTTATAGATAATGTACTATTATATAACAAGCTTAGTTAACAATAATGGTTATTTCTGAAAAACCAATAAACAGTTGGCGGCATCTAGTTTTAACTAGATTTCTAAGAGTCTTTAATCATTCAACTAACAACTAAGCACATGATCTCACCCCATCCCACATACACCAAACAATATAAGTCCTGGAAGAAGTCCTTCAAATAACAAAACCAGACTCCATGGTATATATATATAGTACTTAAGGTCATCATTCAAATACTTCAAAATGTTAAGCCCAAAAAGTCAAAGATAAAATGAGGTTAGGTCAGATCCATCATCAAGCAGGTTTTATAATGGTTACGAATAACAGATAAACTAAATGATCTAAACAATTCGTTCTGTTCTCCCAACTGAACTACTAAATATGCTAAACTATGGTTTCATTCATTTCGGTAATCGATGTATCTAACCATTTAACTCCTAGCTTCTACGGCTAAGATTTCAACATAACAAAGAATGTAGACTGCTGAAATTTTCAATTGCCAATTATTTATGGAGGTCCAAACATAAAGCATCTCATGCAACCTTACACATAATCAAAAAAAAAAAAAAATACTCCACATATCAATCAATAAAGGGCAATTATGAGAAATGATAAATCATTTATAGGTAAACAGCGCATTTGACCCAATTGCAAAAAAGGGGTAAATAATAAATCAGTACAAACAACTGAGAAAAAAAAAATTTTTAATTAATTGAAGGTTCCAAAAGGATACACGAGATTAAGAAATAAAATGCTCATAATATATAGCCCATCAATTGCCAGGATAAATGTAATCAGTACATATGCCAGCATCCAAGATGACAACCTCCCAGAACTTATTTCCTCCCTCGAAGACAATGCCAAGAAAATTAAGGATCATGAAACCCATATTCTAGTTGTGTTCTTAAAAAAGCTTCAGCAAACTCTAATGACAACCTACCAATGTGTTGGTACTTCAAATTATTAAACCTATTCCTGTGCTACATAACGCCAACCTTTGCAAGTTTTTCATGCGACTAAAAATGGGGGAAGACACCAATTTAATGGAAGAAATTTTGAATAAAGTTTGGAAAAAGAAATAAAAAGCTCAAGACCTCCTTCCAATAAAACATTTCATTGAATCTTGAGTAAAATGTGAAACTGTTCCCATCCTCCCCCACCCAAACGGGAAAAGATAAGAAAAGAAAGAAGGAGAAAATTACCCATTAGCAAGAATCCTGTGTTGAGGACAAACCAATCTTGTACATCCTGTAGAAGCAGCACCACCACAGTCGGGATGGTGCCACCAATATCCAAATCTTCAGCAACCCATCACAGCACAATTATAGACAAAATTAACGGATTGCTTTCTAGCAAGCAAGTCCCACTGTGGAGGTCCTTCACTGGGAACCCATGAATTTAGCTCTATAAAACCTTCACCAGCAGTCCTAGGTCCACCAATGACAATAAGTCGGTCTCCACATGCTCTAAATGCCAGACCCCAACCATTCAATGAGTTTGCCCTTTCAGGCAATCTTCCCACTGTAAACCACAGTCTCCTCTCCTTGTCATACTTGCGCACCTCCATGTCAGCATAATCAGCAGCATACAGTTCATTATTTACTACTGCAACCAAGGGTGGTGCCTCACCAGATGCAGGCCTATCATTTTCCCTTGTAGCAGCAGCACGGGCAGGAGACATGTTAGGAATTTCAGTCCAAGTTTCCGTCTCCAAATCAAACTCTTCTCCACATGTAAGAAGCTTTGAATCAGGTCCTCCAATTCCTCCAATAACATAAAATTTCCCATCCATGAATACCCCAGAACACATCTTCCTTGGATTCTTCATGCTGGGCAATATCTTCCAAGTTTGAGTCTCAGAATTATACATCTCAGCAGAGCTCAAAATATTTCCCTCCAAATCACATCCACCAGCCAAAATTGCTCTTTCTCCAAGGCTAGCAGAGCCAAACAAACACCTTGGAGAATTCATTCTCATCCCCGAAGACCATGAATTTGTCAAAATACTATACCTATATATAACATGGGTTATATGTTGGGACGTTAGCTCCCTACCAAAGACAAGTAATTCCGTGCCCACTGCCAAAGATTCCTTATCAGAACACATGAAGCATTCATTTGAAGCCATCCTTGGCAAATGCATCCACCGATGACGAATTGGATCAAAGGCCTCCCATTCAAGTAAATGACAAGAAAAATAAACCCAATGCTCAATCACACGATTCAGCCTCCTCAGCTTATACAACTCCCCACTCCTAATCAAGGACCGGAAATTCCGATTCAGAGAGGCAAGGGAGCCATAGTCAGACCTTGAGCAACGAAGGAGACAGCTAATGGAGTTGTCTCGGCCAATTGAGTGGATAAGTGAGTGTGAATCTGATGAATCTCCAGCACGGGATCGTTGCTCATCAGATTGCTCAAGAGAAGCTCCCCGTATTGTTCCACGGGAACTAGATAGCTTTAAAGACTTGTTACGTTGATGACGACAATCATCTTCCCCATCAACTTCTAATGGTCGCTTGCTACTTAAGTCCACCATGCAGGTCATATAAGCCCACTTGGTTTCCGGCTGGCACAGGGTAGTTATCTCCCTCCTCGAACTCAGCAAGTAAGGACCCTCGAACATGACGTTTCAGTTCTCACTGGATCAATTAATAGCAACAGCACAGCCCTCAATTCCTTCTCCCCAACCACGCCAATAGCAAATTCCACGGCAAAAGGAATTTGATAATCCAAGCACCTCAAACTCCCCAAAAACGCGGTTGAAACAGTGAATAAACCTAAGTCAAAGAAAATTGAATGAAAATTTTGATTTTCTACTTTTGAAACACAACCAAACCTAGATTGTTAATTGTTTATAACTGGTAATGAAAACCAGGAAACGCAAGTTAACAAAGCATGGCCTTTTAGCTCTATATCAAATGTTAACTGATCTGAATCCAATACAACAACGATCCAGATTGAGTATAGAAACAAAATCTTCTAATCAGCTCCCTTTAGTTTTATATGAAAATAATCCAAATTAAAACTGAATTTTTCAAATTAGAGAATAACTGAAAACAACAGGAAATGAATACCAGATCTCTAAACTCCAAACATTAATTATGAATTTCACGTTGCTTTTAACACCACAATAAATCAAAATTTCACGGAAAGGATCAAATTTGAAGGTCAAACTACAAGATTTAAAAGAAGAAAGATCTGATTGATTGAGATCTGGCTACAATTAAACACTGGTAATAAAAAACTTATCCACTAATTTTCTATTTGGTAAACAAAGAAACGAAAGAAAAAAAATGTTAAAAAAGGAAAAAAACGGAGAGAGGGAATCAATAGTAATGCAAAGGGACTTACGAGGATTGGATAACAAGTAAAGGAGGACTTGATTGGAATTTTCAAAATTTTAACAATTGGCCTCTCTTTCTCTCTCTATCGCACAATATAAATTAACTGTTTCTGTTCTTGGCGTTCTTGTTCCTTCTTCTTGTTCTTCTTCTCTCCTCTCTCTATTAGTAGTCCTTCAGATTCTCCCTGCAAATCAGAGGCAGCTTCTTTGCCCCTTTTTTTTTTTTTTTTTTTTTTGGCTTTCAAGAGCAAAATCTTCTCTGGCCCCCCTTTACCTCTCTTAAACCTTTTTTTTTTTTTCTTTTTTAAATTTAATTCCAATATTTTTATTTTATTATGTACGTTATACAATATGCTTTGACCCTCTACTTTTCAATTAAATACAAATAAATAAGTTTCCAAAAGTAATATTTTGTAGCCGAAAATTAACTGGAAAAGGTTTTCTTTAAGAGTAATGTTATATTTATACCACTCTTTTACACAATTTTTATTACATCATGATGTGGTATATACTACAATCACACAAATTCTATTATAATATTAAATAATTTAAATAATTAAAAATTTGTGCGGTTGTAGGCATATGCCACATCATGATATAATAAAAATGATGTAAAAAAATGATGTAAATGTAGGATTACTCTTTCTTTGATATAGTACAATATAAGAAGAAGTATTTTTATACCGTATAGAATAAGATTAGACCAATTTACTTTTGACGAGGTAGAAATTTGTCCTTGTATTTCGGCTGGATATTTAATATTAGAGGTGATGGTGGGTCCAGCCACAAATAAGACGGTTTTTTGCCGATTGAGAACCGGGAACCGGTGACTGCCAGTTTAGACACGTGTTGACTGGGGTGATAAAAGGGAATAAAACTGTCCCTTCTCTCTCTTTTTATGAAACTGAGAGGACTCCGTCACCGCTACGTCTTTTGTCCATAGGAGATTTTTACCTTTTTATCGTATCGCTCTGTCAATTTATCGGTGGATTAGCTTTTGTTCCTCTGCATCGCGGACAAAATAGTTTCATTGAACTCGCCAACTTTTAACATAATTATCCAGAATTGACTAGTCAAGTGATATTAGACATTATCAATCCAAGTAATAATTATTATGTTTATTACCTTAATTTTTAATAAACTCAAACCTTTGTTGTTTGACCGGCATGATGTCAATTTTCCTAACATTAAAAAAAATAAAAATTTAGAGCATTAATTAAAATATTTAATTATTTACTCAAATTTATTAAGTATTCAATCTCAGTGCATAAAATGAAGCCGGTGTTGTACAAGGTTTAAATGTTTGAGTTAACAACACGTTCCCACCCAAAAAATGTTTTATTGACAAATTCATACCCACTCACATTTTAAAGACCCTTTTAGTGTCCAAAGGTTAGTAATTTTTGTTGTGGGGAAGGTAAAATGGTCAAACGTTCGTTATTAGTGAAGACAGAATGGTCAACAAACATTTGACCACCGGAGAAGAGAAAAGAAAATGGGAGGCGCACGTTAGCAAGGAGATGGCGGCGATTTTTGTCCTTTTTGGGCAGATCCCGATGTCCAAAATCACTTCCGAAACCACCCACAGAATCCACATCACCTCCTCTACAAAGCCCAAGCCTCCATTTTCCGTCATCACTCACCATTTCCCATCACCACCTCCATTCACACTACCGATATTCGCTGCACTTTTGGTCATTTCCAATGCTCTGAATCCTGCTAGAAACTCATTGCCTCCTCCATCCTTTTCCCCGAGCCTCTCTCACCCTTAATTCATTCACCCCGAGCCCTCCTGCACATTCAAGCAGAATTTTTGGTCATTTCCAATGTCGGGAATCCGTTGTGAAACTCATTGCCTCCTCCATCCTTTTCCCCGAGCCTCTCTCACCCTTAATTCATTCACCCCGAGCCCGGTGCACCTACCAATCGTTGGAAATCGCTGCTTGAGTTTTTGCACGATTTCCCATATTTCCAACCTTTTTCCGATTGATTCAATCACCCAAAATGCTACCTACCACCACTGTTCGACTCCCCACCCTTCGCTCTTCAAAACCCACCCCTCCCCCAACCCTCCGTGCTCGTCATTTGTAGCCTGTGTCTAGCTCTTTCCACCATGGGACAGTCACAATTTGCAGCGGTTTCCTCTACAAAACGTTGGTGTTTTTGGTGTTCAATCAATGGCTTTTGATTGGTTGTCTTTGTATTGTGTTTTTTTCCGGCCACCGTTATCTCCCAGATCATCCAACCTCGCTACCCCAACGTTGATCACCACTTGTTCGATTTATTGCCGCACCCAACTCCCAGCCAACAATGGAAGAGGCTACGGGTATTTTCATAAATTAATGTATTTCCCATCCAAAGCATAATATTTGTGTACTAAAAGGGTATTTAAAAAGTAGGTGGGTATGAATTTGTCAATGCACCAGTTTTTGGGTGGGAGCATATCGTTAACTCTAAATGTTTTGTCATTTTGTGCCCATTTAAGTCATACTGGCATTTACAATGTTAAATAGATAAGGAATTCCTTTGTTTTAAATTCTACCAAGCTAAACGTATCCCATCATTAATGTCTTTTGCAATACTTTAACACTAAATTAATTAGGTAATGAGTTATTGTCACATAAATGTATAAATGCAAAAATAATATATCCTATTATTAAATTTTATTTATTAAGTTGACCTTTTAATTTAGTGTATTTAAAGGTTTTAAGTTAACATTAAAATAATTATTTTTTATTTCTTTTCATTGTTTATTGATTTACGTTGGAATGATTTGTATTAAAAAATCATGTATAATCGTGATTATAAGAAACATATACGTAGGTAGATTTGTGAGAAGCATAAAAAATTTGGTGGGCTTTAACTATGGCTTTGATATGTAAAATAAATAATACATAGGCTTTCTTTTAATTATGTAATAGTAATACATAGGCTTTGCCATGGGGTCTCTTTCTCGCTTTCTTCCCTGTCACCTTGAATTTAATCATAACCTCCGCCCACCCCTTTTTCTTTATTTCCCCTTATAACCTTTTTGTTTTTTAATTATTTAATAAATAATAAATTTGATCATCACATCAAAAAAAGTGAACCATCTAGGGTCATATTTGATAATTATAATCATTGACCCTCGTCCTGTAACTAATTTCATTGAAGTTTGTCTTGTTGTAAGAACAGAACATTTGAATAGGGGTAGTTAGGGGTTTTTAGATTGGGTAGCGCCGCGTTTTTAAGAACTGGTCAATACAAACAAATCACGTTGTATTAAATAAATTTATCTTTTATAAGATTTACTGGCCGATTGATATTGGTTAATTTCAAAAGAACCGATAATGAAAGTGACTATTATCTTTGTTCTAATATAAATAATAAAATAATAAGAATTGAGTTAAATTTAGTTGTAATGAGTCAGCTCAGCTCTTTGGAGGATGTGGTTCCAAACCGTCAAGCTGGTAGTGGTCCCACCGACTTTTATCTCATTACGTCTCACCATTGTTCAAAAACCCACTCGTATCTTCACATCTTGACCGTCTATACTCTTTTTTATTTTCTAACAACATACTTTTTTTCCATTTCAAACTAAAACTTAAGTTTTATTTATGTTCTTACGAAACCTCTTTTTATAAAACCAAAAATATTTGTTTTAATTACTGTGTGTTTTTGCGTGTACGACTTGACGGAAGAAAACCAAAAGGGAACAAATAACTGGCTCGTGAGGCGCACGTGATTAAAAGAAAATTTCGATGTACAAATCTGAAAAACACGCACACACACGTGTATAAACGTTTACAAAGACATCGCTATAGGAATGCGAGCCACGTGTCGGAGCACGTGGGAAGCTCTTAGTGGAGGAGACTGTCAAATAAAAAAATAATAAATTTATTTAATTAAATTCTAATACGGCCGCCTCTACACTTGCTATAATCTCGATTAGACCACAAAAAATGAGCAGTACACATGGGAGAATGTCCGCCTGTGCCGGCTTTTGCTTCCAATTTACACATAATTTAATACAAGAGGATAACGATGATGATGATAGCATTAGAGCATGGTTGTTAATTAAAATAATAGTGATTTTTTAAAATTGCATGATATTTTTGGGAAGAAGATAATTAATCTATGGTCTTTGTTTGTTAATCATTTTTTGATTAAAAGAATTACAGCTTTGTATAAGAAATATGAAAACTTTCCTCAAGTAATATGTATATAATAAGTTGGGTTTACGAGGTTTGATTACTTACCCTAATATGCATAAGATGAAAGGAGAAAACATTAAACATGGGCACGTGCATACATCATCTTTAAAGGCTTAAAAATCATAATGAACATATAAATATGTACAACATACACAATAATAAAACAAACTTCAAAACCAAGCAACTCCACTATCATCTACAAAAAAGATTCTGGCGTGCACTAACCACTTATAATAATCCCCTCGTTCATCAACCGATGCATCTCTTATCCAATTATGTCTGAACACGTGTTGTTCACTTATGTAAAGACGTGTGGTCATGTGAAGCATTATTGGACGGTGAGAAAGGTGTTAATGGCTAATTGCAACTGGCACATTTAAGCTAAAGATTTGTAGAAAATAAAGTAATACTATTACTTTTTCTCTCTTTGACTTGGAAAATTATTTGTAATCTAACAAAGGAGGAGCCATGCTCTTCTTCTACTTATGCGTTTAAATGGCCGTAAATGTAAATCTGTCTCTTTCTTAGCTTGTTTTTTTAACTACTGGGGGGGCTACCCATGTGAGATGTATGGTGGTTTACTTGACATCCATTGCAAAATTAGTTCCTGGCAAGGGCCCATTCCAATTCCATAAAGTGGGTTTTAAACCAATCCACCCACATCTTAATAACAAATGAAATGGACGTCTACATTTAATTGGTGTATATATATGAGTTGAAGGTAGTTAAATAAATAGAGAAACTGATGTTGATGTGATGTGATGATAAATTGGATAAAGATCGATCGCAAACACATGTTATATATAAATAAAATAGGGACGTTGGAAGCCAAGTCACAAGTGTTAGATTGTAGTATAAAAATTAAAGACAAAGAAGAAGAGACGTATTGGTTATAAAGATGGGAAGAGGGAAGTGAATAGTTAGGCAAACGTCACTTTTCTACAAGTATTTGTAGATGTAGAATGATTATATGTACCTTTATTTCGTCAAATAAGAGGGGGAACAAGAAATCCGTGAATTTCGCCTAACCAAATCAACTCACTTTCATTTCATTACTTGCCTCTCACCTCCTTCCTTGTTCATTCACATTTACTTTTCAAAATAAAATTTTGAAAGCTTTTAATTTACTATTTAATTTTTTTCAAGTTTTTTTCGTCTTATGAACTAAGAGCCTTCTTTGGTTGGGCTAGTCTACCAACTAAAATAGCTTATTTAAAGTTATAAGTACATTTGAAAATTTTATAGGTTGTTTGGTTATATTTCTAAAATGCTTAGAAGATTTAAAATAAGCTAGTTTATGGTTTATGATTTGAGCTTCTTCTAAAGTATCAAAATTTTAAAAATATCCCTAGTATATTTTATAAATTTGACTTAATTTATTTTTGTATATTGAAGACTTTGATAATAAATTAATATTAGAAAACTCTTTTACATTTTCCTAACCAAACAACTAATAACTTTGTTATAAAAGCTATATTTCCATAAGTTTTATTCCAATAAACTCTTATTTTAAACTAATCATAAAAGTATTATACTATATAATAAAAGAAAATATAAAGTAGCGGGGAAATCCCAAAAATAACTCACCTCTCTTAATAATGGTTTCTTGGTATAAATATAAGTGGAGAATCTTTTAGGTGTATGACACCAGTACCACATTTGGAATTAGAATTAGTTCAACTTCAAATACATGATGAAATGAATATATATTATTCCTTTACTGGTTTGTGCTTAAGGAATATATTACATTACATTACGCTACACGTTGTAATGTTAAATGATATAAGCAAATTGTCAAATTTTAATAAACTTTTGTAACACGTGGAGCCATCATGGCCGTCAAAAATATTAGTTTGGCTTGGGTACAAGACATGATGTTATGTAAGTGGGGCCCAATAATTTGTACTGATTAGTTGTATCACGGAAGCATGAACATTATTAGAGAATAAATGGAAGAAGAGAAGCCCCGTCAAACTCAGTTGATAATTGGAATATTATTAATTTAATTTAAATATTTCTGACACACCATGTTGTTATAATTACTTTTGCTGTAATTAAACTTTTTGCAAATCACAGCAACTTAAATGTGATGAAATGTAATTTATTTATTTGGAATTGAATTATTTAATGTTCAATTAATAATGGGAAGAGTACTGTAAATACCCAACAACATTTTCAATTTTTTTTTGTAATTTTCAGTTAGAAGAATATCAAATAAAACCTTATGGTTTCCTAATAATTACTTAGGCTGTGATTAATTAGTATAATAAGAGGTTCATCTCATGGGGGTTGAAGATTGTAATTAATGTTCATAATTATATGTTACTAACTTTGCCTGCCATTACTTAAGGCTCTGTTTTATTATATAATATGCCATCCTACTTCGTAGTAGTATGGGTAAGTGTTAATTTGGTTCATCATTGAAATTTTAAACCAATGTTTTAATTTAATAGAAAATAATTAAAATGATTGATATAGGTAGATAACTTGGAGCATTTGTTGGTGTTATTAATTAAGTGTATAGTTGTCAAGTCTGATTTGGTATCTAAATTTGATAATTGCGTGATAAAAAGTAATAAGAAAACGTTGAAAAAAATATATATATATATATAAAAAAAAAGAAACGATAAGACTAAAAGAAGGGGGCAAAAAGTTGATTAGCGTGGATGCTTAATGTTTAGAAGTCGGTTGATTAGATAGATAAGGGTGTGCTAATAGCTTTCAAATTTTCCTTTATTGAATCTGTCTCCATTCATCTTCATCCTGTAGAGAGTTGAAATCTTCCTTTTTTTTTTTTTTTTTTTTTTTTTAATAACCCCATTATCTCCCTTCTAGAAAAGAAAAAAGAATTTATATAAACTAAATAATTGTAAACACATTGACTTTATTTAGATGTTGACACCCCAACAATACACACCATTCTGTAGGAAGCTAATCTAATACACTATTATTTTGTAATAAAAATACCTGACAGTTATGGTATGGGCCCAGCCCAGCCCAGCTCGGCCCTCGAATTAGTGTGTGTACTTGGTTGCTACTTATGTTATGTCCATTCACAAAAGTTGTACAGTAGCCGTTTGGTAATGTTAGTACAAGTTGTTGGTTTATTATAATTATAGGGGGCTAGTAATTGGAAAAATTAGGCAAGATTAATTAGCTGCTAATTGTTTTATGTTTTATCTGTTGCTTAAAACTATTAAATCATCTCTCACCTTATTAAGTAATAACTTCAGCTGTTAGGAGAATTGGTTAACACCCTTTTCTGTTCTGAAAACAATTTGGCAACCATGTGTACACTTGAAATCATCGTAGCTACATCTAAAGAAACACACAATATAGGAAACAAACTTAATTTTACTGAGAATAGCAAGCCTCCTCAATTCGCCTTGACCATTATGAAGGTTGAGTCCCATTTTGCATATATGATCCGCTCATGAGCAGCAACCCTCCCTAGGTTACTGGGGCTTGGTTCACATGAAACCAGACTCTTGATACTAATTGTTAAGAACCTATTGGATAGAATTCACCCTTAAAATATTTGATTTGGTTGCACAAGAATCAGGTTCTTGGGTGGAGTTGTACAAACATTAAATGGAGTTTTATTGTCATGATAATAAAATGGAATAAATGGCAACAGGACATATGAACAAATGAATATTTATGGGCTTTGATTTTGGAAGCTCATTTTGATGCCATTCGGGCAAGTGGATGGTCTTCTATAACAACTACCCCCCGAGAATTCCTGAATTCTATTCTCATCATTTGACTTAAAAATCTTTTATGTCAAATGCAGAATGAAAACAACTTTGATAAACGGAGTCATGGAAGGAAGGAATGAATGATAAAGTTAATATAGACGTAGAAGCAATGAACCATTCCATGCCCTGTCAATATCATATTCATCACCTTCCTTAAGCAATTATATAATTCTATTTTCTTTTGCCACCTCCTGTCATTGTAATGGACCTTCTACCAAATTGGCCCTATAAATATGAATGTGTATCATTCAACACTATTTAGGCCCAATATTTAACAATGGGGATACCGATCAATTTGAAAAGGGCTAAAATTCACAGTTTTTTTTAATGACTGGGATATTTGAGCTAGTTTGTGCGTAACTAATTCTCCAGGCCCATTGAATACCTTACAAATCCAATATTTCAAAGTAAGTCACAAAAGTGATAGGTGGCCTCAAGGTTCGAACTAGGGGTGTTCAAAAGTGATTAATCGGTGTTCAAACACGGTTAACCGAACCGCTTAACCGCTTTTCTAAACCGAACCGGATTTTCGATTCAGAAAAATTTTGAACCAGCCCAAGAACCGGTTTTAGGGAAAACTGGTTTTTCGGTTAACCGTTTTAAAAAAATCAGTTAACCGATTTTCCCTTTTTTTTTTTTTTTTTTTAATTTTGTCCTAAATTAAATTGTAAATATAGACAATACATTGAGAACTAAGAAAAAAAATTTGGGTTGGGATTTTAAATTGAGTGAATTAGGGATTTATTTTAGTTTAGGTTATTATTTATTTATTTAATATATATATATATATATATATATATATATATATATATATATATATATATATATATATATATATATATATTTTTTTGAAAAACAGTTTAGGAAACCGGTTTTCGGTTAACCATTTCTAATTTCTCCCGAACTGGTAATCGAACCGAAAATTCGGTTTTTTGAATTTTTCGAACCGTAACCGAACTCTTTTTTTCGGTTAACAGGTTTTTCAGTTCGGTTACCGGTTCGGTTCGGTTTTTATATTTTTTTGAATACCCTTAGTTCGAACCCACAAAGTCAATGAAGGGAGCAAATATTTTTTAACCCTTAGGTCAACACTTTGGAGTTAAATTCACTTCTTTCTAATTTCTATCATCGCGTTTTAAGGTTTTATTTACAATTAAATTATTCTAATGAAACCTACTTTAACCCATTTAAAAAGGCTCGGCCCATCTCTTGTTCAAGCCCAGCCCAAAATTCATATTTGTCAAAGTGCTAGTATAGTAGTTGAGAGTTGATGACAATTTGAGATCAAACACCGAAATTTAACCAGAAAAATGCCGAGGGTATGTTGGATATGGTGGGCATTAGTTAGTGTTGTAGTTGTTGGTTCAGCGTCGTCCCAGGATCCAGAGCTTAGCTCTCCTCGTGTTGTTTTCCAGGTATTTTAGTTTTGTTCATCTCAGCTATATCTAACAATTGATAGCTGTTTTAAATAATCTTTGGTGCAATGCAGACTGATTATGGAGACATCGAATTTGGGTTCTTCCCAAGTGTCGCTCCACAAACTGTTGAACACATTTACAAGCTTGTTCGGTTGGGTTGCTATAACACCAATCATTTTTTCAGGGTACTTGTTTACATTCGTGAATTTAATTTGATTGTATTAAATGATACTTTAATATTGAGTCGACTTATTGATGAAGATTGATAAAGGGTTTGTTGCACAAGTGGCTGATGTTGTGGGTGGAAGGTCTGCGCCTATGAATGAAGTGCAAAGGCTTGAGGCTGAAAAAACTGTGATTGGTGAATTTAGTGATGTCAAACATGTCAGGGGCATTCTTTCTATGGGAAGGTCAACTCTTTTTCATAACTACTTTATTACAATCCCAGTATCACCTATGTGTAAAAAGTCTATTTTGGTTTGTTGCTTGTCGTAATAGAGCTGTTGTTTTGCTGATTGTCTTTCAGAATACTCTTGTGAATATGCTTTGTAAGAGTGGAAGTGAAAGTTAAATAGGCCAACCAATTTGCTTCTCGCTGTGAAGCAATACTTGTAATCCCGAGCTAATGTGTTGCAAATTAACTTCGTTAGAGTTTGAAAGGACTTAGAATTGTTTCTTAAAAGTAGAGCACATTTTTTATGCACTATAAAAGATGATAAGTATAGAGTTGAATGAAGAAAATACTTAAGAAATCATTGATTCTTTTAGGCTTTGTCCCATAGTAAGTAGCTTAGCTTAACTGTACTCATAAAATTTATCTGACATCCATTTTTAGAACTATGAGCCTTTCTTTGATGGTACCAACACTAGCTGATGATTGTTTTCCAGATAAAATTTTGGCATGTCTTTGAAGCTTAATAACTACTTTCTTTCAGTGAGTATGAGCCTTACTATCATGCTTATCTATTCTTGAAAGAAAATTGTTTACTTTATTTCCATTCTTGTGAATATGCAATGTAAGAGTGGAAAGTAAAAGTAAAATAGGCCAGCCAATTTGCTGCTCATTGTGAAGCGATACTTGTAATTCTGAGCTAACGCATTGCAAATTAACTTCGTTAGAGTTTGAAAGGAGTTAGAATTGCTTCTTAAAAGGTGGAGGCTTGTAAGGTTTGGCAGAAATTAGTACAGAGCAGTTTTGATGCTCCGTAAAAGGAAATAAGTATAGAGTTGAATGAAGAAAACAGTTAAGAATTCATTGATTCTTTTTGGCTTGGCTTTAACTGTACACTTGAAATTGATCTAACATCCAATTCTAAAACTATGAGCCTTTCTTTGATGGTAACAACACTAGCTAATGATTGATTTCTAGATAAAATTATGGTATGTCTTTGAAGCTTAATAACTACTTTTTTCAGACCTAATGAGCCTTACTATCATGCTTATCTATTCTCGAAAGAAAATTATTCTGTGGTGACAGGCTACCACCTTTAACATGAGGATGAGAGTGTGCAAAAGATTCTTATTTTAGAATTTTGACCCTAAACATTAATTTTTGCCTTTTGGAGTTATTTTGGACAATTATCTTTGGTCTTTGCTTTCAATTTCATATTATGTGCAAATCCATGCAATTACATACTTAGGATAATTATTATGGGATTCCTGAAATTTCAACTGTTGTTTCGTTTGACTTGAGTGATTCTAAGACCTCTCTAATATGTATGTTTGAGATGGTGTGAGAACAAATTTTGCTTTTGTGTAGATATGCTGATCCAAATAGTGCTTCATCTTCATTCTCAATACTTTTAGGAGATGCCCCTCATCTTGATCATCAGGTATGCTTGTTGCACTTACCAAAAATAGTTTCAAGAGATTGTTTCAGAATCTCATCTGACAGTATTTCTAATGAAACTGATGACAAATTTGCTCTTCAGTATGCAATATTTGGTAAAGTTACAAAAGGTGATGAGACTTTGAGAAAGCTTGAGCAACTCCCTACTCGTAAGGAGGGGATCTTCGTAATGGTATTCTTCCAATTTACTTTCAATGTATTAATGCTTAATAATGATCTAGATTCTGGAAATGGGGCATAAAAATTACACTTTCAGACTGAAGATATACCATAAGGATAAACAACAATTTGAATATCTAATCATTTTGGTTGCATCTATTGCTAAATGTGCCATTATGGAAATTGTTTATGTATATGACAAAGATTTCATTTACTTCTTGCAATTGCACAGCAAAGAGAAATACTGATATCTTTAAAGTGTAAAAAAAGATTGTGTACCTTTTACTTGGTAATACTTATCAAGCAAAGAGGCGGAGTGAAGGATTTGGTTTATTCTCTTTGACTTTAGTATTCCCTGAGAAGTAAACTTAATTGGTTCATATTACAAATCTGGCCTGTGTTTTTCTCCAACTGATTGTGTGTTAATGCACCTATGTCATCACTATATCAACTTAATTATGATTTTTTGCTTCCCTTTGGGTGTCTTTTGCTCCCTTTCTTTTGTGGATTTGCAGTCCTTCTCACTTTAATATGATAATTCTTTTTTGTTAATAAACCTTGGTTTTTTTTTTTCTCCAATTATTGTAGATAATCAACTAAGTTATAATTGTCAACTATTCTATCGCTGCTTCTAACCACTGAGCTAACCACTCTTTCTGGTTTTCCTTTCAGCCAACTGAACGCATTACAATCCTGTCGTCGTACTATTATGGTGAGAATAAAAGCATCTTGTTATAATAATTTAGTGTGTGGTACCTTGTTCAGCTGCCTCTTCTTATTGTTATATATGATGAAAGTGGTGCATTAAATTCGATTGATGCATTATTTTTCAATGAAGATAATTATTAGGTGTAACATTTGGTTTTGCAGCCAGGTCTTCAACTTGTTTGGCATGATGTCCTTTCTAAGTTTTTTTACCTGCAAATACAAAATTCTCCTTTTTATTTCTATTATTCAAACATGATCTTGGTACTTTGTGATTTTTTTCAGGTGAAATGCTCTGACATATAATTGTTTTTCTGCTTTTTGCTTATATATTATTAGCATTTGTAAACTGTAGTATCATATACTCATATTATTTAGACGGAAATGTTATTGATATTAGTGTTGATTATTAATTCATTTTTAATATTGAAAGAATATTCTATGTTTTTCCTTTTCCCCCAAATAAAAAAATTGGCTCCACAACTACCTTCTTGGTCCGTTTTTCTAATTCATATAATTATTCATCTCACTCTTGTTTAAATCTCTTCTATTATACCTCTTGTCATAATCAGTTAATCTGTTTAACTTATGGATATTTTGCAACTCTTTTTGAAAATCTACGTAAGTTCTCTCAACCATTATAGTCTAGGAAACACAGTCATCCTTGCTGTTTTTTTAATTTTTAATTTTTTACAATTAAAATAAGCAATGTAGCCAGGAAATTCATGTATTGCTTAGTATGATGTTTATCACCTCATACTGTCTGGGTAGGAGGAAGATCATAGTTGACAAACTAATTAAACCAATATGATCCCATGTTCGATGCTAAACACTCGTCTTGATATAGTGCAACCTCAAAATGTTAATGTTGGCTTGAAAGCTATCTTGCTAAGGCATCTCTTAACTTTTCCAATTTCCTGACAAGAAGAAGGAAACTTCAGTAATAACTATGGGAAATGTAATTTAATCATCATCATAATTGAATAATTAATGCTGTGATTTGTTTCTACTTTCAGATACAGAGATGGAGAACTGTGAAAAGGAGAAGTCAGTTTTGAAACGAAGGCTTACTGCATCTGTTGTTGAAATTGAAAGACAGGTGATTTGGAGTTCCTCTTACATATACTTGAAATTGATTCTAGATGAAGCCGGAATAAATGTGAACTTGTCTTCTGTCATTTTGCAGAGAATGAAGTGCTTCCCCTGATTTAGCAACTGGATTGAAGAAAGAAAACTCACAATGGGCATAACTCACTAAGCGTAATGTTGTTTGTATAGTCATGTATGACTTTTGAAGAGGTCTATTATTCAGCACTAGCCTAAACGTAGTCCATATTCCATAACATTGATGAAATTTGAAGCTCCTAGTCTCTGAGATATTTCATTTTCTTTGTTTTATAAAGTGAGAATTTGGGGATAAATAGAAGTTTGTACGTATATATGTTTCAATCTAATAAATATTGCATACTCATATCCATATAGATATTTAATCGAAATGGATCATGGCCATATGATGCAGCAAACCTAAAGCCTCTAAACAGGTGAGTTGAGTTGTATAATTGCTGAAATTGTTGATTGTCCGAGCCTTAAGAAATCAAATAAATACATTACTAAGCTCCATGAGGCCAGTGTGGATGCAGGATTTTATCTGTGGAGAAGTACCAAACTAGTGTCTTCTTTATGAAATATACTTTTCTTATGGTTTTGGGGCCTGAATTTGAAAACCAAATAAAATGGATGAATATGAGAAGGAATTGATAGAATTAAAGTGGGTGTAATTGGTTAGAAATTGATTGATTATTAATAAATGAAGGACCTACAACAATCATGTAAAGAAAGGTATCAATTTGAGACAGCGAATGTGACTGCCTTTGATAAACCGTTTGATTTGTCTGCACAATCTGACTCTGAATTTCCAATTCGAATTCAGAGAAACATAACATGTGGTGCCTGCTGTAAAGGGTAACATTTAACGAACTTTGGTTTTTTCCTCAGTTTTAGCTCTCATGTATCATTCATTGTCAACCCACACTCTTCTAATTTTAGAGTTAGAAAGGACTGCATGTGATGCTGAATTGGCTGTCCTATTAATATTCCTTGTATCAAATCAACACATGGATCATATGACGAAATGCCCACTTTACCAGTGTGTGGATGCAATTTAAGGTGAGTTTTGGAATGTTGTAGTCTTAAAAATAATTTCCAATATTTGTCTGAGTTGTGCAGAGAGGAAACAAGCCCACATGGTAAGGCAGCTCTACTTAATTTTAACCACGTAGTTGGTCAGTTCAGTAAATTGACTTTAGATGTATCACGATTAAGAAAAATGAAAGAGTTACAAAAAATTACACACTAAATCCATGCACTGAATGACGTGACAAAATCCTGATCATTGATTAATATTAACTTATAATGAATCAACGATCAGGATTGTGTTACGTTATTCGGTGCATAAATTCGACGCGCATTTTTCGGTAATTGTGGCATTACTCCACAATTAGTTTACTTTAACCCGACAATCAATCACATGAATCATCATCACCATCAACCAAATATCCCTTCATTAGAAATCTCTTACATATTATGTCCCTAACTTAAATCTTAAGGGAGGTATTAAATTATGATTATCGGTTCAATGTATACATTATCATAACCAAACTATAAAGAATTGTAAAAGTAGTATACTTACTTATTGAATAAGTATAATGGCAAATCTCAGTAGACACCAAATAAGATGCATGGGCAAGTTGAATGGAAAAGACAATTAAATATAGCGGCGGGATGCGAAGAGTATGAAGTAGAGAAAATTATGAATCGGTCAGCCCTTGGACCACAAATGAGGTTATGGGTTGTAACATTGACCATCATGTGAGGGGTTGAGTTTGTCCAAGGGTTTCATTTGGATTTTGTGTCAAATTCTTATACCCCCTACGACCAAACCACGCAATACTATTCTTCTTATTAATTGCTCTTTGTATGGCAACCTACTGTTAAATGACACATATATGTATATATCCGACCTTCACTTCCATATTTAGATTAATCGTTATCACTATATTCCAATAATAAATCCAACCTAACCTATTTTTTCATTTATTTTTTATATTTCTAGATTTGAATCAATATATTTAATTATTTATATATATTAATTCATTTGGAATATTTAAATTTTATATCATATATCTTAGTCTAAACATCTTTAAGCCTTTTTTTTTCTTAATGCATGGTAAATAACAAAAGATATCATATATTTATTATCAAACAAATAAGTTCCTTATTTTCATACTTATAGGACCCTTGAATAAATAACTCAAGTTTTACTTGTAAACATCTCATTATTGAGATATTCTAGCTCGTTTTCCTATGCATTTTCTTGTAAAATTGTTATAAGGAACGTGAATTCTATTAGAAATTGAAAAAACAAGAGTATCACTTATAAATATAGGGATGAGAACCAATTCAAGGTTATGAGAGAAGAATGATCAGTTGTATAGGGTATGTGATGGAAATGGTTGCTTAAACACTACAAGGTGAGTGTAGTAACTGATATTGTTTCTACTCTGTTAATTAGGTACTAGGTTTATGGTGTGTGTACTTTTGTATATCTGTGTTGACATTATTATCGTGAATTTCTTTTTCATTCGTGGATGTAGGCAAGTTATATCGAACCATGTTAAATATCGTGTCTTTTTATGGTAATTTATATTTATGTATTTATCTCGGTGTTTTCCACTGCAAGATATCCTAACACTCATGATAAAATTATATTTTTAATTTTTGTAATGATAATAAAACAATTTACATAACTTGCTCCTAGGTTTTTTTTAAGAGTTAATTTTCTTTTAATACATTTCTTTCCATCTTTGTTCTTGCATACGTTTCATATATACGTATAATTTGTAATAAATTTAATTAACATTACAATCATGAATATTGATGATTCTTTCAACTCTTTTATTTTTACTATGACATATGCTAAATGATTTTACACCAGATTGTCTAGTGGTAGTCGAAACATGCTTTTATGCTCAAGTTTAATGGGTGCTTATAAAATAACCGGTAAGTAATAATATCAAACATTATATTAAAGTTATTTTATATATAATTTATATTCATAATTACAACTATAATTCACTTCATCATAATTTTTATTTACAATATGTAGTACCCGAATCTCCACTACCAAAATTAAAGGCTAACAAATAAAACCATGAGACGGCCATAGTCCTGTACCAAAATGTCCACTATCAAAATTAAAGGCTAACAAATCACAAACAAAACACCGAGAGACTATTACTCTTGGTTATCAACATAATATAATCACTCAATGGATGGAAACAAATCAATGAGGCAAAAATTAATTTTTTATCTCTTAACAAGTATCACAATTGAGAGGGTAAACTAGAAATCCTAATCTGTAGATGTGTAGAGCAAATTACCAGGTTTCTCCATTCCAAAGTTGAGCAAAATCGGTAAATCGGTGTCCATTTGATTGTTTGATGATCAAGATCAAGATTAATCTACCTAATTCAGAGTAAGTGAATGACGTGAGAGAAGAAGAAAGTCTGTTGAAAAGTGAAAGAAAACCACTATTTATGATCTTCTCTTAAAAAGAAGACGTGTGAGAGAAAATCTATTCAAATTAATCTACCTAATTCAGAGAAGAATCAATTAACCGAACCTAAATGTTATTCTTAATTGAAGGAATAGAAGCATAGACGTAGCCGGGAATTTATTTTATAGGGTGCAAATTCAAACAATAGTGGGTGCGTTTGGTTTATTATTTTGAATAAGATTTTGGGGATAGTATTGGGTTGTTGGATAGGGGAGTATTACGAGATAAATTTTAAAAATTTATGAAAAAACCCTTAGGTTTACTAATTTAATTAAAGACCCTAATATGTAAAATGACAAAAACACCCCTAGAATTTTTCGTGCCAGATTCCGGCCACCACCACCTAATCGGCCGGTGATTTAGTTACGCACGCACTGGCTGGATTTGTGCCGTAACACGCCGTTATGGATCTGATGTTATGGCGGAGGCGACGGTAAAAAGGCCAAACGACGGCCATCTTTATCGGCGATCGCCAAAGATGTGGCCGTCGCGGTCCAACGATGGCCATTTCTTTGGCCGCGCCGACGGCCAGACGGCCTTTCCTTTTCCGGCCATTTCTCGGTCGGTTAGGTTCGCTTAGACGGATTTCTACACACGGACGGTTGCCGGAATCGACAAGTTGGGTTGATGGGAGTGTTTTTGTTAATTTTTAAACTTTTTTTTCAGGGGGTATTTAGTAAAATTAATAACCTTATGGGGTCTAAAGGTAATTAAAAAAATAGGGTAATATTTCTGGAATAATGTGCCAAACATTATTTGGAGAATAGGATCCAGAATATGGATAAAAATACTAAGCCAAACATAGCCAGTATTTTTCGATAATATTTTATTCAATCTATTTATTAATACCTTTGACAAACTTTCATATTTTAAAAGCATTGTTGATGTAGGAGATTTGGATGAAGTATTATCATTATCATTTTGTTGTAGCAATGATCTTTTATACTATTATTTTCTTGCATACTTACCTAGGATTATTATTAGGTTGAAATTATCATTGTTATATGTTATCTTTACCTATAAGTTTATTATTATCTACTAATAGCCATGTATAGGGTTGTAGATTTCTCATTTGGAGCAATCGATCAATAAATCATTTCTTATTTTTCAATCTGGAATTTATTTGTTGCTCGTAAATTCGATTGTGAGTGTTTATCAATACCTCTAGAATGATATCTAAGCTAATTTCTTATTTTTTCGCTTTCTTAATTAATAATTGAGTCTGCCTCAATATCAAGACGGGTGAATTCTATCAACTTATGCTACCATGCTCCATCAATTGTATATTATGTAACCTTGTTGTCAATACTAGAAGAACCAACTATGGTTGTTATAAACTCTAAAAATTAAAATTAAAGTTTTACACTTTTTAACGAATAACTTTAATAGTGAAAGGGAGCAAGGTAAGAATTAGATAAATGTTAATAACCTCAAGAAATACTAAGAAAAGCCTCATCTTGATAAAATGCAGTACGCTTGAAACTTCAATAATTGTTTCAGCTCTAAAGCTTGAACTCCCATCAAGCTTCAACAAGGAACCACGTTCCACAATTCTCAATTAAAAAAAAAAAAATTTGATCATCAAGAAAACCAGTAACAAAAAGAACCTGACTGAATATACTCGTTAAATTTTCAGAGCTCAAAAGATATAAAATGTTCAGGTTAGAGCAGTGAGGAAGTAGAAGATGACTTTAAATACCCATGCTCAAACAAATCACTACAGTACACATTGTAAGCATTTTTAACAAACCACTCGTGAAAAGAATTGTAAACTTTCCACACAAGTTTCATGAAAGATAAAAGATAAAACATCTTAGTAGATAAAATGAGTGAGACACCTGTACTGTACAAAAGTTGAAAGATTTAATTCCTTTACCAAGTGAATTAAACCTAAAGCGGAATGAGTTGTTATGTTGATTTTAAGAGTTCTTTGACCATAAACATAAAGTAATAAAAATAAAACAAAGAAAAAGAACACCAGATTTTTACATGGTTCGGCAACATGCCTATATCCATGGGACCTCATCTACATGAAGTCAATCCACTATGGTAAACATTTATAGTTCAGTTACAAAGCCAAAGTTAAGCATCAATTACAAGAATACTCCCTGTTTTGCAATGCTTCAAACTCCACCCTTTGTCAAACTTCAAATTACCACAACAAGCTCCACATTCACAAGACCACTTGGTCAGCCTTAAGCTCCTCTCAAGGATCAACACCGAAGACACACTTCAGCTCCAAAAGCTTGAAATTCCATCAAGCATCACCAATGGACCCACGTAACAGCCATGAACAAATAAACAAAGTGTAACCAAGGTATTTGTAAGCCTACCTAAGGCATATGAAACTTGATTCAAAACAAGAGAAACCTCAAGGAATTTTTAGAGTAATATCAGAGGAATAATCAGACTTGAAAAGAATTGTATTGGAGATGACACAAAAGAATCAGGTTTCTCTTGTTCCTCTGATATTACTCTGAATAAAGAGTTTTTTAAGTGGTTCGGCGAGTTGCTTCTCAAACCTACATTCACTGTATTTATTGCTTCTCTTTTTACTAAATAAGAATTGTTAACCCCTTCTACATCGTTTTTGGGGGTATTTATACATGAATTTCATATATTAGTATCAATATTATCTCAACTTCCTCATTATATATTTTGTTTCCATTAAATGTTTTATTAAGATCTTTAAAATTTTTATTTGAATCATTTTTGTCTATATTTTTTATGCACATGTTAGAGTCATGAAAATGACTTTATTAAGGTGATTAAAATACCCATTTGTACTAAATCATGAAATTATTTTGAGACAATTTAGGAAAGTTGTGAAATTATTCATGAAAATCACCTTCTAAAATTTTCTTACAATTTTGAAAGCTTAGATTGAAATTTGAGATTGAGTAAGTTGATATTAGGGTGTGATTTATTATCCAGGATTGATTTTGTCTCTTCTGTGTTGTTCAAAGGTCAAATTGATATGAATAGTTGGGGTTGACTTTGTCACATTTCAATTGTGTAGGGACAAACTAAAATTTACCAGATCCACTATATAAAGAAATGAAGACTCGTGCAAAGGGAAGGGGGGGAGGGAGTGGCCGCATCACCAAACCCTAGCCCATCACTGCCGGCTTATTCGCCTTCTTCGACGACAATTCAACTTCCTCGCTGCAGTCCACACCATTCCCTTCACGCTGTTGACGATCCACGCCATTGCCGTAGTATTCGTTCATCTTTTGGCTATATTTCCTCTTTTTGGCATCGATTGGACTCCTCCACACTGATCCACCTCCCTTTGGGCCAATCTACCTCCCATGAGCATTTCCAAGCGGATTTCGGCAAAGAACTGGTCGATTTCCACGCTCATCTCCCGCCTAGGGCCAATCTACCTCCCATGAGCATTTCCAAGCGGATTTCGGCAAAGAACGGTCGACTACTGTTCATCTCCTGTTGGATTTCACTCACATTTCGATGACGTTTTGAATACCCAGTTGTCGATCGGCCTTCCCCCAACTTCAAACTATCTCCTAGCAAGTTTCGGTTCTCCGATTCACCATCGATGTTGTGAACTCGCTAGAATTCGCAGCTGCCACCGCGAGCATTCATCTTCCCAACATCCTTTGGTCTTCCTTAGCCACAAATCACCTTCTCTAGATGTTAGATATCCATTTTCCACAATGATCAGCAACCTTCTAGCTTCTCTAGCCACTATCAACACCACCATGAGCGGCTGAGCTCCCGGTTGCCTAGTATGGTGAAGGTCATACCAAGATTGACGACCACCATTCTTCACTGCAGCTCTTGACTAGTTGGACTAAGTTCGATCAGTGGAAAATTGATTAAGTTTCTTGTATTCATATTATATTTGTTTTCGTTTCAGATTGTTTGCGATACTTTAATATTTTTCTGATGCTTGACATGTTGAATTGATAATGTCCATTGATAATGTTTATTGAAATTGAACTGATTGCACATTGAATGTTGGTTTGAGAATGTTGAATGTTGATTATTGCTTTCATTGGCTTCAATTTCATATTGCAATCAAGCTTAATTTGCATATAGTATTGTTTTCGCTTTGAATGCATTCGTTGTGTTAATTGGTTGATGAAGGATACAAAGTTGATGAATTGTATTAGTTAGCGTTGTACTAACTAGTGGTTTTAATTGTTAGGAGCTTTCAGTCAATTGATGGTAATCTTTAACCATTTGATCTCTAGTTGAATCAATAGAGAGACATGATATATTCTACTTAGATATAATCTTTAACTAATCAATTTTGTGATCAAATTAGTAGAGAGACATCATAGATTATACCTAGATTACTATAAAGTTATTTTGTGATTTGCCTAGTCTTGTAGGTTTAGGAGATCTAAGAGTGAGATGAAGAATTGTGGGTGTTAGTCTTGGGTCGAACTGAATCTGAAGGGGCAAATGTCTTTAATTTTGTGTTTTAGTTAGCATTCTATCCCCCACTCTTTGCGTGACTCTTCATTTCTTTATATAGTGGGTCTGGCAAATTTAGTTTGGTCCTTACACAATTGAAATATGACAAATCAACCCCAACTATTCATATCGATTGACCCTTGTGTTAGGAAACGACCCGGTTGTGCAGCGGAAAAACAAAAATTTTACAACCATGGATCGTTCCTTAGAACCTAAAATCAGGGCATAGAAAGTTACAGTTTATATTTATAAGAATCTGCAGAAAAATAAATCCAAAGGTTTAGATTCATACCCACGTTTGGAGGCTCCACCAATGTTATCTCTGAATGTGTTTGCTACCGATCCAAGTGTAGGATCGAACCAAGAAGTCCACACGAAGACAACCACCAAGAACCAAGGAGGGATTTGCTAGATCCTCCTTGGCCTTAAGAAATCAAGAAGAAAAACAAAAGTGTTTGTTTTCAATGGAACAGTAAAAGTGGCGTGGGAGAGTTTTTGGCTGGAGGTTTTTCTTTTCAAAAATTAAAGAATGAATAAAATAACACACACTCACACTTTTCAACTAAAACCTTTTTCCTTTTATAGTCTTATTTTAGTTGCCCTATTCCCATATGGAATGGGCTTGGGCTACAACCCAAACACCCCCAAATTTGCCAAACACTCCCAATTAGATATTTTAATTTAATTCATCATTATTTCAATTAAAATCAATTAATATTTAATTAACATTTAACAATAATGATGATTTAATTAAATATGTGCGAACACACATTTAATCGTAATTTCACTTATTTAATTTTTTAACAAATTAAATAAAAAGGCTACGACCTCAGCAAATTTAATTGCACAGTAAAATTACCAAAATACCCCTTCGTCCAAAAAGATGAAAACGCCCTTCTTTCTTCTTGGCTCTTAAATTATCTTCTATGTGTGTGACCCATAGGCTCCTCATCATACCGGTAGTGTATAGTATCGCGATTAACACCAATTAATCGTCTCACTAATACACAGACCAAGATTGGCCCCTAGCAAGGCATCATGGCCACCCGATAGATTTGGATTCAGCAAAGTAGCTACCTGTCAACGATATGGTTACCGTACAATACGATCATTTCATCATATGTTATCTCGACGAGACGAAGGCATAGAAATAGTGTCAACCTTCGGTTACTCTCGATATTATATATTCAGTTTCTGGACCAATGACCCGTATTATAATCTGGATAGAGCAACAACTCAGTCCCACTATAGCCACAGTTTCAGTGTCATTGTCATATACTGAATTGCGCCGTGAGATAACTTCTCCCGTACGCGGGAGTGATGAATCCTTTGTCAATCCACCATAGTCTTGATACACTCCTTGATATAGCCAATCACCACCGTCTTGCGACTCTGAATAGAACTGCGTTAGGCTAGTGTCAAACTGTACCAATCGGTGCACAAGACACTTCGGTGATCTCAAGTCTAAGGATCACATGCACCACCATTCGTTAGAGGATTTGTTCCATAGACACTGGGGTTATCATCCATATGGAATCCTCTGGTGGGTTAGTCCAGTGAACTTGCTGCGGGATATCCGCCTACAACAAGCACCCATGTGTTGCACCAGGTTGTCACCAAACAACCTTGACAAGTGAGATCAGTCACTGCCTTTCGACAAGGTCGTTCAACACTATGATAGCCTTACCGTATTATCTGTGCCCTTACTTCAGAATAATACTGGGGCTACGAACGTTTCTAGAATGGCCACCATATGTGCTCATAGGGTTCTCACTATCAAGATTTGAAACACTTGATACCCTCGTCACGATTCTACCATTCTAAGGACATATATCAATACATATTGCAATAATAATGATTTATGCGATATAGAATAAAATGCCTTTTATTATTAATTAATGAACATTATTACAAAGAGTCAATTCTACAATAATTGATTGGCTCTAGGGCATCTACTCTAACACCTTGAACAACAAAATAGACAAAATCAACCTTAGATGATAAATCACCCCCTAATTTCAACTTACTCAATCTCAAATTTCAATTCAAACATGCAAAATCGTAAGAAAAATTTAGAATGTGATTTCGTGAATAATTTCACAACTTTTCTAAATTGTCTCAATATAATTTCATGATTAAGCACAAATTGGTATTTTAATCACCTTAATAGAGTCATTTTCATGATTCTAAGACTTAACGTAAAAATCTTCTGTGTAAAAGACCAAAATGAACCAACAACAATCAGCTAAGTCAGGGAGTTGCTGATCCACGAATGGACCAACATGTTGCATATGGTTCACCGTTTGTGGAGATGAGATTGGGCTAGCAGTGAGACTGTTCCATCGATGAATTCGTTTTTGTCTTTGGTGATGAGAGCCCTTTGGAAATTGCAAGCTCATGTCGCATAGTTTTTTGATCCGATGAGGGCTTGTTTGACCAGAATGAGTTCTAGTCCATCAGACGACGGAGAGAAAGCGAGTCACTTGGTTCTGGTCGTTGTTGAGTGGTTGGGATGATTTGGAATGGAAATGGGTAGGGGTTTTGGTCTGGTTGACCTGTGAATCCGAATGGGTAGGGATTTAGGCCTAGTTGAGGGGTTGGGCCTGGTTGAGAAGTGTGGTTTGTGGGCCTAGAATGGTATTTGGGTTTGGCCTAGTGTTTGGTGGAGTTAGCCCAACTGAAGTTGCTGTGGGCTCGATATGGGCTTGTGAACTTGGGTTGGATTGATTGGTAGATGGGTTGGGCTATGTTAGTTGGTTTGTGGTGGGATCTATTTGGTTTGATAAAGGATTGGAACTAATTCAAGTGTCTGTTTTGCAGGTGAGAACAATAACATAGAGCAAAATTGGATTAGTTGACAGAATCAAGCTGGAAGGCTTAAGAGGCAAAAGAGAAGCTTGGTTAAGAAACATACTCTGACACCATATCAGAACTTTAGTGATGAGGAGGAAAAATAAACAAGCTTTGGAGAGATTGTATTTGATTGATATATATCGCATGTACAATTTACATCAATTTATACAAGAAAGAACGAGTCCTATAAGGAAATGTAATAAAAGAAAATAATGTCATGATCCCCAAAATAAGGAAATAGCATAAAAGTCCGATATTCATACTCCAAATAGAACCATATTCGCATTTCCATTCAATGCATATAATATCTTCATTCCATGTCAACATCAATGCATATAATATCTTCATTCCATGTCAACATCAATGCAAATATAGTTCATCCCTCAATTTAATTCGTTTGTAAAAATGATTCAAACCCTGTTCTGTTCATTGTGATATATATATATATATATAATCGACTGCAGATGTGGAAATTTTGTATAAGTTATCAAAGAAAAAACCACATTTCTCCGAGGATACGTGTTTCCACGTCTTGCCGTGGTGTAACCCAACTCTTGAAGATCTTCAAGAGGTCATTTCCGTACGCTAATTAATTGTTCGACTTTGTTAACTGACAAATTGTGTACAGAGCCACACCATTCCTAGGAACCAATGATTTATCTTTTCCTTATTAAATTAATAAAGATCATACAATAATTTAACAAAATCTATATTATGATTAAAAATTGAGTTTTCAGCAGGAAGATGGGTACGTAAGAGTTGTTATTTATATTTATTGGTGATAAAAAACTAAATATTAGTAGGGAAATATGCTACTGTTATACTTTTGTGTACCTTCTTGGAAGATTAGTTAGTTAAACTAAGAAAAGTAGTACTGATTAATCACTCATGAAAAACTATTTTATGAAATAGAGATTCACTAAGATGAGCCAGAAACATTGAAAATATTCACTAAGAAATTATTAATGTATATGCTGAAAGTGAACTCGATCGATCAATCTCGAAGGTCTAATTAATTTTCTAAAACCACTTCGAGGAATAAACGTGGAGCTTAGGGTCTTATCAAAAGATTTAGTAAATACATATATGGTCAAAAATATTGTAGAGTTATGTAACATGCATGGAAATAATGATCTGCGTATAGTGAAATGTGAAATTGACATATATTCATGATTCTGAAACTTAGCTGGCATTTCAAATATTAAGAAAGACATTGAATTATGCTTGGATTTCAAATGTGTAGAAAGACTTTTAGTTATGTTTACGAAACTTCATTTTGTTGGACAAATGGTTGTACTTTATTTTGTATTTGTTCCGTTTAATAGTCTATTATTTACTTATATTCTGAAGAATATTTATCAAGTAAAAGAGAGTTACAGTCAGAATTATTCATATTCTTAAAAAAACTCTTGGGCTTCAAAAATATTTTTCATTTTAAGTTCTTCGAGCACGCACATGTATATAGAAAAAATCCTTATAATATATTTATTTACATCCTCTATTCTTGTGACTATGAACTGTTAGAATTTTGATAAACTTTATGAAATTCCTATAAAAGTGACATGTGAAAGTTAATTAAATTCATATATTTTGTAACTGATTAATATGATTAATGACTTTTAAAATATATTTGACAATTATACAGATCTGAATGGACTTGAATGCTGAAACAATTATATATTTAATAAAAAATTAATACTACTGTTTGTCTAGCTTGTTCGGTTGTGAGATTGAACTCTATGTGTTACAGCCAATGAAATAATTTGGCTGATCATACAAATACAGTTGTTGGATTTAGAGTGAAACAACAATTTCGTATCTCCTAAAAATTAATATTCCTAAAATATTCCATCAACGCCATGAAAAGAAAATGCATAGATAAATAAGGAATGTCGATTACTGAGCGGCTAGGTAGCTTTCATGTTAAAATACTTCCTAGTGGTTAAATGAAGAACTTATGACATTATTAACAAATAATAGTGTGAATAATTAATAAGTAATTATGCATATAGTCCACTAATGAATGTATGTAAATGTTTGAAGTCAAATCACCGGCAAAACAGTAATGAGGAGGGGGACAATGCCAAAGGAAACCGTGAAACTTCATTGACAAACCCATTTGTGAAAGGTGGATAATGCATTGCTTCTGGTCCTTGGACACATGTTTTGACAAAGCTGTATGCGCGCATTTCATGCTTCAGCGACTATTTATAAGCTAAATGTGTTTATCTGTATAGTTGATTTCTATTTATATATAGTGGTGTGTACAGGCTGCACATGCATGCAGGCCTTATTTTTCAAAACAAATGTATCTTTTTACAATTTGAGGGGAGATCGCTAGAGCCGAAATTAATGATTCGCATGAGAGATATATTAGGCATTAGTTTGATAATTGCAGCTGCCTTATTAATTTCTCATTATTGCAGGTCTAGCTGTCTAACTAGGGAGATATATTCTGGTTCATCTGAACCCTAATTACGCGCTGGATTTTAAGCTTTCATAATAAAACAAAAGGGACAATCCTAGCATACTTTGGACGAGTGCGTATATGAACTGGAAATGGTCAATTAAGTTCAATACATTCATAATTATATCATGTGTCTGGCACGTGATGCCTGCTTATTTGCAGCGTTTTGTTTTACTTTTTAAATTACTGCATATTATATATATATATATATATATATATATATATATATATATATATATAGAAAAAATTAATTTGCATTATTACTTGTGTATATGGAGATAAAAATTAAATGATGGTAATTAAAATTCTGAATATGGTTACTAGTGTATAAGATTTAATTCTTAGAAGTACTGTAGAGATGTGATTGCTCTTCAACAAATGATACTCAATCCATGGCGTTTATCAAGACTTGGTTACGTCGACAAGCCGACTTCTACCAGGAATCTCGCCGGAAAAAATTGCCAGATATCTCTGTCACATGCATACATGTAAAGCTCCTTATTTACAATATAAATAACAGCAAGTAACAAATTTATAAGAAGACAAAAACACCAATTTTATTTATAATTAAAAGTAGCAGACGAGTATCTAACTGAGATGAGATCATAATCAGCTATAGGCTATAGCGTAAAGATAAATTTAGGAACTTGAAGTGAGATTCTATGCCCAAAAAGGGGTGTTTTTAAGGACTGTGCTAAACTAGATTGCCTCATTCTAGAGATACAAATACAATTAATAAATTACAATAACATAAGCAAGGAAATTTTGCCGAGGAATCGGGTTCGGTGTAACGCATAGATTACGAGACGACACGTGCCGTGTCGTAACCCAAATTATGGAAGAGTATGAAGAGATGATTTCTGACTGGTCAACAATGTCACCCTCTATTCAACGCAGACAAATTTAGTGAAGATTTTCACCCGCTACTGAAGAAAATTATATTATTATTATATGAGTGTATATATGTACAGTACTAGTTTATATAGAAAGAATTAAATAATGTAGTACATATGTATAATTAAATTTTTTCAAGTGACAGGAAGTAATAAGATAACGTGGGCATGCGTGGTGAGACTGACACATAGAGGGTCGGGTCGTTGGCGGATAAACAAGCACATTGTTCGTAACCCACTTGAGCTTAACCCCAGTTTGGGAACACATAGAGAAGGACAGTATGGCGTATCTGATTCCTCTCTCTCCGCAAAACCCTATTTAATAAGTAGCTTAGCCCACTGCTTTCTCCCATGCAATTGTCTTCTTCAACCCCAATAACACTGCCACTACTTCCCCCAAACTTTCTTCCCACATTTTCCATTTTTTCTTTCAGGTTATCTTTTCTCTCTGTCTATAACTTGTCCCAAACAATCCTCTTTTTAAGTGGCCTTGTTCTCTCTCACTCTCTTTCCCTCTCATTCTCCTTCCATATATATCTTGGTTTGTTTCACTGACAAAATTCCATCTACTTGTATTGTCTGACACTTCTATATAAATATATAATATATATATATATCTTAATTAAGTATGTCAAGCAGAAGGTCGCGTTCCAGGCAGTCGGGAGTTCCAAGTATCACTGATGATCAGATCAGCGATCTTGTTTCAAAACTGCAACAACTCATTCCTGAGGTTCGGTCTCGGCGCTCCGACAAGGTAGCTAGCTTGGTCTTTTCTCTCTCCAACATGGAACACACTTTTGTGTGGCCTTCGTTTGTTATTGTAGATAAGTCGTATGTTCTCACACCCTCATTTATTTTCTTGTGGTGCAAGTGGGACTAAATATGTTTCCTTGTATGTTAACAATATGCATCACATAGTTAATATAGCACATTTTGGTTTACTTGTTAACCATGAGTATTAATTACTAATGATCATTTTGGGCATGCAGGTATCAGCTTCTAAGATTTTACAGGAGACTTGTGACTATATTAGAAGCTTACACAGAGAGGTTGATGATCTAAGCGACCGTTTATCAGCGCTGTTAGCTTCGACAGACAACAATAGTGCCGAAGCAGCAATAATTAGAAGTTTACTTATGTAATATTGCTTAATAATTAGTTCTTTTCGCTTCTATGTATTTAGGGCTTGGTCACTAGGCCTTATGGTAAGGGTGAACATGGGCAGTACAGCTCCATGATATATATCCCTTTTCAACTTGTACTACTAGTTACATAATTAACTCATCATATATATAATAAAAAGACTTCTAGATGAGTACCCAGATTAATTTTGGTTGATATATATTTTAAACAGCTCATGTGCGCGCTGCCACAACCTCTGATGAACATATTGCTAGTCTAAAAAGAATAAAATGTATTTAAAAAATTTATCTCATGGCTGCTGATTTTGACTACTTTCAATAATATAAGTCGCATTAATTTGGCTATAATATTTTCAAACTTCATGGATTGACTGTCATGTTTATTTGTTTATCTTATCAGTCAATCTTATACCCAGAAACTGAGGAGTGGACCCGTAATATGGTCAACCTTGGAGTTGATAGCTACTAGCACGTGATTGATTTGCCCCACACTAATTTTGAGTTGAGTTTGAATCAGGATGCATGGAGCCCTGTTTTCATTTCAGACCCGGGATATGAGACAAGTTTCGCCTCATAAATTTCGATCTTGCATTTTGATCATGATTTGGTATACTCATTGTTTTCAACTTTCAAATTAATGCACGTGTAAATAAGCGCAGTAGATGATGAGCATGAAATTATGAAAGAAACGAGGTAACAAATATGCATTTATACGAGGGATTTCATTCTTATTCTTGCCATATGGTTAAGCCGGCCGTCGAGTGAGATGGCCATTTCTTTTAGTTGTTTTTAAATGTTGGGGCTGAACTGCATTATACTAACGATGCAAGAGAATATGAGATTAAGAAGATTATATGATGATCAAACTTGAATGGAGACGAACCGCTTTGCCTCAAGCTAGGGTTTTAGCCAAAAGCTTCTTTTCTTTGTGGTAATTAATTAAAAATGGATCTAATAAAGATCTCACCTGTCATGATCTGAGACGATTGTTTTGACCTCGATTGAATTAATTGGTTGATGGTTACTAAATCATTCTATGCATGCATGCGCATTCTAAAACATAGAAATAACAAAATTCTTAGACTTTGGATTGATTCTTGTCCTATCTTACTTAATTTAAAAATTGATAATTAATCTTATAATAATATTACTTTCAATATATATATATATATATTTTCTTAATAGTCAATTACAGTTTTTAGTTATGCTTGTATAGAAGAGAATCTTTGTTATTAATTCTATCTGTATTATTTTATATATCATTTATTGAATAATCAAATTTGAGAGGGATAATTGAAAAGATTGTAAAAAAATTTAGTGAATGCAGTCACTGTCATACAGCAGAACACAAAAGTGAAATTTGAGACATGTCCCTACATGTCACATTGTATATATTGCAAAGATATTTACAAGCATTGATGTCTATATAATTGGATCAATTCGACTATGATACTATAGGCGGTACTTAATTACTTATTTTTACTTGTACTCTTTAATCCTCATTACTTCTATTAGCTAAATTTGATCTAAAACTCTTGCATATAATCCGATTCTTTTTCAATTTACATTTTTTTTTTTATCCAAATCATGAGTCCCTAGAGATTCCTAGATAGTTTGTGTGAAAAAAATTTCATCAAAACTCTGCATATAAAAAGAAACAATTAAAGAAGAAATATGGTTTTGTTTACCTCCGAAATTATAATATAGTTTTAAATTTGATTTTCATACATAACCTATAGGAATCTCTATAGTTTTAAATTTCGAAGTTAATATCCTATTATTTCTCACATCATTATGTAGCAGATGGCCTCGTAGCATGCAATATTACTTAGATAAGCGACTTGAATTGTCTGCAATTTCGGGGTTTAGTTTTGATTCACTGGTTTGATAGCCATCTGGATGCATTTTCATAGATTATTCAAGGTTATCGTTGGAGGATTAAAAGCTGATCATCTTTCTCGATTTCCCGTACAATCACAAGAAACTTTATCAACTCAAGTAATATTGGAAATTTCAAATTCTTATCATGTAAAATAATTGGATATCCTCAGTTTTTTTCATGTGAAATCCTTCAAATTCAAATAAATTAATTAGAAGGCTGTTGGACAATAATTATGTTCCTTGTTATGCCCCTTTCGTTTTGGTAACTGACAACCGTTTGTTTGGCTTGTCAGACTCTTAGGCTCAGAAAGGGCTTGGATTTGTTATGCTATTATATTCTCTCATATTGCTGCACTTAGGCCTGGATAATTAAGGGCTGCATGGTTACTTTGAGAGATAATTACTTAAATGACCATATTTTAAAACTCAATTTTAGGAACAATCTATCTTTAATTGTCTTTATAAGTAAGATCTTTAATACAAATTCTAGACAATTTAACGCTTCTCGTCAATTCTCCTACTCTCTTATTACTTTCTCCTTAATATTTTTAGATTTATGTTTTTGTATTATTTGTATATGTTTCGGTTTATATATTATGTTCATGTGTTTAATATAAGTGAAATAATACAAATTTAGGAAAAAGAAAAAAAAAAAACTCGAACTTTGAATTGGAAGAACTGATTCTAGAAAAATTGCAGAAACTCGATTGATCAAGTCCAGTCTCCCTCGAGTTCAGTTGCTTGAGTTAATCCAGTGGGTTATAATTATAATAACCTCGCTCGAGTGGGGTCTTATTGATACTTTATAGGGATTATATTGATATTTTACATAATAGATTATATATAAAATATTAATTTGATCCATATAAATTATCAAAAAAGTTCACTACCACACTCAAGTAAAATGAAGCATTGCTTGAGTCTAGTCTCTCGAATTTGTTTATTGGTTTTCAAAAAAGTAAAATTTCAACCCAATTTGAATTAACAAAACTTTTTTTTTTTTTTTTTAACTCAATTCTAGTCTGAAGCCACTCACACTGTTGTAAGCCTAATCAACAGGTGCTCGTCTGCTGCTCTGAACTTCAAAATACTAATGGAATTGTGGTCTAGACAACCTGCAGATTATAGTAACTTGAGGATTTTTTGCGATGGAGTAAAGGGTTATAAGCTATGGAACCCTATGGCAAGGAAAACAATAATCAGTGAGAATGTGGCTTTTAAGGAGTTTGAGATGTTGGGATTATCAAGAGATATGTATAGCAATAGCAGTGGCAGTGAGAAGTTTGACTTTGAGGTGGAGCTTTTTGATAATCCAAATAAAGTTCAAGAACAGCAACAGGAAAAAATTGAAGATGAACCAATACTTGATGAACCAGAACTGGAATAAGAGGTAGCAATTCAAGAATTACAAGATCTAATAGAGAAGTGCAAGATCTGACAGATTACAATTTGTCTAGAGACAGAGTTAGAAGAAATATAAAAGCTCCAATTAAGTATGGCTATGCTGATATGGTATTCTATGTTAGAGTAGGTGCCCTGGTGCCAATCAACTTATTGTAATTGACTTTGTAATATTGTGTTTATAATCAATAAAGTCATTTTTCTACATCGTGTAATTCATATTCATTATATGTTGTGATGTACGTCCTTAGGATGGTAGAATCATGATGAGAGTATTGAGTATTTCAAATCTCGATAGTGAAGACCCTACGAGTGCATATGGTGGTCATTCTAGAACCATTCGTAGCCTTAGTATTATCTAACCAATGACACATATAATATGGTAAGACTATTATCGTGTTGAACGACCCTATCGAAAGACAGTGACTGATCTCACTTGTCAAAGTTGTTTGGTGATAACTAGGTGCAACACATGGGTGCTTGCTATGTAAGCAAGTTCATTGGACAGACCTACCAGAGGATTTCATATAGATGGTAACCCTAGTGTCTGTGGAATAAATCCTCTAATGGATGGTGGTGCATGTGATTCTTAGACTTCAAATCACCAGAGCGCCTTGTACACTAATCGGTGTAGTTTGACATTAGCCCAATGTAGTCCCATTCAGGGCTATTAGACCGGTTGTGATTGGTTGCATCGAGAAGTGTATTGAGGCTATGATGAATCAACATGGGATTCATCATTCCCGGATAGGGAGAAGTTATCTCATTACACAGTTCGGTTATATTGGCAACGACAATAAATTTGTGGCCATAGTGAGATTGAGTTGTCACTCAATCCAGTTTATTATCTGGTTGTTGGTCCAGTAACCAATACAAAGATATCAAGGATATCCAAGGCTAATGCTATTTTTGTACCTTAGCCTTGATGAGATAACAGTTGATGAAATGATTCGATTGTACGGTAACCATACCATTGACAGGTATCATTACTTTGCCGATCCTTATGTGTTGGGTGACCATGATGTCTGGTTAGAAGCCAATCTTGGTCTGTGTGTAGTGAGACAATTAATTGGTGATCAATTACGATACTACTTACTACCAACATATTAGGGAGTCTATGGGTCACACACATAGGAGGTAGTTTGAGGATTTTGGTTTAAGGGGCATTTTCATCTTTCTAGACGTGAGGGCAGTTCGGTAATTTTGTTATGCAATTAAATTTGTTGAGGTTGTTGCTTGTGTCCAATTTTATATTGAAATTTAATTAGAAAAATTACGTATTTTAATTTAAGGGTGTTTTGGTAATTTGCTGTGTAATTAAATTTGTTGAGGTTGTTGCCTGTATCCAATTTTATATTGGAATTAAATAAAGCAAATTATGTTTATGTTTATGTTAATATTAATATTAGTAGTTTTAATTAAATTAAAAATACCTTTAATGCTATTCCACTTAGGAATAGGTTAACCTTATTCTAATGTGGAATAGGGTTAGGGTTTTGCTATAAAAGCAAAACTTTTAGAAAAAAATTAAGTATGTGAAAAAAATTAAAAGAAAGTTGATGCTCCTTTTAGCCCTAGCTACCCTTCCCTTTTGTGAAAGATTTGTTCTTTCAATTCTTTAGCAAAATCTAAAGTGCAATTGAATTAATCTGGTCAATTAATTCAATTGTGAGTGTGCCTACCTTCTTGTGGATATCATAAGTGTAGTCATTTTCTTGGATTGACTTGTGAAAAGATCAGAGACATTGAAGGAGCCTCTACCGTTGCTATGGTCTATAATCCTTGTATGGATTAATTTTTGTATGTAAAACATATATATATTTGACCCTGATCATGAGATTTGAGCAATTGAGACCAATTTTTTTGTTTTATTCCATTGCCAAGATTCATTGGTTACTAACAGTGGTATCAGAGCCTAGGGTTTTGATTATATATGTTTTAATTTTAATTTAATTGAATTGATTGATTGATAACTTGTATTGTTTGCTAGAATTGCATGATTAGGGGTTTTCAATATGTTCAATTGTTTTCAAATTGATTAATTAATATGTTGAGTTTGTTGATGAATATATGTGTTGGTTCAATTTGTGATTTACGTTTGTTGCTAAATTGTTTTTCATGATTTCACATAAAACGTTGATGATGGAAACACGTTCTTGCGAGTTTTTAGTTCTGGTCATACATTGTTGTTGCATGTGATCAATTTTGGTTTTGCGTCATTGTGCGTAAACTGGCTTAATTGCGAAGTTGATGCTTGGAGGACTGCACCACTCGTCATGGCGAAATAAATCTTTGCCGCAGTGACAAGCTTCATAGAAACATAGTAGAGCTGGAAAATCAGTGCTCGCCGCAGCGACAAAATTATCGCTGCGGTGAGCACAACCATGGTGGACGACCGCCACGGTGAGCGAGCTTCATGAGCTCGCTAATCGTTCACAATCTCTGTAGCGGCTGGCCTGACTTAATGTTGCCGTGACAAAGAAAATCTTAGCCATGGCGAGCGAGCTACTGTCCGTAGTGTATCGAGTTGTCGTGCGATGGGACTTAGTTGTAGTGTTCTAAAACTTTTGAACCAATATTTTTTTCTACAAATTCAAGAAGGTAATTTTCAATTTCAGCCATCCAATTCAAAATTGTTGTTTTGAATGTATGTAGTAATTCTTGTCTGAAAATTGCATGGTGCCCAGAACATGAGCTTTATACCTATGGTCTGTTTAATTTTGTGTATGTTTGTAATTTTTAAATAAATAGAAACTGTGTGTCCTGCCTCCCTCTAAATTCTTTATGTATTTCTTCCTCTCATCTCACTCCCCTCGTATGTAACGTGAGGTTTCTAATTTATTGATGTAAATTGGAATAGCATTTATTTTATGTAAAATCCTTTTGTATTGTCCGTGATGAAGAAATGATGGAGCGCTAAAGAGGCAAGCAAACTTGAAGACCCAAGGTTGACTTATTGATTCCTCTAGGCTTGAGGAAATCGATTTTAGTTAGACCATGTATCGACACATTTACTTTTATGCTTAGAATGCATGCTAAGGTTAAATGTTTAATAAGTAAGTAAGCTAAACACGAGATCGAACACTAAGTAAGCTATCAATGACATTCTAACAAAGATGATAAATTGGTGAGACCTAAAATAAAAGCCCCTCAACAAAGTATATTAAGTCATTAGTTAAAAGCCTTCCATCACCATGACTTTGATTAAGCCACTGTTCGTTGGAACTTTGTTCGCTAAGGCGAAGGGTACACTTCTACCAGTGGGAGGTTAAACTTCATTGGAGATTTCCTTAATAGTGCTGGGTCTGACTTGTTAGGAAACGACCTAGTTGCGCAGCGGAAAACAAAAATTTTACAACCACGGATCGTTCCTTAGAACCCAAAATCAAGGCATAGATTTTACAATTTATGCATAATTAGAATCTGCAGAAAAATATAAATCCAAAGGTTTAGATTCATACCCACGTTTGGAGGCTCCACCAATGTTGTCTCTGAATGTGTTTGCTACCGATCCAAGTGTAGGATCGAACCGTAGAGGTCCACACGAAGACAATCAACAAGAACCAAGGAGGGATTTGCTAGATCCTCCTTGGCCTTAAAAATCAAGAAGAAAAAATCAGTATTTGATTTTTTCAATCAAAAAGATGAAAGTGGCGTGGGAATGAGTGTCAAAGGGGATTTGCTTGTGTGTGTTTGTTTTAAAGGCAAAAATTAATTAACAAATCACACAAATACTATTCCTTTTATAGGCAAACCAAGTTGCCCTATTCCCACATGGAATGGGCTTGGGCTCCAACCCAAACACCCCATGTTGCCAAACACTCCCAATTTGATATTTTAATTTAATTCATCATTATCTTAATTAAAATCAATTAATATTTAATTAACATTTAATCAATAATGATGATTTAATTAAATATGTGCGAACACACATTTAACCGTAATTTCACTTATTTAATTTCTTTAACAAATTAAATAAAAAGGCTACGACCTCAGCAAATTTAATTGCATTGTGAAATTACCAAAATACCCCTTCGCCCAAAAAAGAGGCAACGCCCTTCTTTCTTCTTGGCTCTTAAATTATCTTCTATGTGTGTGACCCATAGGCTCCTCATCATACCGGTAGTGTATAGTATCGGGATTAACACCAATTAATCGTCTCACTAATACAGACCAAGATTGGCCCCTAGCAAGGCATCATGGCCACCCGATAGATTCGGATTGACAAAGTAGCTACTGTCAGCGATATGGTTACCGTACAATACGATCCTTTCATCATTCGTTATCTCGGCGAGGCGAAGGCATAGAAATAGTGTCAACCTTCGGTTACTCTCGATATTATATATTCAGGTTTTTGGACCAATGACCGTATTATAATCTGGATAGAGCAACAACTCAATCCCCTTTGTGGCCCACGTTTTAGTGTCATTACCATATCTTGAATTGCGCCGTGAATAACTTCTCCCGTGCCGGGAGTGATGAATCCTTTGTCAATCCACCATAGTCTTGATGCACTCCTTGATATAGCCAATCACCACCGTCTTGTGACTCTGAATAGAAGCTGCGTTAGGCTAGTATCAAACTGTACCAATCGGTGCACAAGGCACTCCGGTGATCTCAAGTCCAAGGATCACATGCACCACCATTCGTTAGAGGATTTGTTCCATAGACAACGGGGTTACCATCCATATGGAATCCTCTCGGTGGGTCGATCCAGTGAACTTGCTTTGCGGTATATCCGCCTACAACAAGCACCCATGTGTTGCACCAGGTTGTCACCAAACAACCTTGACAAGTGAGATCGATCCGCCTTTCGGCGAGGGGTCGTTCAACACTATGATAGCCTTACCGTATTATCGTGCCCTTACTTAGAATAATCTTTGGGCTACTGACGTTTCTAGAATGACCACCATATGTGCTCATAGGGTTCTCACTATCAAGATTTGAAACACTTGATACCCTCGTCACGGTTCTACCATTCTAAGGACATATATCAATACATATTGCAATAATAATGATTTACGCGATATAGAATAAAAATGCCTTTTATTATTGATTAATGAACATTATTATAAAGAGTCAATTCCACAATAATTGATTGGCTCTAGGGCATCTACTCTAACAATCTCCCACTTGCACTATAGCCAATCATTCATGTATTTAATACCAAATGATTTCAAGTGCCTTTCATGCTTCGCTGCGGCGAGAGGCTTTGTAAGTGGATCTGCGAGATTGTCGTCGGTATGCACTTTACTAATCTGCGTCTTTCCTCTCAACTATCTCTCGATGAGATGGAATCGAAATGCAGTATGTGTCTAGACTTGATGAGGACCGTGGTTCCCTAGCTTGAGCAATTGCTCCATTGTTGTCACAATAGATGTCTATAGGATCAACAATAGTAGGAACCACACCAAGTTCGGTGGCGAACTTCTTAATCGGTACTCTCCTTGGCCGCATCGACAATGCAATATACTCGGCCTCCATTGTAGAGTCCGCTACTGCTTTGCTTGGAGCTCTTCTAGCTCCACCGCACCGCCATTGAGACAAAATACAAACCCTGATTGCGATCGATAATCGTCTTTATCTGTTTGGAAACTAGCATCACTGTATCCTCTTACAGTGAGCTCATCTTCCCCTCCATAAACCAAGAACATATCCTTAGTCCTCTTCAAGTACTTAAGAATGTTCTTGAGACCATCGATGGACGCTCACGGATCTGATTGATATCTACTACAAGTGCTCAAAGCACATGAGACATCAATCCGAGTACATAGCATGGCATACATGATGGATCCAATTCTTGATGCATATGGGATCCTCTTCATCCTATCTCTCTCATCTTGTGTTTTAGGACACAATTCCTTAGAAGATAAACACCATGTGACATCGGAAGAAATCCTTTCTTGGATTCTTCCATCTTGAATCGTTTGATACTTTGTCAATATATGCACTCGACTTAGGCCAAGCAACCTACGCGATCTATCACGATAGATCTTTATACCAAGGATGTAGGTGCTTCCCTAAGTCTTTCATGGAGAAGCACTTGGATAACCAAGTCTTTACCCATTGCAAGTTCGGTATATCATTCCCGATCAAGTATGTCATCGACATACAACACTAGGAATGCTCTTTGCGCTCCCACTCACTTTCTTGTAAACACGGGCTCATCTTCATTTTTGATAAAACCGAATTCTTTTACGGCCTCATCAAAACGAATGTTCCAGCTCCTTGAAGCTTGCTTGAGACCATAAATGGATCTCTGCAACTTGCATACCTTATTAGCTTGACTATCAAGAAGCGAAACCATCGAGGTTGTGTCATATACACATCCTCCTCAAGGTTTCCGTTCGGGAAAGCGATTTTGACATCCATTTGCCAAATCTCATAGTCATGATATGCGGCAATTGCAAGCATAATCCGGATGGATTTAATCATGGCAACCGGCGAAAAAGGTTTCTTCATAGTCAATGCCATGAATTTGTTTGAAACCTTTGGCAACCAAGCCGTGCTTTATAGGTATGCGTTGCCATCCATGTCGTCTTCTTCTTGAAGACCCATTTACACCCTATAGGTTTTACCCTTCGGTGGTTCCACCAGACCACACTTGGTTCCGGTACATGGAGTCCATCTCGATTTCATGGCTTCAAGCCATTTAATGGAATCCGGATCCGATATAGCGTCTTCGTAGGTTCTGGGTTCATCGTCTTGATAGACTAGTACGTCACCATATTGAGTCACGAGATAACCGTATCTCTCGGGCTCATGGCGTACTCTCCCAGATCTACGTAGCTCCTGTGCTACCTGAGGCGGTTCACTTTGATCCACAATTTGTGGAGTAACCTCCTCATGATGCTCAACCACTCCTTGTGGCACATCATCCCGTCCTTCGTCTAGTATATCTTGTGGTTCTAGAACTTCATCGAGTTCTACTTTTCTCCCACTAGTACTTCTTAGAAAATATTCCTTTTCTAGGAAGACACCAGATCGAGCAACAAAGATTTTGCGCTCTTACGGGTTGTAGAAATGGTATCCTTTGGTCTCCTTTGGATACCCCACAAATATACATTTACGAGGATTTTGGGCCCAACTTGTTCGAAGTCAATTTCTTAACATAAGCTTCGCAACCCCAAATCCTTAGATAAGACAAGTTGGGCTTTCGCCCAATCCATAGCTCATATGGAGTCTTATCTACGACTTTGGCGGCACACGGTTTAAAACGTGGTCGCGGTCTCTGAGGCATAACCCCGAGCGATGCGGGTAAATCACTAAAACTCATCATGGACCTAACCATGTCAAGTAAGGTCCTATTCCTCCTTTCGACACTCCATTGTGTTGGGGTGTATAAGGAGGGTGAGTTGTGATACTATCCCACATTCCTTCAGGTACTCGAAAACCCCGAGCTTAAGTATTCACCTCGATCCGGCAGAAGAGCTTTAATACTTTTGCCCAACATATTACGTACTTCATTCTGAATTCCTTGAATTTATCAAAGGCTTGATTTATGTCTCATAAGGTAGACATAACCATATCTCTTGAAATCATCGGTAAATGTGATGAAGTATGAATATCCACCTCGGCTTCAATTGTTAGTGGACCACATACATCACTATGGATGATGCCTACAGGTTCATAGCCCTTTCACCTTTTCTGTGAAAGGAGACTTGGTCATCTTGCCTAAAAGGCATGACTCGCATACCTCAAATGGTTTGAAAGTCAAAAGGGGCCAAAACTCCATCCCTTTGAAGTTTTGCAATGCGAGTCTTATTAACATGACACAATCTACAATGCCGGAGATATGTTTGGTTTTGATCGCTATGTTTAGCTTTCTTGGTTTCAATATTGAGAATATCTTTATTGCTTAAATCAAGAACATATAATCCATTATATAACCTTGCAATTCCAAATAGAATACCATTCAAACTAAAGGACAACAATCCATTAGATATCTCAAAATGATACCCCATATTATCCAAAAGCGGATACCCGAAATAATATTTCTAGAAATAGAAGGTACGTGATACTTGATTATGTAGTTCCAACAATAAGCCCGTAGGCAAAGATAAACAATAAGTCCCTACACTAATGCAGCCACATGTGTTCCATTTCCAACTCGTAGGTCCACCTCTCCTTGGCGAGCACTCTACTCGCCTTAGTCCCCACACATCGGTACAAATGTGAGTACCACATCCTGTGTCCATGACCCAAGATGTTGAGGGAGAGAAGTTAATCTCAATCATGAAAGTACACAAGTCGTAGCCTCGACTTCTTCTTACTTGCGAGGAAAGCCTTGCGGTGTTTCCTCCGGTGGCCAGGGCTTGCCACAAAAGCGAGACTACCTTGCCCTTTCCTATGCCACTCTCAGGGCCCAGGGCAACCTTTGTCCTTTGGGCTTGGGCTTGGGTTTGGCCTTGGCCTTACCCTTGCCGTTACCCTTTGCTTTCTTGGCGGAGAACAAGATAAAAGCAGGCTTGGACTTTTTCAAGTCTGCTCTGCGATCCTCGGCATGTTCGGAAGTTACGAGGGGTTTTCTCCATCGTGTTCATATTGAAATTCATTATGAGCGGAGCATATGAGTCGGGCAAGGATTGCAGAATTAAATCCATTTGTAATTACGCATCCAAGCCACATCCCAAAGTCTCAAGCCTCTCAATGTGCTCGATCATCTTGAGCACATGAGGACCAACTTGGGCACCCTCGGTCGAGCGACTCCCAAACGGTGCTTTCGACACCTTGTACCTCTCATGTCGAGCATTTGTTTCATAAAGCTCCTTGAGGTGTAGAATTATGGAAGAAGCATCCATATTCTCATCTTTGCTTTTGCGGCATAGGTGTCATCGATGCTAACATCAAGCATTATACGCTATCGGCATCATCAAGGAACTTTTGATAAGTATCCTTAACTTCAGCAGTGGCATCGGGATCGAGGTCGACCATGTATGGCTTTTCAAGGATATACAATTTCTTTTCGACTTAAGTATGATCCGTAGATTACGATACCGATGAGAAATTGGATCCATCCAACTTTGTTTTCTTTTTCGATTATCGGTCGCGAGTTCATAATACTCATTTTCGGTGAATCTACAATTGCGAAAAGATAAAGTTATTATAAAGTTCATTATTATTTAATATGGTCTTTTATTAAACAATGCTCCCCACTATTTTACTCAAGCCAATAGCCCTCACTATTAACTCGGGAAAGCCCGTTGGCTTTCCTAGTGGACCGAGATCCTATCCTGCCCATTTCAAACCTTCGCTTTGGCGAACAAGCCAAAATGGGTTGATTAGGTAGGCCAACAAACTTAATCCACACCAATTGATAGCTCCCACTATCAACCTCAAATGTGAAAAAAGCCAACAAGCCAATCACACAATTCAATGGCTCCAACCATTGTCCTCAAGTGTGATTCTCGGTATCGATGAAGTGGACACTACATGTCACCACATACACATAATATGTGTACTGCTCTACTATGCCTATGACGCGTTTATCAACCTTCGCTTTGGCGAACAAGCGAAACCGTCATTTTAAGTCGACCCATCACCATTAAGGAAAACTCCAATGAATTTTAACCTCCCCTTTGGTAGAAGTGTACCCTTCGCTTTGGCGAACAAGGTTTCGGCGACAGTGGTTTGATTAAAACCATGGTGATGGAAGACATTCGTGACTTAATATTCTTAGTTGAGGGGTTTGTTATTTAATGTCTCATCGATTATTATCTTTGTTAGAATGACATTGTTTGGCATGTTATTCAACATTCAACCTTAGCATGCATTCTAAACAAAATATTAAACGTGCCGGTACATGGCCTAACTAAAACCGATCTCCTCGAGCCTAGAGGGATCGGTGGGTCTAGGGATCTGTAACAAATATCTTGAGTCTTCAAGTATGGTTGCCTCGTCCTTCGCTTTGTCTCCAGGTACATTACAAAAAACATCATTCTAAATTTACAATAAAATTAATATTAAACTAATTTTACATCAACAAATTTAGAAACCTCGATTTACATTCGAGGGGAATGAGATGAGAAAAGAATGTACATTAAGAAGAAGGGAGAAGGCGGGACACGCGAGCCCACTATTTAAAATATTACAGCCATACATACCCAAAATAATTTAAAACATTCACCCTTAGGTCTAAGGCTCATGTACCGCGCACCATGCAATATACAAACAAGTACAAAGCATACATTTAAAAAACAATCAATTTTTGAATTGGGTGGGTTAATTAATTAATTACCCTCTTAAATGTGCAGAATGTACATTGGCTTTATAGGTTATTAAAGCTGCGATTAGTCCCTTTCGGGAAAAAATACAAAATGGGAAAACTACATCCTTCGCCGCGGCGGATTCTGATATGCATTTCGCTCTGGCATACTTCGCCGCGGCGAAGGTTTTATCTTCCGCCGCGGCGGATTTAAATTAGGTCTAGCCGCCACATATTTCGCCGCGGCAAAGGTTTTATCTTCGCCGTGGCGAAACTGTCCAAGGCTCCTCGCCGCGGCGAAGCTAAAGCTTCGCCGCGGCGAAACCTGTAAATCCCCAATTCCTACAGTTCGCGTTTTTGCAGTTTTTTGTGTATAAACACTAATCCAAATCAAATCAAACGCACATACGTTCAACCAGGATATTAACCAACCAATATAACATTCATCAACACATTATTAAACCAGTTTATCATTTGAATCACTCATTAAATCATGGATTTCTGATTTTCTGATTTTTTCAAAAGCGGGTTTTTTCATGGCAGATTCATCAAGGCAGCATGTTATCAACAAATACATGTATCAACCATTCAACAATTGTAAATCTAGTACCCTAGGCTCTGATACCCCTGTTAGGAAACGACCCGGTTGCGCAGCGGAAAACAAAAAATTTTACAACCACGGATCGTTCCTTAGAACCCAAAATCAAGGCATAGATTTTACAATTTATGCATAATTAGAATCTGCAGAAAAATATAAATCCAAAGGTTTAGATTCATACCCACGTTTGGAGGCTCCACCAATGTTGTCTCTGAATGTGTTTGCTACCGATCCAAGTGTAGGATCGAACCGTAGAGGTCCACACGAAGACAATCAACAAGAACCAAGGAGGGATTTGCTAGATCCTCCTTGGCCTTAAAAATCAAGAAGAAAAAATCAGTATTTGATTTTTCAATCAAAAAAGATGAAAGTGGCGTGGGAATGAGTGTCAAAGGAAATTTCTTTGTGTGTGTTTGTTTTAAAGGCAAAAAATTAATTAACAAATCACACAAATACTATTCCTTTTATAGGCAAACCAAGTTGCCCTATTCCCACATGGAATGGGCTTGGGCTCCAACCCAAACACCCCATGTTGCCAAACACTCCCAATTTGATATTTTAATTTAATTCATCATTATCTTAATTAAAATCAATTAATATTTAATTAACATTTAATCAATAATGATGATTTAATTAAATATGTGCGAACACACATTTAACGTAATTTCACTTATTTAATTTCTTTAACAAATTAAATAAAAAGGCTACGACCTCGGCAAATTTAATTGCATTGTGAAATTACCAAAATACCCCTTCGCCCAAAAAAGAGCAAAACGCCCTTCTTTCTTCTTGGCTCTTAAATTATCTTCTATGTGTGTGACCCATAGGCTCCTCATCATACCGGTAGTGTATAGTATCGGGATTAACACCAATTAATCGTCTCACTAATACCAGAGACCAAGATTGGCCCCTAGCAGCATCATGGCCACCGATAGATTCGGATTGACAAAGTAGCTACACGTCAGCGATATGGTTACCGTACAATACGATCCTTTCATCATTCGTTATCTCGGCGAGGCGAAGGCATAGAAATAGTGTCAACCTTCGGTTACTCTCGATATTATATATTCGGTTTTTGGACCCAATGACCCGTATTATAATCTGGATAGAGCAACAACTTAATCCCACTTTGTGGCCACGGTTTTAGTGTCATTACCATATCTTGAATTGCGCCATGAGAATAACTTCTCCCGTGCCGGGAGTGATGAATCCTTTGTCAATCCACCATAGTCTTGATGCACTCCTTGATATAGCCAATCACCACCGTCTTGGTGACTCTGAATAGAAGCTGCGTTAGGCTAGTATCAAAGCGTACCAATCGGTGCACAAGGCACTCCGGTGATCTCAAGTCCAAGGATCACATGCACCACCATTCGTTAGAGGATTTGTTCCATAGACAACGGGGTTACCATCCATATGGAATCCTCGGTGGGTCGATCCAGTGAACTTCTTTGCGGTATATCCGCCTACAACAAGCACCCATGTGTTGCACCGAGGTTGTCACCAAACAACCTTGACAAGTGAGATCGATCCACGCCTTTCGGCGAGGGTTGTTCAACACTATGATAGCCTTCTCCGTATTACTCTGTGCCCTTACTTGAGAATAATCTTGGGAAACTACGGACGTTTCTAGAATGGACCACCATATGTGCTCATAGGGTTCTCACTATCAAGATTTGAAACACTTGATACCCTCGTCACGGTTCTACCATTCTAAGGACATATATCAATACATATTGCAATAATAATGATTTACGTGATATAGAATAAAAATGCCTTTTATTATTGATTAATGAACATTATTATAAAGAGTCAATTCCACAATAATTGATTGGCTCTAGGGCATCTACTCTAACAAGAAGCCGAGAACAGTGAAGGAAATCGGGGAGTTTCTTAGGCAGCGAGGTTACTCTAAGGCGATTTGTACGAGATTCGCCCGTTGGCTAAGCCGGGTTGGCAGCTCTTACCAAACAGAAGATTCCTTTTGTGCATGCGGCATGTGAAGAAAGCTTTCAAGAGTTGAAGAAGAGGCTAACATCAGCTCCTGTGCTAGTGTGAACCACAGGAGGGTGTAGATCTGAGCATACTGCGAAGGTACGTTGTTATCGTTTCCTCTTTTGCCCTTAATCGAGTTGGTTTTTGTTATGATTGTTTGATTGAGTGTTGTGTTGAATGTTTGCCCTGAAAATTGGTTGAAAACAGAAGAATTTCAGTCTGCCGTGCTTCGCCGGGGCGAAGAAGAATCTTCGCCGCGGCGAAGAGGTTGAAGCCACGGGGAAGGCTGGCAGACCGGTTTCGCCGCGGCGACAGAAGTTTCTTCGCCGCGGCGACAACCCGAATAAAATGTTGATTGAGTTTTAGATATTTTCTTCCTTAAGGACAATTTGACCTTTCTACCCCTCATTAGCAGGAAAAGTGGGGAGTTAAGTGTAAGGATATTTCATGGAGAATAGGTTGAGATAGGGGTGAGTTTGTAAAGAATCAAAGGATATGGATGGAATTCCCAAAGAAGAATAAGGGCAAAATGGGAATGAGTGTGTTTATATTTCATTAAAAGGAATTAGAATCAAAGAAACCCTTCATTCTCTTCTTCTCAAACGCAACTTCCCATCCTTACTCCTCTCAACTTCTCTTCTCTTTTGATCAAGGTATTCCAAGGGGTTTTGAAGTGATTTGGGATGGAAAAGTAACCTAAGGCTTCCTAAGGTAAGGATCTCTACTTAAGTTGTGTGATTTGGGAGTTTTAACCCATATTGAAATTTGAGGGTTTTCCTTCTTTTGGTTAAGATTAGAGGAAAAGTCAAGCTAAGCAAGAGAAAGGAAGGATTTGTGAAGTCTCTACATAGCAAGTAAGTAAAACCCAACCCAAGTTGAGATTTATGAATTTTCTTGATTAGGGTTTTGATAGAAATGATGTATGTATGTGATGTACATGTATTATAGCATGTATGAAGGATTAAATAGAGATTTCTATGCTTTGTGAGTGTTAATACCTTGCAAATTTGAGAAATGGGTTGTTGGTTTGGCAAGGTAGGTTTGAGATGGAATTTAAAGGGTATTATGGATCCCCTTTTTGGAAGTGTTTTCTATGGCGGGTTTTATGGCTTTGTGAAGGGGTTTTCCCCATTTTGGATGGTTAAGAAAAGTTTTAGAATCATGGCTATGATAGAGTTTCATAGTGCACATGAGTTGTTTGATGAAATGCCTAATAGAGGTTTGAGTATGAGAAATGAACCTTAATTCTTGCAACATTGCATGTTGGCATTTCATAAGTGCATTAGTAGTGATGAACCATCCATAGGCACTAATTGTGCATTGAAAAGTGACCTAAGAAAGTGTAAGGAAATGGTTTATGCAATTACCCTATGAGTAGAGAGCTTAGTGGGTAAAATTACTCTAAGGGTAGAGAGCATTGAAAAAATGCTACAATAGAGTGAATTAGAAGATTAGTATAGTTGGGATGATGCTTTGTGATCATCACCCGGACCGTTATGGGAATCGGATTGATGCTTTGTGATCATCATCCGAATAGCCCTTAGAGAGATGGGTCGATGCTTTGTGATCGTCACCCGATGAGTAGTAGAAATGGGTAGATGCTTTGTGACCCTTTACTAGGTTAGTTAAGAGATAGGTAAGTTGATGCTTTGTGATCATCATCCAACGGCTAGTAGAAGCGGGTTGGTGCTTTGTGACCATCACCCAATAGTGACTAGAGACGGGTAAATGCTTGGTGAAGCGTTACCCAAAATTCATGAGGAACGGGTAGGTGCTAGGTGATCTCCACCCGATAGTTAGAAAAGAACCGAGTTGGTGCTTTGTGATCCTCGCTCGGTAGTCACTAAGAACGGGTTGGTGCGTGTGAATTCCACCCGATAGCCATAGAGAGTGAGATGGTCTTTGTGTGAACGCCATTCAGCCGTACCTCCATAAGACGAGGCTATGATGTTATTAGGAACAGAAAAGAGAATCGAAATAGCATAAGGAAAGAATTAAGAGTTATTTATACGGGGAGACAGAGAGAGTTTTACTTGCGAGCATTATTTTGTGCTCACCCGTTATTTCCTTTGTGGATGCAAGTTCTAGGTGATGTTGCGGTCGGAGGGGCGTCGGCAAGCAATGAGGAATAGCTACATTGTTTCCCATGTTTTGTCTTTTAAAATACATTTTTGTAAACAGTACTCTTTATGTATAAAAGACACATGCTTACTAATGAAAAGAAAGTTTTGGGCCCAATTTTCTATTGTTATTATGCATGCATTGTACTAGTTTTGTTAGATGTTACATTTTTGGTATCGGAGCAAAGATTTTGGGATTGAACGGTGTACTATTCTCATCGCCACGGCGTCCTCTAACCAACTGTGTGAGTAATTCTTTCCTTATAGCAATTGTTCCTTGAGTTTATTAGTGTGATCATTTTGTAGATGAGGCGTAGTTATCGGAATCGCGATAAAGGTGTGGTGAATGAAGGAGAACCTTCTAACCCACGAGTCTCGCCCCACCCTCCCTTGGGAGAAGCTAGAATCAGGAATTATTCACAAGTTATGGTGAGGCTTCGGGGGAGAGTTGTACCCCCTGTTCAGTACCGCCGATTACGCTGTCGAAAGAGGACAAACGGTACCTCCCCGGTGCGAAGCGAGTTGAACCGATTTACGGTCTCTCTAGCCCGGCATCAACCCTCGAGTTTAAGGGTACTACGAGATCCGGTAATAGCGAAGAGTGGCAGGTCGGTAGAGGCGAGCCACGGAGGTTTATTTCCCATGTCGGACAGGAGAAGATCCGGTATGCGAGTTTCTTGTTTGGGGTGATGCCGAATTTGGTGGGAATTAATGGAAGAAACTCACGGCCGACAGGTAATGGCGTGGGAAGAGTTTAGGCAAGAAGTTTGAGGTGAGTATAGAGCAGAGGACCAAGTTCATGAGAAGGTCCAGGGAATTTATCGAGTCTGACAAGGGACTAGCGTGTGAAAGAATACTCGGTGAAGTTCAACGCTCTTGCAAGGTTTGCACCGGGAATAGTTAGCACTCACACGAGAAGGGATAAGTTTGTGCATGGATTGAAGCGGAGAATAAGCCGGGGATATTATGAGAAGCTCGACCCTCCTCGAAATTATAGTGAGGCTTTGAGGCGGCGATGAAGGCGGAGATTTTGAGAATAAAAATCTTCCCGTAGGATCCTCGATAGGGAGGACCGAAGGAGGGGCTACCCTCCAGCTCCTCATAGAGAAACATGAGGATGTGAAGGGTAAAGACATGAAGAATCGAGAACGAAGTTTTAGTATAGGCGAGAATAGAAAGAGTGGAAGAATAAGCGACCTCGGACGGAAGGGTTTCCTCCTTGCCCTAAATGCGGGAAGAATCACCCGGGAGAGTGTCGAGGGGATCGAGAGTGTGTTATAGGTGCCGGCGGCGGGGCACATGATGAGGAGATTGTAAAGCTCCTCTTCCACCAACCACTCGGGGAGGGGTTCGGGAGAATGCTGCGAATGCGAGTTTTTCTTGTAGGCCACGAGGGGTGAAGCAGAGGCCGATCCATCAACCGTTATTCTTAGGTCGGGTTATTATTTCATGCGGTCCCTCTTTATATGCTTTAATTGATTTGGGTGCTACCCATTCGTTTATATCTTATGGGATGCTTGAGAGATTAGGTTTGAAACCTACTAAAGCGACACAACCCATTAAGATAGAACTACCCAGATGGGGTTAGTGTTGTGACTCGAGATTTTGTTAAGAGAGTCCTTAGTGATCCGGGGGTAGAGAGTTAATCGTTGACTTAATAGTTTTCGATATGCCCGATTTTGATGTGATTACGGGCATGGACTTCCTAGGGAGATATGGAGTAGAGATTGGTGTCGGAAAAAGAAGGCGAGTTTAACCTTGATAGTAGAGATAAGTTTAGTTTTGGAGAAGGCCGTCAGTTGAGCATGCCCGATTAGTAATGTGAAAGCGGGGAAGATGTTGAGAAAGGGGTGTTCGGGTTATATTGCCCATGTAGTGCAAAGTGGTGATGTTCCCCAGGTTAGGGTCGAGAGGGTGCCGGTAGTTCGAGACTTCCTAGATGTATTTTCGGAAGAGTTCTGGGTTTGCCTCCGAGAGGGAGGTAGAGTTTAGTATCGAACTAGCACCGAGGACCAGCACCAATATCTAAAGCCCTTATCGAATGGCCCCGGTGAGCTCCAAGAACTAAAGAAGCAACTCCAAGAGCTTTTAGATAAAGGCTTTATCCGACCAAGTCATTCCCTTGGGGAGCTCCAATCTTTGTTTGTGAAAAAAGAAGGATGGATCTTTAAGGATGTGTATTGATTATAGGGAGTGAATAAAGTTACGAGTTGAAGAATAAGTACCCGCTTACCCCGGATAGATGACCTTTTTGATCGGTTGAAAGGAGCGGCGGTGTTCTCCCAAAATTGATTTGAGGTCTGGGTATCATCAAGTAAGAGTGGTTGAGCAAGATGTGGCTAAGCGCCTTTCGTACAAGATATGGGCATTATGAATTTGTAGTGATGCCTTTTGGCTTGACTAATGCCCCAGCATCTTTATGGACCTAATGAGCAGGGTATTCCATGAGTATTTGGATCAGTTCATTGTTGTCTTCATCGGCGACATTCATTTACTCAAAGTCAAGAGAAGAGCATGAGAGACACTTGAGATTAGTATTGCAACGGTGAGAGAAAAGAAGTTGTGTGCTAAATTTTCTAAGTGTGAGTTTTGGCTTAACAAGTGATATTCTTGGGTCATACGTATCAAAGGAAGGGATTTGGTAGATCCAAGTAAAGTACGAGCAATCTGGAATGGCGAAGCCGAGAAACAGTGAAGGAAATCATGAGTTTCTTAGGCTTAGCGGTTACTACCGGCGATTTGTAGCGAGTTCGCCTTGGATTGGCTAAAGCATTGTGACTCTTACCAAACGAGAAGAATTCCTTTTTATGCAGTCTGACATGTGAAGAAAGCTTTCAAGAGTTGAAGAAGAGGCTAACATCAGGCTCAGTGCTAGTGTTACCACGGGGAGGGTGTAGATTATGACATTTATACGAGCGCTCTTTGCGAGGACTTGGTCTTGTGTTGATGCGATTAGGTAGGGTTATAGCTTATGCTTCTCGTCAATTGAAAGAGTACGAGACCGGAGATACCCTACGCATGACTTAGATTTAGCAGCTGTGGTCTTTGCTTTAAAGATTTGGAGGCACTACCTTTATGGTGTGAAGAGTAATATCTACACGATCATAAGAGTCTAAAGTACTTCTTCACTCAAAAAGGAGTTGAATATGAGGCGAGAAGAAGGTGGTTAGAGCTGGTCAAGGATTATGATTGTGAGATCAAGTATCAGAGGGAAGGCCAATGTAGTAGCCGATGCTTTGAGTAGAAAAGCCCATGTTTTCCGGGCACGAGCGAAAGAGTTAATAGAAGATTTGTCTAAGGAGCAGTTGAGGTGGTTAGGGAAGAATTGCCGACCTAGAGGTGCAGTCCTCTTTACTAGAGGAAGTTAGAGAAAAGCAAATGGCGGATGAGTGGTGTCGGAAAGCTTGATGCGGCAAGTGCATGAGGGCAAGACATCGAGTTCTTTGTGAGAGATGGTGTCCTCTATTTTAGAAATCGGTTGTGCATTCCCTCCAAATGAGGAGTTGAAACAGAAAATTCTTATGGAGGCTCATGACACACCGTACACCGCTCATCAGGGAGCAACCAAGATGTATCGGGATATCAAGAAAGGCTATTGGTGGTCGGGTATGAAGAAAGACATTGCGAGTTTGTGACTAAATGCCTAACTGTCGGTGGGTGAAAGACGAACACCAACGGCCGTCGGGGAGGTTGCTTCACCCATTGAGTATCCCAGTGGAAATGGGAGAGCATTTCGATGGATTTTATCACGGGTCTCCCAGTACGAGAGGTATAATGCTATATGGGTGATTGTGGATAGGTTAACCAAATCAGCCCAATTTCCTCCCGATAAAGGATAGTACCCACTACGGTCGGTTGGCCCAGTTTACCTTCAAGGAGATAGTCGGATTGCATGGTGTGCCCAAGACTATAGTATCGAGATAGATTCCAGGTTGTTTTCACCAATTACGGACAAGTTTCTGAGGAGGTTTAGGGTACCCGTTTAGCATTGATCTTGCCTATCATCCTCGGACAGATGGCCAACCGAGAGAACGAATCAGGGTGCTCGAGGATATGTTGAGACATTGCATGGATTATAGAGTATCTGGCATGAGATGTTACCATTAGTGGAATTTGCCTACAACAACGGTTATCGGTCTACAATTAGAATGGCGCCTTACGAGGCTTTGTATGGTAGACGGTGTAGGTCTCCACTTCATTGGGATGAAGTAGGAGAAAGAGATGAGTTAGTGTCGCTCTTGGGCGAGAGATGACTCGGGAAGCTAGTAGAAGATGTGAAGTTGGTCGAAATAGAATGAAACAAGCCCAAGATCGGCGAAGAGTTATGCCGATTTGAAGAGGAAAGAGGTAGAATTCCAAGTGGGCGATAAAGTATTTCGAAAGTTTCCCTTACAAGCGAGTAATGCGCTTTGGAAACAAAGGGAAACTAGCAGGAGGTATGTAGGTCCTTTTGAGGTCTTGCAACGAGTGGGGAAGGTGGCCTATAGATTGGCATTACCACCTAGCTTGGGACGGGGGTGCACGATGTCTTCCATGTCTCAATGCTACGGAAGTATGTAAGTGATCCCTCCACATCACAGGCGTAGAAGGCGTTGAAGTAGCGAGAGAATCTAGTATATGAAGAACGTCCGGTTCGGATCTTAGATCGAAGGGTTAAGAGCTTCGGAACAAGAGTGTTCCGCTAGTTAAGGTCCTTTGGAGGAATCACAAAGTGGAAGAGGCCACTTGGGAAGTAGAGCGGGACATGCGAATCGTTTCCCGGAGTTATTTGCATGAATTTTGGGGGACGAAATTCTTTTAAGGGGGAGAATTGTAACGCCCGGCTTGAGTGCGTTGTTATCGTTTCCTCTTTTGCCCTTAATCAGTTGGTTTTTGTTATGATTGTTTGATTGAGTGTTGTGTTGAATGTTTGCCCACGAAAATTGGTTGAAAAGCAGAAGAATTTGATGCGAGTGCTTCCGGCCAAGGAAGAAGAATCTTCGCCGCGAAGAGTTAAGAAGCCACGGGGAAGGCTGGGCAGACCGCCGCGGCGACGGCAAGTTTCTTCGCCGCGGCGACAACCCGAATAAAATGTTGATTGAGTTTTAGATATTTTTCTTCCTTAAGGACAATTTGACCTTTCTACCCCCTCATTAGAGGGAAAAGTGGGGAGTTAAGTTGTAAGGATATTTCATGGAGAATAGGTTGAGATAGGGGGTGAGTTTGTAAAGAATCAAAGGATATGGATGGAATTCCAAAAGAAGAATAAGGGCAAAATGGGAATGAGTGTGTTTATATTTCATTAAAAGGAATTAGAATCAAAGAAACCCCTCATTCTCTTCTTCTCAAACGCAACTTCCCATCCTTACTCCTCTCAACTTCTCTTCTCTTTTGATCAAGGTATTCCAAGGGATTTTGAAGTGATTTGGGATGGAAAAGTAACCTAAGGCTTCCTAAGGTAAGGATCTCTACTTAAGTTGTGTGATTTGGGGAGTTTAACCCATATTGAAATTTGAGGGTTTTCCTTCTTTTGGTTAAGATTAGAGGAAAAGTCAAGCTAAGCAAGAGAAAGGAAGGATTTGTGAAGTCTCTACATAGCAAGTAAGTAAAACCCAACCCAAGTTGAGATTTATGAATTTTCTTGATTAGGGTTTTGATAGAAATGATGTATGTATGTGATGTACATGTATTATAGCATGTATGAAGGATTAAATAGAGATTTCTATGTTAGGAAACGACCCGGTTGCGCAGCGGAAAACAAAAATTTTACAACCACGGATCGTTCCTTAGAACCCAAAATCAAGGCATAGATTTTACAATTTATGCATAATTAGAATCTGCAGAAAAATATAAATCCAAAGGTTTAGATTCATACCCACCCCCGTTTGGAGCTCACCAATGTTGTCTCGAATGTGTTTGCTACCGATCCAAGTGTAGGATCGAACCGTAGAGTCCCACCACGAAGACAATCAACAAGAACCAAGGAGGGATTTGCTAGATCCTCCTTGGCCTTAAAAATCAAGAAGAAAAAATCAGTATTTGATTTTTCAATCAAAATGAAAGTGGCGTGGGAATGAGTGTCAAAGGGGAGCTGTGGTGTGTTTGTTTTAAAGGCAAAAAATTAATTAACAAATCACACAAATACTATTCCTTTTATAGGCAAACCAAGTTGCCCTATTCCCACATGG